>CP092092.1:40535755-41153556 GCA_029203775.1 Neoneuromus ignobilis
CTTGTCATATTAAGAGAAATGTTCTTATAGATAAATACAATTCTTCTACTCTTGAGTATCTGAAGAGGATTAAGTTTTCTAGTAGGATTTAATCAATAGAGTTGGTGACAATTCATTTAGTGGCAAAAACTTGAAAGAAAATCATTTAATATTTTTCCAAACTAATTTTATTTTGGAATATCGAAAATTAAGTTTAGTTTGTAAGAGCATTTACAACCTTAGAATTTAATTAATAATTAATTGAAAACTACCTAATAATGCATTGAACACGAGTGAAAATCTTACAGAATAATTTATTTAAATGATAATTGACATAAAATATTGAAACGTTTTTAATAAAATATTGAAACGAAGTCTAAATTCCAATTTTATACATTTTATATCCTCTATGAAAATATTCAATATTTTATTATAATATTTCAATTTGTGTCAATCATACGATTAAGTGCACCTATTAAAACGTCACTTTTAATATCAATTTTTCTGAAAAAAAATCTATGTCGAATATTATTAAAATTTCATTTATGATATAGTATTTTCGAAGGAGTGCTTTATTCGATCAAAATTCATATCGAAACTATAACTCAATGTAAATATCGATTATAAATACTATTCTTACAATATCGAAAACGTGGAATGTAGACATGAACGGAATTTCAAATAAATTTCAACATCAAATCCGTATGTATCAAATCATCAAGTTTTTGTTCTTGTCACATCCGGAACATTTAAATCGTAACAAATATTATTATTTTGTTTTCTTGAAGTACGTCCACCAGTTGTAATTAAATTAAAACGATTCGTATTATATTGTATATTATTATTTTATTTTAAATTCCAGATGTCAAAAACATGTAGTTAAGAACGAAATTTGTATATTTTTGATTCCATAATTTTCATATTCTCTACATAGTAGAAAAAGTTAAATTTAATATATAACTTCAAAACGTCGTTACTCTCATGTATGTTGATTTACATACAACACTCGTTAGATATTCTTAAGATGAAAATGTTATTTCAATAAACTTTTTTTTAATATTAAATCATATTTTCAAGTAGCACATGCTATAAAATCAATGTTTATATGGTTTTATATAAATATTTATAAAAATACGTAACGTTCTATCGAATGTGTTCAGTACTAAATTTTTATATCTTAAATGTATTGTTAATTGTTTGTACATAATGAAATATACTTGAAATATTATTATCGATATTCGAAATATTAAATATAGTTCTGTTTGAAATGTTAAGAAATAAATGTACTAATAATGAGAGAGTATTACAGGTAGAATTAATCGATCAAAAAGTTGAAATATTCGATTTTATAATATGAACATTTCTTCTGAATTGGCATCGTCCCATATTTATTTATGTATAAAAAATATTTACAAGCAAATCAAAATCGAACATTTCTATATATTTCCATCGAATTAAATCCGAAATTCTCGACATCACGAATAAACATCACACGACGAAAAATCATTCGAAACCAAACAGGACATGTGATCGGGAATTTATTTATTAGAATCGCTCGTTCCCGACAGATTTTATTAAAATAACAAACTTTTTCGAAGAATCAAGAAAACTCATCGATATCCACTGACCCCATTTGTCATAATTCAATAAGTCTTATCGAATTCAACATCTCCACAAATCATACCATTCATGTTCGAGTGCAGTGTGATTCGACCGACTTGAAATAAATAAATCTCATTGGCATTACGTTTTGTACTTGGGTGGTTTGCATCCGTTTGTTTTATTTTACACACATATGGAGATGTCAAACGAAAACCAAATTTATGACCTTATAAATCTTATCTAATTGTTCTATTTACATGATCAGATGAAATTTACATAAATATCCATTCATTCATATATATATATATATATATATATATATATATATATATATATATATATATATATATATTCGTTTAGAATCGAATACATTTGACCTTTTCGTATGGAGAACATAATGACAGTATTTCATTAATCTTAAAACTTTCAAAATTTTCCAAACCAAATTGAATTTTACAATCACAACTATCCATTTATTACTTTTATATAAAATTCCAATATATCATCATACAGTACATTTTTTATAATTAAATATATTAATTTATTTAGATTTAAAGCAATCGACAAATATATTTGATGTCGTATTAAATAAACGCTTATTATCAAATAAGTATATATCATACAGAACTTTCGAAAGATTAAAATAATGAATTAAATTCAACATCTTGAACATTTATAGAATTTCATATCATTTTCTTATTCAAACATCTTTTTTGTAACTAAAACACATATTCATCTATTTCCTTTCAAAATTCAGTTCGTTTTGAAACGTAATTAATTTCCCATCGAATGTAATTTTATTACAAGAATATACGATGACATATAACAATTATTATTATCAACTTCACTGAATATTAATTAATGAATCACTCGCTGCATACTTGGAATAATGAATTTCACAATGCACAATTTGCAATCGAGTATTCTTAACGCGACTCGGCTGCTACCCACGAACTGCACAACGAATTTTCTTGTATTTTTGTTGCAGTAAGCATATAACTTCATAGAATTAAATTAAATGTGATTGGACTGGAATTCCTTAAGGAATAAATCTGTCGTGTATTAATGCAATCGTATAAAACGATTAGAGAGGAGAAAAGAAGATTATTCTTTATTTAGATTTCCTACTAACTGGAATAGATTTTTTTCATCTGTATGAATAAGTTCAATAGTTTAATCGATAAATTTATCAAAATAGAATTCTGTTCATATTTTTATTCATTTCAAATGATTTTTTTAAAAAACATATTAATTTATTTCATATAATCTTAATAATATTCAGAAAGAACTATATACGTTCCAACTTTATTACTGCCATTTATTCATTTCTATTAACAAAATAATAGTTAAAATTTTATTTTTTGAAAAAAAATCAAATGTAATTCAATTAATTTTAATTATATTAATTATCGTTTGAGAATGAACTCTACACAACTTTCTATTAAATAGATATAATTAGTCAAAATGAAATTTCGAAAAAATAGAAAGAAAAGTTAACAGAAATGCGAAAGATTGTAATTCAATGTAATGTTACTTTATGTATTTTACTATTTTTTAAATCTATATTTAAGGATAAATAATTTAAAAATTATTCTAATCGATATGAAATTTCCAAGAGAATTCCTAACGTAAGGGGTGATATTTTCTAAAGACATGTTATTTTTTCAATTCATGTTAATCTTACAAATCTATCACTTTGAATAAACTTAGTGAAAGTATTTTAAAGATATTATTTGGTATATTAGTTTTTTTAAAAAAAATATACAGTAAAAGGACTTTTTTAATTTTTATATAGAAGTATAAAAAATTATGAATCAATTATATTATGAAAAAAAAATTTTAAGTTTATAATTCTTGATGAGAATTTAAAATTATAACTATTACAATGAACATTAAAAATATAATTTAGAAATCATTTAAATTAAGCTACTTAAAAATATTATTTTTTCAGTTTTGTTCTTTCGATAAAAAATTAAATTTCATATCCGAATTTACAATAAGAATAAAAAAGAAAAAAATTGCGATATAAAAATATACATTCAATAAAACTGTTTACAAATATATATGTATATGTACATGTTTGTACATTTTGTCAAAGAAAAACTAATATTAGATGTAATCAAATATATGTGGAAAAAATATTCGAAATCAACATTCGTTCTAAATTGAAAGTATCTTAAGAAAATTTCATCTACATTGTATATATATATATATATATATATATATATACATACATACATACATACATACATACACTTTACATGATCAATTTGTATGCTTCACATTGCATCACTGTCGTTTTCGAAAAGGGTGAAATACATACATATCGAATGTTGATGAAAGTTGAAAATACCTGCCAATTTCAATAAATTGAAAAAGAACATTTATACATATGTATAATATATATATATATATATATATTATATATATATATATATATATATATATAGTGTGTGTGTGTGAATTTGTAATGTATATAAGAAATTTGACATGTTCAGTACAGTGAACCAGACTCGTGTATTGTATGTCTTGAAATTTTATTGATTCCGTCATCTTTTTCAAATTCATTGAACTAGAAGAAGAACACAACATATTATTGACATATTCGAGATGAAAATAATACACCATAAACGTCACAAGCACGGCACAGTTTCCGTTGCATATTCTATTTGCTTTTTTCCATCCAATATTATTTATTCGAACATATTTGTTTTTTGGCTATGATTTTGATTGGACCTTGTGTAAATTCGCCATACAGACTTGTTATTTACACTGGTTTGTATTGTATGAGTTGATTTTTATTATTTCTTTCTCTTTTTTCATACACACACACACATATATATATATATATATATATATATATATATATATAATGTAATTAAATGATTGATGTTAATTTCACTAATTCATTTTTTATAAAATAAAATTTCAATTTATATTAAAGTAATGAAGATAAATGAACGTTATTTTAAAATGTATTTTTAATAAAATTATCAGAAATATCAGCTTTGAAAAATCAATCAATTAATTTGATAAAAAAAAATATTTCTTCACATACATTAACATCAATGTACTTTTAACACGTTTATCAGTATAATATGTTATTTGAAATATAAAATGAAATTTTCAATTCGTTTTAACTTATTAGAAAACTTATATTTATCTACGAATATAATTAAATTATCGATTGTATTTGATTTCACATATGAATAAGCTGACTTTTTAAATTATCAATGATTTTTTAGATATATCCTTAGATAAAATATGAAACTTATATATCATACGAGACTATTTATTTATACTCGTAGTTTTTAATTTTTTTATATTTGAATAAAATAAGTTCGAATAATCAAATAATAATAGTAAATATGACACGAAATTGTATTACATAACTAGAATAAATCAATTCTGATCATAATACCTTTATTATTAAAAATAAATAAGTAGTATTCAATTATATTAATTGAACGTTTCGTTTCATGACAGACAATACTCTAAAGATAAATACCCACTTATTTATATTCAATCACAGAACATCCAATCCGAAAGCAATTCTAATATCAAATCAACCTTCTCTCAATTAATTCATAATCTGATTCAGTATTATACTGGGATTACATTCTCATACCATAATCAGATACACAAAAGCATATAGAAACGTGTATGTGTGTATGTATGTACATGAATATATATATATATATATATATATATATATATATAATATTAAATAATTTCAAATTAATCAACTTTTTTATGATATTAAAAAGATAAATTTGAAAAATTATAACTTGAAAAAGTTTTCTAAAAGATTACAATATGATTAACTATATTGGAGTAAAAAAAATAAAAAACGTAAATAATTTAATTAAATACTTCAAAATAGTTTCATTGCAAGAAATATTCAAATTAGTTATTATATACTTTAATGGCAATAAAAATTATGACGGTCGATTTTTATACTGCACTTTAAAGTGCGATATTAAAGAAAGCCATTAAGATAAAAATTATACTTCAGTTGAATTTTTATTAACATAATGCACGAGTAAATGAAAATTTTTATACACTAGAAGACAATTTAAACAGTAAAATATACGAGTATATTTGGAATTTAATTAAATATTTTAATTAAACAAAACGATATTAAATACCTAATTAGAATTAAAAATAAACGAAATTAAAATGTAATTTAAGAAATTTTTTATAATGTTTCTCCGGTTGAAATTTATAATTCGTAGAGAAACCTTGTTTGAATCTTTTGTCATTTAAGAAACGTATATATATTATTTTCATAAACTTGTAGGGTTTTTTTTATGAAAAAGCGAACTCTTCTGTACAAAATTGTCATGGGACAATCGTTTTTGAAAAGTAACGTGTGCAGAGTTCTCTAAACTATGACATATTACAGATTAACCGGTTCAGGAAATTTATTATTGCTGTTAAATTTTGACATATTTTATTTATGTACAATATTTCAAAAAATATTGCTCTATTATCTGATTTTTCTGACATATAAACAATATATATATGTTTCAATAAATTTTCACCTTTATAAAAACTCAAAAAAGTTTTCTAAAACAATTAATTACTGAATATTATTTTTTACTATTTCATTTTTCGTGTTCTAATAAAATATTAACTCGTGTCGTTTAAAAAAACATATGATAATATTCTACACGCTTTTCTTAAACGTATCATTCGATCCATCAAATGTTCCAATGGCAATGTCACCATCGATCATCTGTTAACTTACTGTTATTTGTTAAAAGTTCTTTTATCTTAAATAATATTAGTTTCCAATTTTTTTTCAACTAATAAATAAATATGCCACTAGGGAACTAAGTATCTTTATAAAAGGTGGAAAATATTTTTAAAAAAGTAATAAAGTTTCTATTTTTAATGGAAACAAAATTGGTTTTATGTAAACTTAAACATTTCGAAAAATATATGATCTGTATGTTTGTTTGTTGTTGTTGTTTTTTAAAAAATATAAATCACCAAATTACGTGTTTTTATGTGTGTGCATGTATACTCGTTAATAATTAATTTTTAAATAGTACACTTGTATCGACGACAAATGAAATATGAAATCGTAAAAGAAATCATCTTTTATACACTGTGTTGGATTTATATAAATAGAATTTGCAATTATGTTTTTTCTAAGAGAAGAAACTATTTTTGTAACTGCCTTCGGACATATACTCATACAATATATGTATTTATGTACATTTTCATATATGCATATTTCTTGGAATGTAAAACGATGCCATATTTTGAATAGCTTTCGTCAAAAACAGTAAATTGTCTACGTGTTGCTAGGTTTGTACTCTGTTTCTCAAATGAAATAAATTTTCTTCTGAGAAAAATGTTCAAAAATAGTTTGATATATATATATATATATATATATATATATACATCTTTGTAAAATTTAATTCAGATGAAAGATTACTTTGTTGTATAAAATATATATTTGTTTTATAGATAAAAAAATGTACATAGATTGAGAATTAGTTAAATTCTTTTTTATAAATATTGATAAATATAAATTTAACAAATTTGATGTTTAATAGTAATTAACAGCAGTTTTATAATTTCATTAAATATCTATATTTTTTTATGATGGTTGCTAAATATAAAAAAAATATTAATAAAAAATAATAATGAAATTTCTCTATTATTTTTATTATTATTTGAAAACTGATAATAAAATTGTTTAATTGATTTTATTCAATTATTGATTCATTAAAAAATGATTATTATTATTCATAAAAAAATGAATAAGAATTTATATATATATATATGTATTTTAATAAAATTTCTATTAAGAAACCTTATATTATATAAAAAATCATTATCTCTAGACAAAATGAACATCTATCGCGTTTGTTCATGCTTCATTTAACTATTCTCTAGTGAATTTAAACTATTGAAATAAATTCAAATATCTTAAATTTATTTAAGAACGTCTAATGAAATTCAGACAAAACATGTACAAGAAACTTAAGTTTTTAGACAAAAAAAAAAATATTAAAATCGTTAGATATATTTTACTGTATACTGAAAATGTTCTCATCACAATATCAAATACAGACAGTAATTATATAGAATTTATATATTTATAAGTATATGTATCTATCATAAATAAATCAATACTGTTTTTTTTTTTTGGCAATGTAAAATATTCCATCGAATTGTAATTTCTCGTATAGATACGATATCAATGACTTTCTGGAATTCAATCATTTGCTTTAATATTTAAAATTCATATAGGGTGCTCGCTTTTCGTCAATATCTGATCGAACATGTAGTGAATAATAATTTGCGTTACAAAATTTTCCATTAGACATTATAAGAAGTACATTTTGTGAGCTTAAATTCTTTCCAAACTTTCTCATATGACGGCAAGTTAATCGCGTTTTGATGTAAGTCGACCTGTGAACCAATTTCGTACAGAATAAATTTGTCAATTTTATCTTCTCTTGCAAGTCATTGATAAACTCAACAAGTCTATGTATGTATATATACATAAAACTTTAAAAAATAGTAAGAAAATGAAACTTGATATGAATTAATCAAGATTTACAACATATTAAATATTTTCTATTTTTCATACAAAATGTACGATTTTTATTTACACAATGTAATGTAATAATTATATATTTATCATATTTCAATTATCAGCATTAGTTCATTCTTATATGAATGTATATTAAAAAATAGTTATCGAGAAAATTCTTAAAAAATAACTATTTGAAAAATGATGCACGTATATAATAATGTGTTCGAATTATAATTAAAAATTTATACTATCTTTATTCACAGCATACAATATATTCACTCTTTTTTCTATACTTCAATATTATCTAATCTCTCAGTACCTATTTGCCAATTCTTTGTTTATTTATAGAATATGTCTATATATATTTCAGTATTCTGTATTTTATCTATATTTTAATATTCGTAATTTAATATAAATTTACAAATATATTAAATATAGTGTTATTGTACTTATTTTTTATAAATATAAATCGTTTTCTACATTTATCTAATTCCACATACGAATAGTCAATTAAGATGTTAATATAAAAACATACTATTTTAAAATAACTGCATTGGAAACGAAAAATAATCTTTCTATAATAATAAAAAGTAATGTGTGTAGTAATCGAATGTTTGTACATACATTTATATTTTCATTATACACATATGTTTATATATATATATATATATATATATATATATATATATATATATATATATATATATATATATATGTATGGATGTAGGAATGGTAGTAGCTGTTAAATGGGACATCGGCTTTGGTGTTAACAACAAACAACTGATACGGCACAGTACACATACCGACAATACTGACACTAGACAACGATATAACGGAAAATAAGATAACGTACAACAAACATCAATCACTGCAGAACAACGATGAACAACTGGAATGCGATGTGTTATTATTACTTGGAAGTTTGCAATAAAGCGTCGTATAAAATGGAGATCCTATTGCAAATGGAAGATACGTACACAATATCGCACATTAATTATATAAGAGCGTTTTGCGATATTTATGAGAGCGTGTACCGCGAACATGCGCGAATATAGATATGTAAATATTTGTGAAAACACCAAGACAGGTTCAGTATTGTGGTGTGAACGACGTATAAATAATTAACATGACTATAGATAGGATTTAAAGTACGACCGACGTCTAAAAATAGAATAACGATCAAAATTAAAGTAGTAATTACATTCGTATAGGGAGTAGTCAATCTACGTGTAGTACAAGAAACTTACAACAACATTCGCTGTTTAATTGACTTGTTTGTTTATGGGATAAACTATATTATATTATATATATATATATATAACTGATGTAATGAATTATGACGTTTAATTAAAATCATTAGAGTTCGTTTGAAATAGAGAAATCATGAATAAATTCAGTGAGTAAACTAGTTGTAAGGAAATGTTTGAACTTTGAATATTTTTAATAGAATTAAATCAAAGAGAAACTAATAGAAATAAATCACACGATTTGACTTTTACACTGATTTAGCAGTTAGTATAACATTTACTTGAAAATTTCAGTCTTTCGATTCGGTGTTTCAAGTAACAAATATTTATTATAATCATCTGTTCATTATTTAAAACTGCTTGTAATATAAATAAATTTGTTTTTACACACACACACATATAAACGTGTGTGTGTTAATGCATTTTTACATGCATATGAATCAATATAGAAAATTAATGAAAATTAAAATTTTCTCTTATTTGACACAATATAATTTTTTTCATATTTTATAAAAGAAAATATGTGTAAATATTTAATAAAAGAAACTAAGAATCCACCCAAAAAAATCGACTAGATTCGTCGTACCGTTTACAGTTTATTAAACTGAAATTACCAAGAGAAACGACATTGTCGAATGAACAACAATTAAAATTAATCCTTACAAATTTCTCGGAATCTGTTTACATTGTTAACTGCGTACAAACAATTCGTGTCTTCGTGTAAAGGATTTACTAAACTTCTTCAGTTTTCTCCGCACTAATAAGTCCATATATTGTGAAAATGTAGACATGTACGTATCATTGTTGTTTTTCTTGTTGGTACTTGTCTCGTCAATAATTTTATTCGTATATCGTATAAAATTAAATTTAATACAATATGTATTATATTATATTTTAATCTCTCTCGAAGCATTGTAAACTACATATTAACATCAACTTTAAATATTTGAATAGTAGTTATTTTATAATGTAGTTAATAGACAAAAGAGTTAATCATTAGTTTATATGAAAAGTCAGAAATGAAAAATTAATTTAATTTTTCAGCTTTATACGAATTGAGTAATTCGCATAAACTTTTACTGGGTTTCGAAAAAAGCACAAATACATTTTAATTTTATACATCAATACGAACAGTCGACATATATTTTTAATTACTGAAAATATGAAGTAAACACTGTAATTTATACAGTTTTGAAAAAAAAATAAATCGTAGATATGTTGACGGAAAAATATTGTAATAGACAAATTTAATTAGATGACACTGGCTAAAAACTGTTCTAAAAATACGGATATTTTTTCAAACAAATATCCATTGCAGTAAATTTCCAAATACCGAAAATAATTCACTAATTGAAAAAATGACTATATTAAAAATATTTTCAATTTTATATGTACGAATATATAAATATTGAAAATCGAAATTATTATAACATATTAAATATTTAAAATATTACTATTGATATTAATTACCATTGATTTTTAATTTGAATGTAACATATAAAATTATAATTATATGATACGAAGCAATAACGTTTAACAAATATTGTACTTGAAATGATTTATTAATAGTAAACCTGTTGATTGTAATAGATATTTATAATATAATATATTATTTTATATGGCATATTTAAGCTAATAGATATTTGAACACGTGAACAATTAAAATATCGACATTTCGTGTAATTAAATGTGTCCATTTTGGAGAAACATTCATTATTCATATTTAATTAATGAAAACCAGTACATTTATAAATAAACTATTCAGTTAATTAGTATATTGTTTAATTTTTAGTACATTCATATATATAATATACAAAAGCACACTGATATCTTAACACTATTTTAAATTAAAATTTAAATTTTCTAAATAATAATAAATAGAAGAAATGAAATTAATAATTTTCTATTTACTAATTTATATACCTTTTTTTAATAATTTTATTTTCCATACAGCAAAATTATACGTATTTATCGGTTTGTATAGCTGTTAAGAATTTGTAAAAAAAGTTTTATTAGACATTACGACTTTAAGATGTTCACTTTAATATTAAAATCGTCATCTGTTCGACCAACATTGATTTTATCGTGTCTGAGAAATGTTTCTCGATTTCCGATATATCTAATTTCTCTAAAGTATTTCCGAAAAGTTCGACTGTGTTTATTGTCGAATAAAACTTGTAAAACGAGATTATATCTAATCCGTTCTATATAGAGTTTATTCATACAGCTTGATAACTTCAATTATATTTTATACTTACCATATTAATGTTTTTGTAAGTAGAGAAAAATTTAATAAATCAATTTATTTTGTAAATTTGAATATAGTTTTATAGAAATTTTATTCATTTTTAAGTACAACATTATTTTTTTAAAAAATATAATACAATTTTTGATTTCGTAATATATAATTCATTTTGATAAATTTCTATTGTATTTGCATATTTTATTGTAGATTTTGATATGTGTGCGTGTGAAAGAGAGAGAGACAATTTGAAAGTGAATATTGAAATACATAACTTGCCTTCTACAAAAAAAAAGAATAAATTATATTCTTTCACCTTATCAACACCCATACAATCAGAACATTGTTCTTTTCTGTGATCCTATCTCAAAAAAAAAAACAAAAAAAACCGGATAGCTTTGGGCACAATCTGTCATTTCTGCCGTTTTATATTTTTTTTATTTGCGACGACTACTCTAGAAAATCGTTGTGAATACACAAGATCGCATTGATTATCACAAGTCGTATACGATAGAAAGAGACGATAACATAAATTTATTTCTGTTTCACACATCACAGATGTGTTTTTCTCGTTTACATTTTTTTCAAAATGTTGGTTTAACGTCGGTGATACCAATCAAGGATACTAAGAAAGAAGGACATGATATGAAAAAATGACAGGCAAGACAATGCATAGAAAATTGTTTGCAATTTCACGCAGAATCATAATTATGGTCGTATAAATTGTGGTGTCGGTTCTTAATTCCTTGGTTACAAAAATAACACTTCAGTATATATATATATATATATATATTCTGTTATAAAACGATGTAAGGTTACATAACTCATTGAAATATTTTTAAATAAGAATTTTTTTTAAAAAATTTCTAATATCAAAAACATTCAATTACAAATGATAATAAATCACCAATTATTCCTCATACGTTATTTTTTTAAATCGATCGAACATTACAAAAAAATCTGTAATTTTTAAAACTATCGTCATCATAGATCATTCGAATTGATTCTTTTATGTTAACAATATATGTTTTGCGTACCAAATTGAAAAGAAATATCGATTTTCAGTTTACTATACAATCTAACTATATTCAATCGCTGAAATATTCTCTAAGCGACATTTTCACTTTCGAACCAACAGAAATGTAATTTCCGATTCAATAAAGTTTATAACACAAGACTGTAAACTTTTTGAAACTTGTTTTATACAGTAATTTTGATTATAAAAGCCTCTAATAAATATCCAATTGAATGGTATTTAAAGATTGTATTTTTTCTATGATTATATATATATATATATTTAAACAGAAAAACATCTTTTTTATTTTCTGTATACAAGAATAGTTGTGTATGTAAAATATTCTTATATCGATTTATAAAAAAATAAACATTAATAAATAGTAAATAGTAGTAATTATTTTTAACAAAATCTCCAATTTTAACCTCAAATTAATTCTCTTCTTATAGAACTTTTTGTATTTAATTTTCACATATATAAAATGTATTACATTATTTAAAATATGTATCACTGTTCAATTATTACATTATTAAATTCGTATGGCCTTATTTAAATTTTCTCGTATACTTAACCTTGACACATTCCAATGAAAATGTCTATTCGAACAACTTTACAACTCTAGGACGAACAATTTCTGTACAATCGCTCGAATTCATGTGTGCTCTTAACAAAAAAAAGACAAAAATCGAAAGATCGATGACCTATGTACTTATTCAATTGCAACTCGATGTCAATTCCATTTTTATCGAAAACATTTTATTTAAGAATTTCACGTTTTGTAGAACTTCTATATCTTTTATATACAATAGGACAACAGTTCACAAAAACATACCGAGATATAAGTATATTTCTTTATATCTGATTGACTTTAAAGAGTTTTTGTTGTTGTTGTTTGTCGATTCGATTTATTTATTTAGTAGTTTGGAAATATTTTTATTATTTGAAAAAGTGAAATGAAAACATTAATATTTTCATATATAGTATAATTGAAATATACGGAACGAAAAACATACTTTTAAATGAAATGTTAATTTGACATATTTCGTACGATAATATAATTTTAATCAATAGCTATGTTATGTGAGGTTTTACAACGTTCATTAATTACTCATACTTCATTTTCAGTGATTTTGCTCATGCCAACATTTTGAGAATCGATATCAAAATTAATTCTGTACCAATAACTGTGAAAAGAAAATACAAATTCATGTTCGTTTGTAAATGTTTGAAAA
This sequence comes from Neoneuromus ignobilis, assembly GCA_029203775.1. Classification (NCBI taxonomy): domain Eukaryota; kingdom Metazoa; phylum Arthropoda; class Insecta; order Megaloptera; family Corydalidae; genus Neoneuromus; species Neoneuromus ignobilis. The sequence goes on from CP092092.1 coordinate 40,549,629, forward strand.
TATTTCGAGTTATACAAATTCGTTATTAACAAATAGATAAACAGAAGTCTAGAATTTATTAAATTATTTAAATAAAATCACAAATATATCGGAAACTATATATATATATACATATATAATTATATTTCCTTTTTTTAAAAAAAATAATTAAAATTGTAATTAATAAATTATTACATAACATGTAAATATATTTTTATGATTTCATTGTATTTCAACTGATTTTATGTTTATGAAAAAAAGACAGTAAATAATTTTTAAACATTTGAAAATAAATATCGATAGAGAAATACAAATTAAAATAAAATTCAATGAGGAAGATCGATGTGATTAAATATAAAGCATGTATGTGAGATCGAGAAAGAATCGAACCAAAATGATATTATAATTAAAAATCGTCCTCGACATATGTGTGTACATACAAACACATATTCCATATCCGATTGTCGAGCACTTAACATTTATATGCGTGGGTTACCACCAAATTCCGAATCATGGCATCTGTTCGCCATTACAATACGATTTTCGTGCGTCACATTACTTAGTTGGATTCGTAACTTTACCATAGACATTGTTCTAGAACTCGTGTTTAGGAAACAGTCAAAGTTCATCGAGTAAAATATTTCCACATTGTCTCATGCGAATACTAAAACTGTTATCTAGACTAGAAAGTAATCAGACGATCTTGACTTTGATTCCGACTTTGTGTAACTTCGTCGTCGTAGGACTAACTAAATTCATCTAACGTAGAAATGAATCTCGACAGATGTTGTTTTTTAAACGAATTCTTCATTTCATCAAATGTAAGAAAAATAATTAGTATGGAAATTGCATTTCTTATAAAATTGTCATAGTGCCGTTTCTTCTACATTCATACGAACATAAAAAATATATGAAAATGAAATATGTATTATTTATTTACGAGAAAAAAGTTATTTTCGAAATTTACAACTTATTTTAACGATGTTTTTCTACAGACAGATTTTTTACGAAAGATTCAATGAATTTATTATTATATAAAGGCTGTTAAAATATATTTTCATCGTCACAAACATTATTCGTGGGTATAAAAGACGTCAATAAAAACCTACAACATTTTCATGTATGTATATCAAACAAGTTCAGTTCATAAAATTATATATATATATATTGAACAAGCCCATATATAGATTCTCTATAATTTATAACGATTTCTTGTTTATTAACACATTTATTAGATCTTAAGCACATTGCTTATTATAACATACGATGTACGATTCCATACTCGTCGATTTCGACAATTGCTATATTATTTGTTTATATTCATCGAACTGTGATAATATGATAAAGTTTCTCATAGCTTGTATGGGCGTTGCGATGGGAACATAAAATAGATATTTAGATAAATGGAATGAGGAACGTCGCGACAGGCGATTGCGTTCGGTGGGGCGCTTGTGTCGAAAACAATATTTAAACATAGTTAATAGCATTATCGCATCGAAATTGTAAATTTAACATCTTATATATATATATATATATATATATATATATAAATTACTAATTAAGTTAATTGCTAAAAAAGAACTATCTTTAACAAACACACATTTAGTAGAACATTTAACGATTCAGAAAATCGTTGATTCATTCGTGTGACAAAATGCTCCGTATAGAATCTAGACTTGTATGCAACCACGCAACGTAAAACTGCATTAAAAATTCAACTAAATCCAGGATAAGCTATTGGCAAATAGAGAACGACGCATGTTAGCCGTGTATTAAACAGAGAACTGATCTTGTTTCGATACCGTCCTTTGATTATAGATCGTGCACTTTGACTCGCCAATATAAATTTTCCAGAAAAATGTGACGGTTTTATGTTGGTCTCCGTTCAAATATACATTTATCTTACTTGAACATTCATTTGGGTTACCGAAAGAAATATTTCTTGTTTATACATTACACACTCAAATCTGAACAGAGCTGAAAAATTTAACTCGCGTATGTAAACGTTTGAGATAGCATTAAATATTTATTTCAATATTGTCAAATATCGAATGATTTATGACGTTTTTTATAGATCTAATTTGGTCGATTAATGACCACTTAATATTATTTAAAATGATACACTTTAAATAAAAACAATAAATGTAGTGAAACTTTTTTTCTTTGAGAACACAACATATGCTTTAATCAAATTACAATGTATTTTAATGAAGTAATAATTTATTGTTTTAATATGAACTTGAAACTAAATTGATGTAATTTTAAAGTAAAAGTTTCGAATTGCTATTAGTTGCAGGCGTACTATTTACATCTTAAAGATATTATAAATACGATTAAAATTGAATAGCTGTTTTTTGGATAATTTGAAAAATAATATATATTTTCACTCTATATGAAATTAATTATATATTTTTTTAAAAAAATGTCATTTAAAATTTTTGTTTTCTGTCACGAATTTATTAATTAATTAAATGGAAAATACACCACACAATTATAATAAATTAATGTCAAAAATAATGTCCACGTAATGATTCATTTCTAAAATAATGAAAGATTTTATTGATAATTTTGTATTTTGATTAGAAACTTGAGTAACGTTATTTAACATTAAGATATTAATATCAAGAGGAATGGCCGCAAGATAGTTGATTTGTTATTCAGCGATCCAGAGAATTGATTATTAAATAGTAACCACCGGATACAAGTTCAACTTAAGCCCATCCAGATTACATTAAATTGATAATCTAAAATTATATCACTAAGGGCGGTAGAACTCAGTATTAATACATCAATTTATTTACATATATATATATATATATATATATATATATATATATATATATATTATTTACATTAATGGGGTTTTCATTTATTGTAAGAAAAATAAATAAAAAAATCCAAACCAAATCTCTGAATACAGTGAACTCTCAAAGCATTCAATATTTTTTTACATCTTTTACAAATATTTTTGTGTAAGTGTAAACATTCATTTTATATTTAATGTGTATATATGTATATATATATATATATATATATATATATATATATATATATATTTGGATTTCAGTTAAAACCTTATCGTATTTCCGATTTTCACTTTAATGTTAGCTAAATAATTACTTACACATATTTATACATATATATATATATATATATATATATATATATATATATATTCATTTATGTACTGTTCTCATTTCGATCTGCCGGAGGATGTCTATGCGTTCTAATTCGCCTCTTGTTTGCTTAAGATAGCGTGTTCGAGTGAAAAGCGGTTTATACATACATGCTATCATACTCAAGTAACTTCAATCAAAAAATTAACTAGATATCTCTTTACTGTTTATCACAAACTCATACTTCAGTTGAACAACAATATAATGTCTTTTTTATTGAAATTATTTTTCATTTAATTTATTCATATATAATTTAATAAATATGTTAAAAAGTGAGTATTTAAAACATGTTTGTGATCGTTTTATAATCTCATTGATCGCTTTCATAACTATTAAAAATGAAAAGTGAAGTTTTAAATAAAAAATATACGTTGTAAAACTTATTCCATTTATTTGAGTAAGTAGACGGAAATAGAAAAAAAAGTTGTAAATAAATTTATGTAGAGTGAGAATCATGCTTGTACGCGAAAAAATCGATACGAATAGAATTTATGGAATAAAAAGTGATAGTAAATACTTATACATGCACATTTATACGAACGTACAGATTCACAGATAGTATATATATGTGTGAGATGAATTTGTATTTTTGTTTATTTTTCAGTCGTATATTTTACTGAAAAATTTATGAAGACAAACCGTAAGATTAAAAAAAATATATGAAATATGATTCTTGATTTGCATTTAACATACTCGATGTATATTTTATTCAACATCAAAGAATTGTAAGTATGTTGAAGTATTTCATTTTAGTGGAAAAAAAAGAAAAATGGAATTGTGTACAGAAAGAGATTTTCGACGATTCTCTCATTCGCAATAATTTTATAAAATCATGTCGAATTCGTCTGTCAAGTATGTAAATATCTGATGAAAGAAATACAATAATTAAATTCTTCGCTACAGATTTTATACACACACACACATATGTATATATATATATATATATATATATATATATATATATATATATATACATATATAAAGGCGTTTATATCTCTAGTAGACATAAATCTATATATATACATATGTGTATTTGAGATACATGTGTACGAGAGACAAAACGATTGAGATAAATGTAAACAAATTTATATGAGCTCAGAGTTCGTGGTTATTATATAATCTTTATCATATCACAAATTTATCATTCGAGAATTAAATTACAACCATGATGAATTTTTATTGGAAAATGAATTTATTTCAAAGGTATTTTCTGAATGAAAAAAAAATACAGTTTACTTTCATTTGTATTTAAGTGATATTAATACGATTTTTATTACAATATTACTTTTCTTATATCACTAAACATATTCATTTACATTAGTGATCAAAGGAATATGAACATATGTTTATTCTTGAAAAATAGTGATATTTACTTAAAATATTTTTTTTACATTTTTAGATAAATCGTTGTAATTTTCTTCGTACGATAATTTATTTTTAACATGTATCTCTTTGTACTTCACTCTTTTATGGTTTTTAAAATGTGTATTTATAAAAAGAAAAATGGAAAAAACCATTTCGTTTTATATCTTTCATTCTAATCCAATACGTATTCGAATTCGTAAATGTAAAATACTTGAAGTTTTTCCATTCAATTCTATTCAAATCGCTATTTTCGAATGCATAATATAAATGCATCTCAATATATCAAAGCTTTTGCATATTGTTTAAGTAGCAATCAACTTTGAAATTTAACACAAAGTTAAATTGAATTTGCTATAAAGTTATAAATATATATATAACAATTTTATCGTTCCTATTCGAATATAATATAGTGCGTTTGATTTTCCCAGTCTGTTTGTTTTTAGTTTAGCTAATAAATTATAGGATTTCACTTTGTTTTATTTATATAGTAGAAGAAATCTAAAATAATCTGATCGAGATAGAATATTATTTGAAAGCTATTATTCTCTAGTATTGTTGAAAAAGTACACGACAGATTTATGGTCGTCCTATAATATTTTACGAACGTGTGATAAATAAGATTATTTTTTATATGAATATTTTTCTACTATATATAATTTAGTTTGTATTTGGTTTTATTGATTTTTAATTCAAACATCGTTAGATCGATATTTCTATATTTCTATACACACTTCATGTATTTACAAAAGAGATCACAAACGTGTTACGTATAATAATTTCACTGTAAGTGAATTTCGTTTATCTGAAAAACAATATTCTTCTGATTCTTTCGAAACAAAAACATAAGAGAAAAATGTCCAGTTTTTATTTGTTGTTAAATCAACCGTGAAAATGTGTTCGATCGCACTGTTTCCTAATATTTATATATAAACACCGACACAAAAAGCTTCAAACGTGAAAAAACCGACAGTTCAATTTGTAATTTCAAATAAAAATCGTTCAATTTACGATCTACAGACAATATTTATATATTGTCCGGTTCGTATCCAATGCACGTTTACATAATCCGAAAGACATCGTGCATGTTGATAAAAAAAATGTACAGGAGAAAAAAACAGAACGTTTCTCTAGAACGGTCACTTTAGGGGAATTTAAATAGACTAACATAAGCTGTCAGGACACTGTTGTTTTTACAAATCTACTTTAGAATATCCTTCAAACAAACTATGTGGTGAATTTTAAATTACAACGGTTTGCCGTCTGCTTTGTTTTATTTATTTATTTACTTTTTTAAAAAAAAGAAATCAAATAAAATTCAACGGATCTATGGTAATTTTTTATGGATTTGTATAAATATTTACAGTGTATTTTTTGCTTGTAATTCTTTTTATTTACTATATTGAAATTCGGATTTATATTCATTCGTCGATTAAATTGAATATAAATATCGAAATATCTACCGCAATTATCTCGAGAAAAAATATAATAATGATTGATTAAGGAATAATTTTATAAAGGCTTGTAGTTTTAAAGAACAATTCCTCTATTAATAATTGAATCGGTCATAGTTTCAAACACATAATGAAATTTAGTTTGGTTCTCGGCAACTCGTTTTCCGGGATAATGAAGTATTTATTTTTTTTTTAAAATTGTATTTAATATACAAATAATTATTCATAAATATAGAGAATCGAATTAAGCACATTTTAAGAACGAACAGAAGATACAATGTGTCTATGTCAAAGTACAAATTCTATTCGAAATAAACGTAGTAAATTCTAATAAAATAAAGAATAATGTGATATATAGCGAATGCTAGTTTACTGTTTTACAAGAAAATACATTTAATTTGGAATCTATAAATATTTAAATGGTCGTCGTTTGTATTTAGAACATCGGTTAACCGTAACAAGAACATCTCTTATACAAATGTAGGACTAACGAACGATGTCGACGCCATTAGGATGGTATCACGAACGTAGTTAAGTAAAATTCATTCTCGTTAAAGCACGTAAAACAGCACAAATCCCAGCTTTGGGCCGTACAGACACGAACAGCCGCATGCTGTTGATAAAGAAAAGGTGAACGGTGTAACTTTGTGCAAAAAAAATCGCGCTGTGCGATTTAAAAACACACACACTCAATCATATCGACGATTTAATTGATATTTATCATCGATCGAATTTTAAATATGATTTATTTTAATTGAATCTTAATTGAGACGAACGTTCGAAGAATTTTTTACGAACGGTATATCTGCGTATGTAAATTACGGAAATAAATCATTTCGAATTGAAATTTAAGGAAATTGGATAATCGGTTATGTTTACTTTTCAATAATCGTTTTTTTTTTACAATTCGAAACGTTAATATTTATATTTCATTAGATTTTCACTAATAACATGTTTACTTATCAAATTTTATAATTTAATTATTCAACCCTAGTAACATTAACATGCAATTCAATTAATGTACACATGTGAATATTGTAATTTAATTTTATTAGAGATTATTTTTTTTTATTGAAAATGATTGATTAAAATAAGTTTTTTCAGCGATTATTTTTTTAAAAAATTTCTATTTCAATTTTAATAGTTAATGTTTAAGAATGTTTGATTAAATAAATAAACAAATTATTTATTATATTTCTGAATTGAAATTCCGATACAATAACATGCCTTTGTATAATAAATTATTTGTGAAATAAATTATCTATCTACTTTGAATTATATTTATCATATTAGTTAGTAATAACTGGAAATGATATTTTCTGACGAATTTAATAAATAGTAAATTTTCGGTTTTATTAATCGTATTCGTAATTCTCGGAAGTTAAATATAATATGCGAATTAATCAAACTAATCGTATGTGTTTGTATGAATTTAAATATAATCAACAGTGACAGCAATAGTCTCTTTCTATCCACTATTGGATGAAAGCCTTTCTCAAAACTTTGCACTTAATAGTTATCCAAATCTTTTTTTTCTATTTTATTCTGAAGATTTTTTTTATCTCTCTAACTTATCTATCTATGAAATTTTCTGGGAACTTTTCATATCTCTGTGTTTATAATCAATAACTTCTTTTTCTCTCTTTCTATATTTATATATATATAATATTAAAGTTTTGGTTAATATTTATTTTATAATTTCAAATTTATATACTCCATTTACTTTTCCATATAATTTCTTTTCGTTTTGTTATAATCTATTTGTTTGTATTTTAAACTTTCGAGCAGTTTATTTTTTTATTTTATTCTAAGAAACATGGACAATTCTGTTTTCACATTGTTACAAATGTTCACATTTCTTTTCTCAGTTTTTTGTTCGTTAGATTTGTTTAAATAACTTTGATGTGTATATGTATTTATTTATATATATATATATATATATATATATATATATATATATATGCAAGCGAGTGTATATAATTGTATATAAATTGTAGTAGTGCAAAAGCAGCAAAGCAAAGAAGAGAAAGCATTGTTTGATATTAGAGCCACAATGGCACATCTAGCGTAATGTGGCGTGAATCTAGTAACGAGACTGAACGTAGGACTCGACGTTCATCTCATAAATAATTTCGTTACATTGTGAACAACGTCGACGAAAATCCTTAGGCGGACGCCAGTTTATAACGTGACATTTTTTATATCACACCTAGAAGCATGTTAATAAACGTGACTGTGATTTTTCAACATTTAAATAGCCGTGTTTCGGTGAATCGTCGCAATAGACTGGAATGATTTTTTTATTCGCATCGTTTAGAAATATCTACAGCTTATTGGAGATCGTTGATAACTCTATCTACAACTAAACACTTTTGAAAATAACGATTACTTTTATACGTTTTTTATTAACATCAAAAGTATGCCACGAATATTGGCTTGAAAATACGTTTCTCTAGAGTGTTTTTAAATATCAACGCACGTTTTTTTCAAACTACTTAAATCCATAAAAGATAATAGTTTACTTTTACAAACAAAAATCATTAATAGCTGTCGCTAAATTCTACAAATATTTAGTTGTGTATTTAACAAAAACCTAAATGGTACTATTTATCTAGACATATAATTTATCAAAGGTTTTGTTATAATTTCCTTTATTTTCCACTACAATTACCGATTTTTATTGGAATTTATTTTTGGATATTGTTTAAATGATGTTTTTATTTTCATAGTACATGAAAAACAAGTAATATATCTGTACGTAAAATATGTATAAAAATTAACATATATGAATTTATAATAAACATAAATAATTTATAATCAATATTTTAAACTCATTGATACATTTCTTACTGTACCATTTTTTTATTTACTTTGAATAATTATAAATGTTAGTAACATAATTGTATAAGAAAATACAAAAAAAAAATATTTTTAATAACAATTAGAAATTATTAAAATCTTACCTTATGAAAATATTAGTCGGACTGAATTCTTGTTGATTTAAAAACAATGACAGCAAATATCTGTAAAAAATACAATTTTTAAAATAAAGCCTATATATATATATATATATATATATATAATATAGTTTTTTAGAAAACTTTTATTTAAAAAATTTAGTTTGGAATAAAATTCTTGTTCTTTTTTCAATATCCACATAAAAGTCTATCGTGTAATTTTATTTTTATATTGAAAAAAGATCAATTAACATCGAACAATTTTCAAGGATTTAAACAATCAATCAGAAGTTTAGATTCATCAAACACAGTGTTACGAAGTGACGAAAACATGATTTCATAGTTAAACCCATTTCCCGAGTAAAGATAGCACTCACTGACAGTACAGAAACATAATGTTTTGAGAAAGATTTCCGAATTGCAAAGTTTCGTATAGACAAGTTGTTTATGAATAAATCAGAGAGTTGTCGATGAGTGGTTTTGCTTACAATATTTCGAATCGGCACTTTTCACTGCAGATAAGTTTCATGTTATTTTTATTCATATATCGTGTAATGTATGATCAATATAATACGAAAATTGTTTGTAAATATTTTTTTTACTTTTGCCAGTAATCGGTTTTGTTTTTATTGATTTACTCGCAAGATTTTTTTAATCGTGATTAATTTATATACACATACACACAATATATATATATATATATATATATATATACTTCTATGTATATGTATATAATTTTCTTAAATGTCAAATCTTCCAAAACAGTTTGCAATATAAAATAGATAAAAGGTTAGAGGTTATAAATTGAAATTCTCATGAAACTTCAAAAGCTCATTAGCGTTTAGATGCTTAGAATATAAATAATATTATCTGATCTTACACTTTAACTTATTCACAGTAATGACAAGGTGTTAGTAAAATATAAGGACTAATATTTTTTTTATGTATTTAAGTATCAACTATAACGGAAAAAAATAAAAATAGTCTTTAAATTTATATAAAGTATATAAATTAAAGTTAACATACAATTTATTATTTTTTTGTATAAAAAATATTATACAAAGTTCACATATTTAATCATTTTTATCGATTTTAAATTATATATTTTTTTGGAAAAAAAATATTATCATTTTCATATGTGTACAAATGACCGATTCTCGAGATGATAACACTGCCCCACTTTACAAATATGTATGAAAAAAAGTTCAATCATAATGTAGTTTTCGTGTTTAAAAAAGAGCACTGAAAAAAAGACTCCGAACTAAAAGGAGATTCAGTTTTCTTTATGCGTCACTAAAACCTTTCTGTACACAATACACGTTCGCCGTTCTTCAAAAAAAAAAAAAAGAAAATCACTTCGTTCTCTTGCAGAAAGAAAGACTGTCAAACGGCAAAAAGTTTGTCTCTTTTTTAAACGTATGTATCACATAAAAAGGACTCGACGTTGCGTAAACTTTTAAACACTTCCTCGTGCATTCTTTCATTGTACGAATTTGATACGTGAACTCCTCATACTTGAACGCAACCACGGACATTGTCTTCGCCGGAACGAAGAGTCTCCGTATCATCGGATACTGAATGAAAAAAATTCCTGTCCATTGATAGTGTTTCAAAGAATCGACAGTTTCAGAAACATCAACAATATCTTGTCTACTGTTAACATTCTTCAACTATTTATATATATATATATATATATATATATATATATATATATAAAGTAATAATTTTATATAGTTTTATGACTTTTACAATATAATAAAAATCTTTGACATTTTTATTCGGAACATTCAATAAATTGAACAAAATAAACCCATGTTGAAGGTAATTATTTTCATCTTTCCATAGTTGTAGATTTTAGAAATACTTTTCTAAGAATATATTATTTAATAGAGTAAACATTCCTTATCAATGTACATAAAGGCAGATCAGTACGAAAACTATGTGGAAACTTTACAAATAGGTAAAATATTTCGTGTATCGATTAAACCGCTTAAAGCGTTTGTTCACTGTACTGTTAAATTGGAATGAGTACGAAATGTAGTAGGTAAATAATTAGAATTAATATAATTGTTATGACACTTTGGTACGATTCTAATTATAATCGAGCAATTGTTCACACAGAACTGACCTCAATTTGGCAAAGATTATTATGCAGCATTCGTGTTAAAAACATACTAATTGTATTGTACAACAATTTCAGTAGAATTCAGTGTTTATTAAAAAAGATATCGAATTATATAGAATTTTTCTATAATTATTGAATTTTATACAACCAGTAAGAATATAAACGTTTATATCAGTAATTTTCACTGAAAAAGTCACAAGATGTTAAAAATTCCGAGAGAGAATTAAATACGAAAAAAAATCTCTGAGGATCTATGTGTGAATTTATATGACACAGTCGAAGATTTACGAGCTTGAAATATTTTTTTCTATAATTCATATCCATCGTTTTGCAAACGTCGACCGTTTACTACTCCCACACAATTTCTATTTGAATATTGTAATATCATTGTATGAAATTAATTCGCCTTCTGGAGATAATTTTATCTCTAGAACAAATCAAATATTAAATAAAACGAATAATGTATATTCAAAAAATTGTTTAAATAAAATATAACATCTTTTAATTACTGTTAACTGGTAAGAAATGTAACAGTTGTAGTCATGTTATCGGAACGATTGTTCTTCGTTAATAGAAATTAACTTCGAAACAGCGAATGTAGAGTCGAAATAAATTCCGTGAATATTTTTTCCAATTACACCAACTCATGCCAAGTTATAAATAACATTCGTTTCGCTGATAGCAATTATGTTTTTTAATTACTTTTTTTGTGCGTGCATATAATTTAAAATATATTTATTTAAAATAAAAAAAGTACAAAAGAAATCGTCTTCAAAAATGTTGAAGATGGCAATAATAACATATAGGAAAATTAAATTCCTCTAATGATATTTATAGAATATTATATTGATATGATTCTGAAGTACGAATAAATATTTTATTGATATAATAAAAAAAACAACATATAACACACGTATTTCGATTACATATTTATTTTACATCATGAAAAATAACTGTCGGTATTCAATGAACCGTATTTTATTTAAATTTATTACCACGTCACAAACATCTCTCGAAATTATAATATTTAATACTTTAAGTATTTTTTCTTGTAAATGTGTTTTCTTTGTTGAAAAAAATCTAAATATATTCTTTATAAATAAATATAAACGATTTCTTTGAATCATAAAACGAAATTTAATTGCACTGTAACATTTTTGAATTATCTTAAACGGAAATTAATTATTATTCGAAGTTCAAGTTTCAATTATACGAATTTCGTATGCGGTAAAAGATTTGAAAAACTAATTAATATTCTATTTAATGAATTGTAAATGTTCTATTAAATATGTATTTATTAAGTTTATTCAGTTTAAATTTAATATTTCTTTTTAACAACATTTGGCTACTGCATATCATTAACTTGGTCAAAATTCAATTAAGTTTCCGTCAACATCAGGTTTGTTTGTATAAGATTTTATACATACACACACACACACACACATTATATATATATAAACACGTTATATGTTTCCACTCTTTGCTCTTTTTGAATATTATTCAAACACCAGCACCAGCATCAGCATTCTTTAAACTAGACTAAAGCATTAAGATAAGCTAACTCCATTTTCAAATGTAATAAAATATCATAAAATTGGTTATACGTGAATACTCTTGCTTATATCACAAGAATTTTTTCTTTTTTTTTTTGAAAATATTCAACCGAGCAGAAATTATCGAAAATGATATAGTGAAATTGTTCTGTGATGTATTTAAAATTTTATATGCACACATTTCAACTCTATTCTAATTTTTATGATACTTTTATCGTTTCAACTACTATGTTTTTTTGCTATGGATGATTTCATACTAATTCTATATTCAAATAATTTAAATTTGTTGACAATATAGATTTGAAATTTTTATTTTAAAATGGAATAATATCTTCAATTCTATACTCAATCAATAAACACAATGGTACTAAAAATAACACCGCCATAAACGTATGTAATCGTTTTACGACAATAAAAATAAGAAAATAACGTGTTTGTATTTCGAAATATCTACAGACAACACACAGTAAACAATAATAATTAAATATTCTAATAAAATGTTATGGTGTTGAAGATAGTGACTCTTTTATGAAAAATATAACTATACATTCTGATAACTGATTGACTATCACGAACAATTCAATAGATACTTTGGCATTATTTGTTTTCGATATTAATTGATAATTTTAATTGTTGCAGTCATCATTAAGCCTATTTTATGGATCCATAAAAAAGATTTATCAGTAATTCAACATATGACTGTTAAATGAACAAAAACAGTAATTTAATCAGCATTTAATATTTTTCTGTAATCATATCGAACCTGGTCAATAATTATATTCGATCTATCTAATAAACTACAATATTATCAAATATTTGCAGAACGTTGTAAACGTAACGTAGTTTTAAAACAAATATTCACACCGAACATCGACCAATACGATGACACTCGGCAAGTAGTCGGAGTCAATTCAATTACATAGATGACTTCAAAACACACTGGTTATACATAGATATGAACCTAGTGACTACTGACTGTGCAATTGCTATTTCGATCAAATATATCGAACTATTGTCAAACAATGAACTTCGTTGTCAATTGTAATAAAAACACTCGTATCTGTGACATTTTACGAATGTTAGAAAACGTTTGGTTCTATCAATAGATTTTTACAATTGAAAAACGTACATATATTGGACTCGGAACGAAGAGTTATAATTTTTTTTTTAAATAAATATTTCAAATTAAAAATTTATAAAATATAATTTATCAATTCTGTTGTTATTAATCAAATAATTGAATGAATTGTATACTAATATTTTTGAAAACAACTTATTCACTTATATTCAACCTTATTCTAATTTATAAATTCATCTCCACACACACACACACATTTTACAATATACCGAAAGCACTAACTTGTCATTTTTTACACATCTGCTCGACAAGCCTTTTCCATTATTAAACCTCATCCTAATATTATATATAATAATGTTCGTATTAAAAACAGCTTTTCCGAAAATACAAAGAAAAAGCATTTCATCATATATAGATATTTTGAAAAAAATAAATATAAAATATGATTCGTATAACGTATTAAATATAATTTTCAGTGAGTAAACATGTAACGATGGTGGAGTTTATTGATATTTCCGAATTTTTCTCTACGATAGACTGTTGTAAAATGTGACCTTTAACCCTTTTTATCAATGTATCACTTTAAATATTAAATAAGCTCGTTCCATGCCAGAAAATATATCGAATCGAATGCAATAAATAATGTGTACACCTTACGGTTCTATTACGAAGGTTTTGTCGTTTTCAAACACGACCGGATCGCATTTCATTAATTTCCTTTGAAAAATACATTCTGGTGTATTTGAGGTCAAAATATTCGAGCGATTCTTTTACCTTATTTCATATTATCATACGAGATTACAAAATCAATAGTGATGAATCTTAATCATGGTAGGAGTTTAAATAATCTCATTGTGGATAATATTCAATTATACACACATTTCTCAACGAGTACAATATATGATTGTATGTTTTTTCTATTGAAATTATTAAGAGAAAAATAATATTTCAATTAATTTCCGTATGCACTTCTAGTCAAAACGTACAATAGTTTCTTTTCAAACACAAAATCGATTTTGTCTCATTCTTCTGCTTCATGTTTAAATATAATGTTTATCTAAATCTAGAATTGTCGTTTGAAACCTTGAATTTTCCTATTTTCTTTGTTTACTTTCCATTAATGGTGACAGATAATACTAGTCTGACGCTATTTATTCCGATGACATCAGAGTAATCTTGTCATTAGAAAATGCTTTGATAACTCAATTATTTATTTTATGTAATCCATCGTGTTGTGTCCATTTAATTTCCTCTGTGTATTTCGGAATATAGATTATAAAAAAATATTTGTAATGTAATGTAATATATAAATTGTTTTCAAATGATATATATATTGAAAAGTGTGTATATCATCTTCATCATCATAATTATTAGCTTCTTTCTATCCACTATCGAATGAAAATCTTGCTTAAAATGTTCCACAACAACAAATTTTTTTTGATCTCTGTGGGCCTTTTTTAAGTTGAGCTTTCTTTATAATCAGTAATTTTTCTTTGTTCATCGATAACCTTTTTTTCGTTCTATATGACCTTATATTGTATGTTTACATGTTATTAAAATTAATAAATTCTTTTAATCATAAAGTCAAAGATAATTTTGAAGTGATTAAATCAATTTAAATCGAATTAAAAAATAAAATAATTATAAATATTTACAATACAAAAAACTTATATTCGTAGATTTTATTTTTAAAAAATAATATAAAAAATATTATTCTCTATATATTCAATAGATAAATTTCAATGATATTTTTATTGTCATAAGTTTCGATAGCTATACTTTATTATTTAAGAAAATATTAGTAATAAATTTATTTATATCATTATTTATCTCAAAAACTATTAAATTAAATGATATATGATATCTCTTGCTGTCGAAACTCTGATAGCATTCACATTGAAAACATCGAAAAGTCTTTTAATATAGAAAATTTAAATATTTCCGAAAATTCAACAAATTTATGTATCACGATAGAAGTCGTACAGATAAAAAAAATAGCAAATAACTTTTGAACAGATAAATATTTTAAAAGCAAAGTAATCTATTTTAATTTGTTCAATACATAGATAGATATTAACTATAGAGCAATCAAAATTCAATAAAATAATGAAACCGTGATTAAAATACTTGAAATGTTTTCAGTTCGAATACAGCACGAGTAGAGCATTCCGACAAAAATATTTATTTGTTTACGAACAGAAATTTACACTCGGTCGACAATAGCTGAGCGAACGTTTTAATTTATTTTAGATAAAACTTTTACGAGAGTTCCCACGAACAACTTTTCAAGTTCAATTTATCAGAAAACGAAAACGTGCTTTTAAATGCCTTTGCATGCACATAAATGTATTTTTTTTTATCATCTCTTACCGATTTTAACACAATGCTAATGTTTTTTAATGGCCATTTATCGCAAACGTAATCAAATTTATAGGTTTTATATTCTATGTTCATGAACAATAAGTATCATTCAAGTATGAGAATATACAACAGCTATAAAGTCTCTGAATATTTTTTAAAATTATGTACTGTATGTGCACACAACATTAAATCACATTGTTTTGAATTATTACTGTCGAATATTTCTTTTCGTATCTCTGTCTGTACTGTTTGAAGCGCAATATATATATATATATATATATATATATGTATGTATCCATCTATATTTTATGTATAAACGAGCATAAAATAAATTCGCCAAATTCGACGCGAACTTTTTATTCAACGCAATAAAAACAACATAATCTCATAATTTACTCTCTTTACTGGTATTTGTCATTTTTATTTCTGTTTATTTTTCGTCCCAGTGATAGAATATGAATACGCATATGGAAACATATATCTAGTATAATATACGTTTATATACATACATACATATGTGTTTTCGTATTAATTATTATATATAGTATCTTTATAAATAATGACGTATTTTTTTTTTTTTTTGTAAATCAACAGTTAGTTTTAGTTTTCTTTTAAAATTTTTAAAAACTATAAATATCTCTATTTGTTTCGATAATGTGATAAATTCATTTTAACATTAATATATAATACATAAACAGTGAAAATAAATGTTGTTAAGAGAGAAAAATATTTCGATTTGAAATAATTTTTAAATGTTCGGTTGATTAGAAATAATTATAAAAGTAATACTGAAATAATATAGACCGACATTCACAAAGTGATGAAATAAATATAAGGATAAGTGCACAAACAGTGCATAGAAAAGATAAAACACGTAAAAAAGTGCAATTAACTTTTTAAAAAAGCTCCACTCGGGCGTCGAGTACAAAAACTTTCACTCTCCATAATTATTTACTTGAATGTGTCGACATTCCAAATGCGAATGACACGATTCATTGCCATCTTAAGAAAATAAATAGAGCTTGAAATCTTACGACTCGACTCTAGGAACATAATTTGTTTACGTATAAAGTTCGAGTGAGATTTTTTCGTGGAAGTAAAATGAACATTCGAATGGATATTATTACACGTTTTCTCTATCATTTATATATTCATTCATACATACATATATATATATATATATATATTGTGCAAAAAAAATTACATTTCGATATTTATGTTCGATGTCAAGTTAGAAAATTGAAGCTGTCAACTTGAACGACGATGAAACTAATTGTAAAAATGACAGTCATAATTCAGACTATCGAAATATCAAATCGAAAATAATACTGATATCTAATTCAGTGACAAAAATATAATCTCGACAGAAGTGTAATAAAAAAAAAGATTTCCTTGATAGTAGAAAATTTTATCCCCAAAAAATATATCTCTTCTAAATGTCTAATAATAATCATAATAAACGAATTGTATATTCGTTTATCAAAGACAATCCTTAATACTGATTATCTAAACCTAAAGTACACAATTATTTCCAACATTGACATATATTAGTCAACAAAGTTAATCTAATTACACATAAATATATAATTATGCTCGTACGTCAACGTGGTGTACGGAGCAAATAACACGTAAATCAACTCCTTGCTAATCTCACGCGTTGCGACAGATGGGAACCTATTTGACACAATAACGTCAACACTAAACCAATGTTGCTGTTTCGTTAAGAAAACCATACAAAGTCTAGAATTCCATTCCATATATGTATTAAAAGTAGATCAGAATATATACTCGAGCGTTCTTTATATTATAATATCGAAACGTACGACAATATTTTATTATTTACTTTTTTATAATCCTATGATACCATCATTCAACATTTCTAGACGAAAATCACATACTCGTAAAGAATCAATGAAATGAACGAATAAATCATATATGTATATGAATATGAAAAAAAAACTTATTGTAGCATACTATAATACGGATATCCGAAAGAAATGAATGTTTTGAGTGAAAAGTCATACTTTAGAAGTTCAAAAACAAAAAGAATAATAAATTATTTCAACTCGTTTCGTATTCATTTCTTCTTTTAAATTTGAATATTTACAAGATGCTTGTAATATATCATGTATATATAATATATACATACATATATAAGTGAAGTTGGATGAATTCGTTTTCAATAGATAGATACTCGAAACATAATTAACTTGTTTTAAATTTAAAAAGACTATTCATTAAAATCGAGTAATGCAATTCAAAATCTAATTAATTTGTATCCTGATTTTTGTTATAGAGAGGAATATTGCCAGGACTTTTAGAAAATTACGGTAGTAACATTTTAAACTTTACAATTTTAAGAGGTTTAGGATTGTAATTCACAAAGTTGATCTCTCTTGCATATAAGTAAGTGTCTTTATATTTGAAAAATATCACTGTATTTTCTAGAATTTCGTTTACACCTCATCTCTGTTTTATGACAATGATTTAAAAAAGAATATAAAAACACTATAATTAAATCTGGTATTTTTATATTTTTCGAATGATTAAATTCATTCTTACTGTTTGTCTTTTTTCAATATTCTTTATGAAATTGTTTAAGAATTTTGAATGATTAAAATAACTTTATATCTGTTAATAAGAGAGTCATAAAATGTCTATTAAAAGTACATTATTCTATTAATAAATAGGAATATATTTCTGAAAATTGAATTTCTTCCAAGTAACAGTCTATTAAATATGTACTCTTAATACGATTTTATCGCACAGTATATGAAATAAGAGTCAGTACGGGGATTTCATTTCTTCACTATTATTTCTATAAAATGTTATGACATGAATAGTAAAGTATCATAAAATGTGAAATAGACATAACCATTCTTTTTAACTCACTCGAGTACGTAGATATTTAATACACGTACATTTATTTATGTATATATATATATATATATATATATACTTTATATACATACACATATGAACGACACTGTTATGAACAGTCTAATGGTATCATTCCATTGAAATATGAAGCTTCGAGCAATACAAAATGGTTAATCGCACTGTCAATCCTTTTATTTCGATCTAAATTTCACTACCTCATGATACTCTGTATCTATTTTATATTATGTTTGCAATGGGCGTTATGGATAAACGTAATTAACTCTCGTTGTGCATACGTTGTTGTTCACATATAATAGATTTTGATGATATGTTCGAGTGTTTCTATCCGTTGACGTTTTTTTTCGAATAACAATCAAAGTTTATTAAAAATACAAGTACACTGTTCAATAAATAAAGAAACTTTTCAAACTAGACTAGCACATGTATTTTTATTTTGTAGAAAATCGAATAAACGTTTTTCATGAACAATATCAATAATTTATGATATTTACATTTGGTGATTAGGTTTTTATCGGTACTGAATTTAGATAGATAAAATTATTTTATTTGAAATCATCTCTCTCTATCTTATAATCATACTATAGAATAATTCAATAAAAGACTATTATAATAAATACGTGAGTATTTAAAAATAGTTCGACTTCATTTGTAATTCAGTTTTTTGTTATTAGATTTCCATTTAGATAAATCGTATCGAATATCAACTCTTCTATCT
Organism: Neoneuromus ignobilis; assembly: GCA_029203775.1. NCBI lineage: Eukaryota > Metazoa > Arthropoda > Insecta > Megaloptera > Corydalidae > Neoneuromus > Neoneuromus ignobilis. The sequence goes on from CP092092.1 coordinate 40,569,290, forward strand.
ATTTTTAAACATACGTGTTATTTTACATAACATAAATTTTCCTTAAACTTGTAAATTTTATCAGATGATTATATATAAATATCTTAAATTACTTAATTATTTCAATTGAAAATCAATTTGAAATTGACACATTTTCAAAAATCCATAAATAAAAAAATATCTATTTCTTTCATTTTCATCAATACTCTTTGAGTTATTAATTTATTATTTATCATTTTTATAGAAATATTAATTTTCAAACAATTTTAGAATAAAAGAAATATAAACAAATATCATTGATTAAAAATTGTCATAGAAAAGAAATGTACCAATTTCTATTTTAAATGAAATGAAAAACGAAATTCCGAACGAGATTATTTATTTAAAAAGTTTTCTCGTATCGTCGATAGTATAAGTGTCTTCGAATAGTAGTTTTACTCGATCGTGTGTATATGTAATCAAGTTTAGAAGTGAATCAAAGCAATGATCTTTCGAGTACCGATCAACTAAAAACATAATTAAAGCAGTCTTAACATAATAATCAGATAAATGGAATCTGCAGATAAACGCTTAATACTTTTAACGAAAACGTACTCATACACGCACCGGTTTTCATATATATTTATATAATTAAAAACTCGTAAACTTTCTGCGTTTTAGAATTATACATTTATCTTAACTGTGCATGTTTTATTTCAACGCCGTGATAAAAAAAAAAACGTTTATTTTCCTCACGAGCGTTTCAGTTACTACCGATTTGCACACATTTATTTATTAATATATATATAAATGTGTGTGTACGTATGTATTTTTATTTAATTTTTTTTAACGAAAAATAACACCATATTTTGTTTGTAATCGAAGTAAAAAATGAATAAACAACTAGAGAATTGAAAATGTAGACACTAATTAGAAAATAAAATTAACTTTGTGAATTAATTAAGGAGACAAAATTAATAAAGCATTCCGTTTTTGTTTCAAACAAAAATAAAATGCAAATGAAACGCAAGTTTAATTAGTAAACGCACGTTAAATAATTTTCCATACGTTCCTTTTTAACAATATTAACACGCCGATAGTCTACATGAAATTATGTCGAACGATTTTTAAAAAAAAATCATTATATATATAATAGACTAAAAAAAATCGCAACAAAGATAGAAAGTTGAAATTAATATTTATCATCCATTAAAATGTGTATATCGTGTCAATTTTTCTCTATCCATTATTGAATTAAGATGTTTTTAATCTATTCTAGTTCGAATAGATAACGTATCGATTCTCTTTTCAATGAAATCTATTACAATACGTCATAATATTTTATATATTATAACAATAATCTGAATCATGCAACGAACAAATTATTCAATTCGGTATATTTTAAACGTATCGAAATTATATCTGTAATTTATAAACTGTACATAAAATCTTTTCTAATTAAAATTCGCTAAAGCGATATCTGTATATGAATAGAATTTAAATGAGCGCACGATAAAATTGAGCCACTATTGGAGAAAATATAATGAGGATCCATACAAGAGATTATATCTGAATAGTAAAGCTATAATGAACAATGATTTAGGTTGTACCCTCTTAATGGTCTAAACATCGTTTCGAGTCCAGACTACATTATAACAAAAGGTCAAGAATCTCCATTGTTTCAAATTAAAAATCATTGCTGTACTCTTATCATAAACATTAAGCCTGTGTCCTAATTACATATATATATATATATAAACACTTAATGTTCATAAACGTATTTTAGTAATAAATAATAATTTTTATATACATAGAATAGTTGTACGGAAAATTTAATTTTAAATATATATTGATTTTTTAAAGTAGTAAATGTTGTATAATTTTCAATTATATATAAATAAAAGTTGATATGAACAAAGTGTCAATAAATAAACACTCGTTCAATCGAATATATAAAGTAAACAAACATTTAGAATGAAATTTAATACAAACAAATTAACTATAAGTCCATGTATATATATATATATATATATATATTCTCTGAAACGTTTCTTTCTGATTCACTAACGATGCAAACAGGTATAAATGTCGCGAGGAGACTAAAGAATAATTTGCAAATGTGATATACAATAATGGCTCGAATTTATTTTTGATACAGAATTAATTACGATGAGAGCAATTACGGAGCCATGTTGTACAGAAAAAGCCAATTACGAGACAAGACAACAACACGCAACGATCAATATTTAACACATCAGTTTAACGAAATTGAACATTTCGTGAAAGATACACACATTCCATGTAAATCGCTTTTTTCATTTTTATCCACAACAACAAATGACATTGTTTAGTGTGTGCTTTTTGGCTGGTCTCGAAAAAAATTTTATAAAGAAATATTTGATCGCTGTATGTGGGTAGTATATTTTTAAAAATAGAAAATAAAATGCGTGAAACGCTTCTCGTAGTAGTACGACAAATAAAAAATAAAATAAATAACAAACTGAGAACGTACAGATAAAGAAACGAGTTCGGTTGGATGTTTGGGTAAAAATCATAAAATTATGGTCACTCGGTGGTAGAAACAAGTTTGAATAGAATCTCTCGGGTATGAGAACGAATGGCAAATCGAGGATAAAATATGAGGTATAAAACTAGAACGAACGAAGAATGGGAAAAATATTTCAACGTTAATCTACAAAGGTTTACAATTGAACCTGAAAACAAGTTTTAAGTTTGTTCTTAAATAAACCATACATGCATATATGATATTTTTTACATTTTATACGTTATTATATTAAGCTTGACAAATGGCTTTTAAAATATTAAAAATGAAATGTTATATTTGTCTTCTTTTATATAAATACATATATGTATATAGTGATTTTTTTATCATCTTTCGATTGTTATTTTATGCTCGAAAGCAATTTCTCAAATACGAACACTTGTCTAGAGACCAGTGATGTTGACTAAATCAATATAAACATCACGTGACGTTTATTGTATTGTAAATTAATATTTAATAATTTGTAAAACAATAGGAAATAGTGTATGTGTGCGTGATACATATACAATTAAAATGTGAATAAATGTATGTTATTGGAAATTGCCAATCTAAATTTAGCACCACTTGTTCTTGTTAATTAATATCAATGTCGGCCATTTTCTCGAGTTAACTCATTTGCAAACATCGTCCGTTCACATTTATAGACGTTACTTTATTGATGTTGTATTTTTTATTCGTTACTATTATAACATCACCTAATGGCTTTTCCAATGTAAACATTACGTTCGTTTGAATTGATTTCATTTTAATTGAACAACTTTTCAATGGATAATTTGTTCTGAAAATTCACAAATTAGAATTTATACAAACATTATACTTATATATAAACATATCTATCGATATATACATACATAATTATTTTTAACTCGAAATACATATTTTAAGTTCTTTTTATTAAAAAAGAAAGTAATAATTACAGTTTTCATATTTTTTTGTGTTATTCTCCATTACGATTAAAATATTCACATAGTGTTTTTCCTTTCCTTCGACATTTCTTATATATTCAGTCGTCGGTTCATTACAATTTCATTTCAATTTAATTATCTTCACCTTTTTAATAATGTAGTCAAATCTTATATCTTCTGTTGTCATTTCCGAGAATTTTTTTACTGGTCCTTCATTAAGAATAGAGTGTACATTTGCACAAATTTCTTCGTACCTACGAAGTTATTGAAACGGTCTCATGTATTATTTAAGCGGTTCAACTTTATAAAAATACTTTACCACATTTATATATAACTATTCATCGTTTTAAATCAAGTGTTATTTTTTAAATAAAATATTAAATTATCTACATTACAAGATATAAGAAGCTAAAGAGTAGAGTATAATATAATTTTTAATTTTTTTCATTTGACATTTATTTATATTTTCAATTATATAAAAAGGTTAATATTTTAATAAATCGTATTAGAAAACTTTTTCACTAAATTATGTACATGCATTAGTGTGTGTGTTTATTGATATTTTTATTTTAACGAAAGTTCCATTAAATAAAATTACTTATAAATAAAGGTACAGCCCAAATTCCATTGTGTTTTCGAACGAGAGAAATTTCCTGAAATGTATATTTCAGGATATATGTTGAATCCAATTCAAACGTTGTTAAAATGTCTAATGGTAAAAGACAGTAAAAAGGGTTAATTGAACTGTAGTAATAGCTTTCGATGAATACAGAACCTTTTGCAAATCTGTGACACATTTTCGAAATTCAAATGAATCTATTTCTTTATTGCAAATGCCGATTGGACTGTTCTTAATTATTAATAAGACGTAAAGAGATTTTATCAAACGGTTTCGAATTGTCGGGAAACAAAGTATCCCTTTAACACTTCTTTGTCGATAGCATCTAATAAATATCAAATGACTGACTGTCTGTGAATACATTTTATTTTATATTTTCGGTAGTTGAACTTTTGTGAAAGGATTAATTTCTATTTTTAAGTAATCGAAAGTAAAATTTTTATTATAAAATCTTTTTTTAATCAATTGTTGTAGTGTAGTTTATTAAAATGTTAATATAATATTTATATACTTTTAACATAAATGGGAAAATTGAATATTATAATCTACATATAGAAAAATACATTTTAATTTTCAATTAAATTCAAATATTTTTATTATCATAGAATGTTTTTCAAAAAATATCTTGAATTTTTATTATTAGTTAGACATTTTCATACACACACATATATATATATATATATATATATATATATATATATATATAAATATGAAATGCTTATTCAACTTGGCTCGAGTCTTGACGTTTTCAGTTCATTAAAGATTTCACAACAAGAACGATTTTCTGTAATGGCGTTATTGGCAATACACAAAACCAATTTATTCTCATAAATCAAATATTGTAGGTAATTGATTTCGTAGTGAAAAATAATATTCATTTCAAAACATGAATATAAACTCAGAACGCATTAAACACCAAGATATGATCTCCTAACCACTTGACTGCAATCGGTCCATTTCTTTTATATTTATTAATAAATATTTAAAAAGCGAGACGTAATATTATTATAGCTTTTTTAAAAAAAAGAAAAACAATATCCAGTATTAGTGAATTAGTGAAGAAAACGAATTTATCTAGTATGAAAATTATAATAGCAAATTGAAATGAAAATACGTAGGAACATTTATTTCGTGAAAATAAAGGAAGGAATAAAACGCGTTGCGTGTAGTTATCAGTCGGTGGCAGTGCGTATTTCCGTAACGACAATGGCCATAAATACTTTTATCATAACTTCATTTCCATCGCGAATAATGCACATAAATGGGTAATCTCATTCACATTATATACGTATAAAAAAAGGTATCGTACAGTAATCTGTACAAGACGGTCTTCGGTGAGTTTTTCGCATTCTTCATTTTCAATGGCGAGCCTATTCAAAAAAATTTTCTGAAGAGATATGAACACAGTGTGCCAGGTTCCAGTTACAATGGGAGGTGTACGATGATTTCGATGATATTCATCCGACTGTCGACTACGGGACGACTGTACACTCTGCCGTATTCGAGTGATTTCTTCGGGGAGTTTATTGATAATAGAGGAGATTGCTATTAAATGTACTCTACATCTACCTACGTACTGGGATTTCAATTTGACATTCTATTATAACAATAAGTAATTCAGATTTATTTCCCGGAAACGTATGATTATCCACTTCGACTCATTTTCTTACGACGCTGATTCCATTAGTTTCCAATAGGCTGCTTTCTCTTATTGAAAAAAAATATGCGTATTTATTTCATTCGAAATTTATACACACACACTTTAAATATATATATATATAATTAGATCGAATGATAATTTATAAAAATATCTTTACAATAAAACTCTAAAAATTATACATACAAATGCATATATGTATACATATTACTCTAAAATCAAAATACGATATTTACATATATCAAAATATTAAAATTTACTTTATTTTGAATTAAATTATTACAATCGTTTATTGAAATACTAACTATTATTTTTGTAAATTTCATTTTTATCTTAATATATGTATTATAAATTGACATAAAATTTAATAATTGTAAAAATATATTACTAATATTTAATTTGTTGTACAATATATATACATATGTATGTGAAATAAAAATATAATACTATTTAAAAGACAGCTGTATCTGAGGTAAATTTTAATAATTACATTATCGTATTTTGCAAAGTGTTTTGACTTAATACAAATAACAATATATCACAACTGAAATATTTTATTACTAGTGCATTTATCCTTTGATATACATTGTTCCTGTTACTCATTTATTTTAATGTTGTCTGAAAATGCTATAGCATAAATTATTCAAACACTTTCAGTAGTTACCCCAGCTGATGTGACCGACGACTTCCTTCCACAATAAACACTTTATTTACATCAGAGGATAATTTTAACGTTTATATTGTGTGTATATATATATATATATATTTAACATATAAATTATTCTGGTTGTGATGAAAGCATATCGGTAAAATTAAATGCAAGCTAAACAATAATATGAACTGATCTACTTTGAACAATGAATTGAAGATTAATCTCATTCTTAATTAAAAATTTATATTATTGTTTGTATAAAATTGAAATGAAACGTTGATATATTTTTATTATTAGAAAACGTATAAATAATTTATAACTAATTCGTGTTGTTATTTTTTGTCGTAAAAAGTTATTACTTATACTAGACAATAAATTTTATTTGAAAAATCAATTAAATAAATAATCGAATTTTCCCAATCGTCAATTTCAAAACTTTATGTTTGCAATATCCTGCAGGAAATATTAAATTGTTAAAAATATATATATATATAAAAACAACAATCTATATATCTTCTTACATTTCCAATAACATTATAGTTGGACCCATGTCTTTTCAATGTTTTAAAACATCACAACGACGACAATAACAATTACTTTTCCCTGACAGGATTGTTAACGCCGTGCACAAACCTTATTTCGTCGAAAGGACAAGGATTTTCTGTCGGGGTTTATTCTTGTAACCGAAGCGTTCAAAACAATCGCTTTCTTAGTGAGAGATGACATATACGGTAAGATCGGATTTGATTTTCAACTAATGATCGGTTTCTCTCTTACTCTGTTCTCATATACCTATATATAATATTGTATATAGACAAATAGATATGTGATAGAATGTGCAAAAGATGAAATATATTTAAAAAAATTCTTTATTTATTTTTGTGAAAAAAAACACATCCTTGACAGGCACTCTATAAGACTGTCACTCAAATAAAACTCATTCTTCATGTACATATGTAAATATTATATATATATATATATATATATATTGATATTTTGAAATACGTACATTTGAAAATCATTCTCTTATAAGTGAATTCGTACGTCCGTACAAAATTATTTTTACACGAAATACGAGTACGTTTAGATGCACAGCGTTGAAAATATGTGTAAATGATTTGTAAATAAACACTTAATCAACATTCCACACTCGACTGACTATAAAACACACATACATATAAAAAAAATTAAATACTGTCTATGCTTTATTATGTACGTACGTATAAATGCATTTATCGTAGACATCCGTTGATTTATGAGCGTTAGTATCGCCCGATTTGACTACAATATCGATAGGACGCGCGTTCGACATGTTTAATGATTCATTATCATAATTTTGCAATTTTATCAAACACTATTTGTCATCTATCCGTCAATAAACATTCGCTTTTTATGTGACCTATTGTCAATTACAATCGCTATGATTAAAGCTGTTCGAAACTTCTCTTTGTACAGTACGTAATGCGTGCCGGAGAGAACAATCGTTTGTAGACAATGATAACAGGTTTGTTTGAATATTGTTTGAAGCGAGTTAAGTACACAAATTCAGAATAATAATAACAAATATATATATATTTACCAATTTGTTACTGTTTTCTAATTATTCCTAAACGTATATTCTATACTTTTTTTAAAAAAAATATTTTTATAATATTGACATACTCGTATATAAAATTAATTTCAATTAAAAAAAAAATAATCAGTTTCAAATGAAGTAAATCGATACGTTCGTCATTTGAAAAGCTTCGAAATGAACAGTAATCTTATCTCAACTTCTATTATTATACAGATTTCATCGAACGTGGAGTTTTCTTTTAAATTAAGTGCGTTGACGTGTTGATTATGCATCGATACTTGAAGTTTATTTAAACTTTTGTAATTAAAATGAAAAAATACTTTTCGTATTACTTTTTTAAGTAATGCGTACGTACGAAACTTATTAAGAATTTTTTTATGAAGTTGTCTTATTTTCAATTATATATATATATATATAACAGTTTTATTAATATCAACATATCTATATAATCAACTAGAAAATTAAATAAATATTAAACAATGTGAAGTATTAATAAAATAATAATTCATTTCAAAAATTCATATGAACGAATTTTTAAATGTAATATTTTATTTATTTCATAAACCATATATAGTAATTAAATGATATTTATTTATTTTAATTATGTATGTAAGTCTGTCTGTACATAGTAACCCACACACTCGCATTTATAATTAACGTTTATAACAGAAAAAACGTGTTTATCCCTTAATTTTTTTATTTCATCCCTTATGTACTTTAAAATCATTCATGAATGCATTCAATATGATTTCTGCTTTGTGTCAGTTAATGCATTATGATTTTCATTAAATGTCTCGTTAAATGTTTTACCCTTTGATTTTTATATTTCATCGTCAAAATTGGTATTTAATTTTGTACATCGTTTAATTATGGTTTATTTTAATACAAATATATATATATATATATATTGATTTATTCAACCTACAAACTATTATATTAAATTATCTCTCCTCTAAAATATACATTCAAATATTTCAATCATTTACATTTTATTAATATAGAGGGTTAATAAAATAATTAATTTTATAATTATTGAATAATTATGTTAAAATAAAAAAAAATTAATGGATAATATATTCCTATATTTTTATATTTTCATTCATAAAAACATTGTAATATATATATATATATATATATATATATATATATATATATATAAAATTACAAAGAACTTTTTAAATTGAATATTATTTTTTTAAAAGAAAAACAAAACATAAGGTTGTCAGTAAATTTTAAACTCTATATCATTGACCTTTGAAAATGAAAACAATTAAAATATCACAAAGGATCAATAAACCCAATACTTCATTTTATGCTGTTTATTAATTATTTAATGATTTCTCTTTTAATAAATTTCTATTTACATAAACCGATATGATTAATTTACATATACTAGAATATTAATTTTAAAATGAAATTTCCAATTGATATTACATTATATTAGAACCGTTTAAAGATTTCAAAAACAATAATATAATCGAGAAAAACACAGTTGTGAACTAAACTGTAAATTTGAATTTATATATTTTAGATATATAAAGAAAAGTGAAGAAAAACGGTGTACGAATATAATTCATAAAATAATTAAACCGATGTAAAAGAATCGCCTGAAGTTATTTTATAAATGTAGATGAAAAAAAAATAATTTATTATACTTCATAGTAGAGATGAGATTTCCTCACAATATCCAGAAACAAAGCAATTTCAGAAGAGTAATTAAATTTTCAATTAGATTACTTCCATTTTTTTAAAATAGCTCTAGTTATATATTGAAAGAACATAAATGAAATATTCTTTATGATAATTTCTATAATAATATTAAGTATGTACTTTCAATTGATTCTAAATTTAAAAAAGAATCCTGCGATGAATGAGTATACATTTTTTAAAAAAAAAATCTATTTTGTGTGACTGTTGAATTTGTATAATAAATTTGTTTAAGATCTGCCTATTCTATTTAATGAAATTAGTAAAGTTTCTATTCGACGAGGAAAGAACCGTTTGACGTAACTGTTATGTCGTGTAATAATGGACATCATTTCGTTTATTGTTATTTTTATTTCTCTTATTTCGTAGAACACGTTCTTGTAATAAAAATTATTAAATATTTGACCAGAACAGTTATTTATAATTACACTATACTCATATAAATGTTAACAATTTTATAAATCGTCAATTAAAAAAATTATTTAATTTATTAAATTTCAAAGTAAATTAGAAAAAAAACAATTCGAGAATCATTTTTAATTCAAATATAATCCGATCTACATGTATGTAATATCATGTAAAACCAGAAGTTTTATGAAAAACAACGAGGTTTAATGAAAAAAATATGCTAAATTTACAATGATTTCTCTAGAGATACAGTGCAGAATACTTTTTTCAAATAAACCACATAACACCTTGTAATAAAAAGTAGGTGTGTGTGTGTTTTTTTTTTTATTTTGCTAAACATCCTTTAAAAATATCTATATTACTTTAGTTAATTATAATTTCGTTTTGATTTAGTAACTGAAACATTTTTTTTCAATAATATTAACTCTAAATGAAAAACTATGATATTTACAATATTAAATATTTGAATAAAATAATTTAAATAAATTCTTAATTTATCTAACTCGTACGATAATTAAAAGCTATTACTTACGTATTTTATAAAACCAAACTTAAATTCTAAGACCTGAATTATTTCTTCAGTTTTAATTATTTTTACTATAATATTTTTCAACAACTATGACTAATAACATTTCATGTGATTAAAATTGTGCTAAGATAAATTTCTAATGTCAATGAATTTTCAATCAGTTATATATATATATATATATATATATATATATATATATATATATATATATATAATCATACATTAATAATACATGATCATATTATCCAATTACTTTTACCTCAGCAAATAATTTTATAGATAGATTCGGAATTTTTTTCTGTGCATGTATACAGACCAACATTGACACCGGCCTTTGAAAAAATAATACCCCCTAAAAGAATTTCCCTTTACTCAACGTATACGTATGTATTTTACGTGCAAATCGTGACTGAATAATATGTTGTCCTGCATGAACTTTTAAGATACCTCTGTGTTGTTTCATGCTGACAAAGCTTTCGGAACAAACTTGTTCCCTACGTGACTTCGGTATCTTTAGTACTTTAGACAAAATCGGCCACTTATCTTATAAAAAAAATATTACGTGACAACGGATTTATGTTCGAAATATTTTTTATATATATATATAAGAAAAAAATATTTAAAAACATATGTTGTTTACACAAGTTTTAAATGATAAATTCTATCTAGTTTTTAATATAACAACACTCGAAAAATTAACTTATTTTACAGACGAGTTAATTGAAAATTTATGATAATTGAATAGAGTGTGGTAATTATTTTTCAATAAACTTTACAGCTCATTCTATTGAAATATTTATTTTATTTTAAAAAATATACTTTATTACATTAATTGAAAAAATAATAAAATAACAATAGGAAAATAATATATAGATGTAAATGCTAAAAACTAGTAAATTTTAATCATTTTTTTTAAACTGTACAACATAACATTTAAAAACTGTTCCCTTTGGAACTAAATTGAAATAAATAATTATTTTTTTACCACCTTTGACAACATTTTATATGGTTAGAATAAAATAATATTCTGTTTCAAAATATCAGATTTTTGTTTGTTAATCGACATTTAATTGCATTTTACAGTCATGAATCTATGTATTCTATTAGAACTAATTTTAAATATTTGCTAAAAATACAATTTTACATTTATATATATAAATTCAAATAGCTTTTTTTTATTAAAAAAGTAAAATATTACGTGTGAAGAATTAATAGACATTACTCAATGCTCAATGTCGTGCACTGCTTACATTGTAATCTTTTGTGTTGAAAATCGAAATGAGCTTTAAAGCTTCGACCGTTCATTCATTTCAAACAATGTTCGAATTTAGGGTAATTTCAGCAGGTCTGTTAAAAATAAAACACCGGGCGATTTATTTTAATTTGTATTCGGCCGCTAATAACCTTAGATAAAATTCCATACAATCGATCGACTGTTGGATAATTAGTGTCAATTTTAATTGAACGTTCCTTTTTGCAAGTACATACTGTAATGCGATTTTTAAATTTGAATTTTGTGACATACGTACGTGCTGACATATTCTTACGTTATATTCATATGACATTCAGTGATATGTGTAATGAGAATAGACTCTCTAGAATAATAGCTCATTGTTCTATTTGACATTTTAATCAATATAATTTTCTGAACTGTACAGATACTTAATCAAGTGTAACGTTTACGTTTTACATTTATTCATATTATGACAGTGTTTATTTTCAATCAATGATTTAAGAAGTTTTTTAAACGAATTTATAAGGAATTGTATTAGCTGTGAGATATTTATTCTCATTTTTTCTATTTTTCAAATTTTAAATAATTATTTTTTTAATACATTTTTGAAAAAAAACTGTTCATAACATAAATTGATTTATGTAAATAGTACAATGTTAATCGATAGTGATAATTTCGATAATTAATAAATTATCTAATAAACAACAAAAATATCTAATTTGAATAAAAGTATTTTTGCATGATATGTATTTTTTACTTTGATCGATTCGATAATTTTCTCTTCTAGTCCTTTATGACGAATTTTCTAATATATTTGTCTCATCTCTTCATAAATCTCTGCATGTACTTGTGTAGAATATATAGTATTTCTATATTTAATATCTCTAACGTATTGACTGAATCGAAATTTTTTTCATAAACTAAAAATACAATGCAGAGTAGTATTTGATACTTGTTGCATCGACTAATAATTTCACTTATTACTTGAATATAATCTTTTGTGTTTATATATATATATATATATATATATATATATATATATATGTATATGTATATATAATAAAGTTATATATGAGTAGTGAAATGGTAATTTGTACATGAAAACTATTCAGAGTTAAAATAGCAAGAGACCTATTGAGTACGTTGAGAACTAGCTTCTACAATTTACACAATTCTCAGTGAAAGTAATTATTTTCATATTACGAATGTTCAGTGGAAATGAACAGCCATGTAACTAGGTTACATATAAATTAATTGTGGTACCAGATAAGTAAATTATCAGCTATTAAATTCAATTACAACGACATTAGACGTTCGAGTTAAGTTCTGACATTTCTATACATAAATAGCAATCTGAAACTTGAGCCATCAACGATACATAAACAATTTTTTCATACATGGAGATTTATCGATACGACGACGATGATAAGGAAGTTATATTTGCCAGGTCATTTAATAGACTTGTATTCGTTTCGGTTTGAACGAATGTAGTTGTAAAATTTGAAAAATCGACGATGGAATTAATGGGCTTTATTAAAAGTAAAGATTTTTATATGTTTCCGAGTCGTTACATTTTATTTCATTTTAATTAAAAAGTGGTATGAGTAAACTTTACAGATTGATGAATACTTTTTTTAATTTTATTTCAAATATAAAGTTTCAAATAAAAATACATGTATTCAGATATTAGTTTGAAATTTATTAAGCTACATTTTTAATTCATACTTCAGTTCAGTTTAATTACATTCATTAATTATATTTATATATTTAGAAAAAAATTGTTGATAATTTTTAAATATTATATATATAATATGTAGGTGTGAAAAATACATTTATGTGACATAGTTATAAATCTGTGTTTTACATAATACATAAATTATGGATGCGAATAAGATATCTGATATTTCAGTGAAGGTGTATTAACGTTTAATTAGCCATTTAATGAACAATTCGTTGAAAAAGCGGACATTTTAATTGCAGGATTTATCGACAGTCAAAAGATTATAGTATGTTAAACGTGAACGATTCAGTAATCCATACACATTGTACTCGTGTAAAAAATGTTAATCAGATAAAATTCAGACCAAAAATATTTTATCTAGTTAAAAACAATTGGAATATTCGTATAACTTGTGGTCTGAAATCGTATTTTTCGAAATTAAAAAACTATTTTTTTAATAGAGACTTTTTTCATTGATTTTTCAATTCAAATAAATTAATTAAAAATTTGATAAAGTGGGTATAAAAAAATATTTTATTTAAAATTACAAATAAAGCTCAAATAATTTTTATACATTATTTTAACAATTCTGGATTTTATTTTCAATATTATTAATAAATTTAAAAGCAAAATGTCATATTTATTATCATTTATTATTATATTTTTAAATCAATATTAATTCAGTTTATATTATATATATATATATATATATATATATATATATATATATATATATATTATTAAATACTAAAATATTATAATACAATTAAAATAGTTTTCTTTGTAAAAGTTAATTTTTTGATCTATTTTAATTTTAAGATTAGAGTTTTATTTAAAATTGTCACGATTGTCATTTTATAATCAAAGTTCGAAAATAATTTTCTTATGAATAGCTAATAAGATTAACATAATAGAAAAAATAAATATTAACTTTATAATTACAGACCCAAACTTGAAAATAATTCCAACGATAATTTATGAAACTTTTTAATACATGTTATTAAAGAACAGATAGAAATAATATATCCATGTAAATTTCTTCGGTTGAAACAATTTAACGAGTAAGCATTTTTATTAAAAAAAATAATTTTTATTAATTATAGTTGATTTATATACATACACACACAAACATATATATATATATATATATATATATATATATATATATATATATATATGTAAATAGGAAATATTGTAAATTAAGACTTATTTGAATGTAATATTTATTTTGAATATTCGAAAATATTTTTTCGAATTCCATTGAAGGGAAAATAAAATAAACAAAACTATAGATAAAAATATTTCCTTTACAGTGTTCACTTTGAAAATTTTGAAATTACATTCCTTTATTGCGTACTTTTCAATTTCCATATTTCTACAATAATATACATACATACATATATATATATATATATATATATATATATCTTTTTTTTATTGATTTAAACTTAATTTGTTCGAGTTTTGACTTTAGGTTACTACTATCTACTCCATAGTATTTTATAATATAAAGTAGTAATGATTGATATAAACATACATACATGTTTGCTATTATCAATAAAATGACGGATACAGGTTGAGGGGTCGATGAGAGGGAACGTAGTGGATTGACACTGAATGTCGAATGAACTGAGTTTGAAACAACAAATTTGAATAGATTTCAACAAACACAGTTGCACAAAATAAACTACAATACATAACACTTACTAACAGAAATCTATCAAGAACAACTTATCTGATAAATACACTACATATAATATATATATATATATATATATATATATATATATATATTTATATATATATATATATATATATATGACACCTCTTATAGAATTATTATTTTATATATATATATATATATATATATATATATATATATATATATATATACTGTATCGTATATATAGTATAATAACAGTATATAAATTAATTATAAAATGTATAATTCTTGGATATTCAGAATGAATAATAAAATACGTTTTCATTAGCTATTCCTTTTTCAAAAAAATAAATATTATATGATATATACCATTTATTTCTATTTAATTTAATTAACATAAATTGAAAATTTAAATAACATTTCATATATACAATATATATTGCGATTTTTTATATGACAAATTGACTGTAGTTGTGAATTTTTAAATTTAAAAATATTATTAAATTTATGTCATAATATAGACTAATATTCTCGTATTCAAATAACACATCGTATCGTACAATATGTTGATAAATAAAACGTACTCTATAAATGAACAAATAGCATTTACTTATTTAACATAAGAAAATAACAACAACAATAAAAATACAGATGTCAAAAATATAAGCGATTAAGCAGGTATGTATTATTCAAAACATGATGTATAGTATACACACCGTGACAGGAATAAATAATTCCGATATTTACATCGAATGAAAAAGTGCACACCACACTTTCGATATAACACACACACACACACACATAAAACGTCGTTCGTATCTTACATATTTTAATGGTTATTTAGTATCGAAATCATACCGGTTTCTTTGAAGAAATTCTGTAATTTCGTTTAGAATCCAAATATGTAGAGAGAAAAATATGTTTTCTAATTGACATATCTTCAAAACATCTCATATAAATAAACTTTTCTAGATTTCCAAACTACATCATCCAATTATGAATACTAAATCTATTGAAATCCAAATCTGTATAAAATCCCCTCGTAAAAAGCTACTTTACATAAAACGTCGTTAAATATATATTTTATTTTTCGTTGTATTTTTATATATTTTATTCATCGTCCGTCTATAATCGTACAATGATTTTTTTGTTCATCGTTTTCCAATCTCTTATTGACTCTGTCTCTATTCTAAATCCATTTTAATAGAACCAATCCATCTTTTCATCGACCTTTCTTTGTATATTATCTTTTAAATGACGAAGTCGGTGATTCGATTAACGTTCTTTGACTCTTCCATTCACAAAACGCGATGAAGCTTTTCATCTCATATTTTTTTTTTTTTTGTACATAAAAAATCTCAGTGTTTGCGTTCAGTATTCATAGAATTTGAAACCGTTAAGATATTATAATTCAGTACGTATGAAAAAAGTAAAATAATTATTTTTATTAAATATAATTTATATATATACAATAATTAATTACTGAATATTTTCATAAATGAAACTTCGAAACTGTGACATATTGGATTTAAATTCAATTTTCTAAATGAATGATAATTATTGTTATTAACTATATTTATCTATCGACATATTATTATTTTAATATAATAAAAAAAACACACAATTCGTTCGACGATCTCTTTTTCCTCTAAAGTTAATTTATCTTGGGATTAATTTTTACTCGATTCTAATGAAACTTAATGATGATTTGAAAAAGTTACTTTCTGATAAATATTGAATTTTGATCGAATACTAAATGAATAATATTTAACAATAATAAATTTAAATAAAATACAAACCAATTGAAATATTTGTCCTACAGACACACGTTTTGTTAAAATTTCTACTTGTTATAACGAACTTAAAAATACGAACAATAAAAAGAGATTAATAATTTATATCACGAGTCGAGCAGAATTCTACACAGAAAATATTTTTATGAAATTCGGTTTCCGGAATAAAACTTTTCTTAAAATTAATATTCAGAACATTAAAGATATTTGCATGGTTGTGTCGAACAGGATCATTACGAGTTCTTTGGAATGAATTGAAATTAAGATTCGAATAATGGAAATTTGCTTATGTCGACGACGTAAAAAAGTGTTGTTCTTAACAAAATCATCAATGTTAAAAGTTGAAGTATTTTTTTTTTATAAACAATTAATTATATTTTTATTAATGTGCGTATTGATTTTATTTAAAGATACATGTTTTTTAAAAAAATATTTATTTTGTTGATATTGGTGATATCACGTGATAAACTGAATACAATAGATTATAATTGTTAACGGCATGAATTGATTATAAACTACTTGGCTATTACGATAATGTAATTTTATTCGAGTTATAATCATTGTAACTGCATGTATTTTATAATCTATTACAAAGACTACGTGAACACTATTATCTTATTCGGAAATAAATAAAATCTATTGTACATAAACTTCGAATTTATTGCTTCTTTTGTGTAATTACGAGTCAATAAATTAAGTAATTGTGTTTGTGTTCATCGAAGCTAGTGTAAAATAATTCGATTTCAAAGGATCCAACGAATTTAATCGGATTACAGTACTTTGAAACTTTACCCAAGTACAATAGATATGCCTGAACAAAAATATAATTAATCAGTTTGTGAATTGTCTCGATAGTAAATATTTGTAAACTCGACTGAAATAATATATTCGTCTGTAAATAAATCCGTGACTGTATGTGTTTGTGCGTGAGTGTGTTAATGTGCGGGGAAAAAACACTATTTCATAAATTGTAATACTTTTTGACATTCAATTCGCATTAGTCTAGACGAGTTTTGTTCAAAAAGTTTTATATTTCTTTCTACAAAAATACTAGTTTTTTTTTCTTCTTATTTACTAATATTATGTTTCAGACTTTTTTAATCTCGAAATGATCTTTAGATACATAATACTTTTGTATCTTTCAATCGAAATATATTTCCAATACAATTATTGTTAATATTACTTTTATATTATTTTAGAATAAGTGTGCTATATATATATATATATATATATATATATATATATATATATATATATATATATTATTACAAAGTTATTGTTTCTAGTTTTTACCAACTGATTAAAAGAAACTGGTGACTTTTTTCCGAAATAAAATTGAAAATGCTACTACAACTCTCAAAACATTTATATTGTACGTTAATGAACGATGCGAAACAATCGGAAATAATTATCATTCAGGACACACATCAGTATTACGAAACGATGTTGTGGCAAAGATCCGCACTCTGATTTATTTAACCCATCGTTAAAGTAACCGAAATAGTATCGCTATCGATTGAATTAAATTATGTTTGGTTTTAACGAAAATTACAGCACTCGATCGATGTAATTGAAATTCGACCTCGATATACTAACCTAGCGAAATTATTTGTTTGTTTATTTATTTTGAAAAAAAAAAAAACATAAATATTAAGAGTATTTTTTCAAAAAGGATATTTTTCACAAAAAATAAATCGTTTTAAATAGTGAAAAGAAAATAATATAATGTGATAATTTTCTTAAATCATTTTCATCGCTGAAACTATTTCATTAAAACATGCACGTTATTTAAAATATGTAATATATTCTATTTAAGTGTAAATTACTATTCGGCTTGATTTTACGTCTACTGCATAAGAATTTTGCGGTAGGTTCCAAACTCAACATGTACAAACCATAAACAACCCTTCAGTTTATGAACCCGTAATTAATATTATAATCACGGTATGTGAACGTTCAATATTGTGTTATTAAAGTACACCTGTGGACCTTTAACATCTCCGCTGAAATGTACAAATATTAAATTATAAATTGCGTATTAACGGCGTTCAAAGAACGAAGTGAATTATTTTATTAAATAATATAATATATATATGTCCTATATTAGAGTAAAACAAAATATTTTTGTAATGAAATTCCCGAGACGGCGGATAGCGATAAAAAAGTACACCGTATCACCACAAAATATGCATAATCACTTCATAAATCTTCAAACTAGTGTGCTTGAGCTTTCAATTAAAGCATACGTCGAGTATCATTGTTCCGAATAGATCCCTGTATAGCCAGGATAATAACAGTCCGCTGATATTATGCATGTGAAAGACACATCATTATAAATACAATATGTGTAGTTCTCATTTCAGATTTGTTACAAATATTGTTTTATTCGTGAATATCTCTACACATTTATTCATTAACGTTCTATTTATAATTATATTTTCATAATCCTGTCGTTTTTGTAATTGGACAAACGTTTCATAATCGATTAATTAATTAACTAGTTGAATGTAAATACAATTTAGTAGTTCTTTGAAAAATTCTATAGCACTATAGAAATGATAATTTAATTCATATTTTATTCATAATGATTTTCAACATTTATTATACTCTATTTAAATTATAATATTGTAAATGTTTCAAGTCTCTTATATAAATATGAATTTTTAATCATATTTAAATTGTAACTTGATAAATTTAATTTAATTCTGTGTTTTCTATCGTAATTGATCACTTACTAAATTCAGTTTACTTTTTTTTAACTCGCAAACTATATTAAACACAATATAATTCTCCTTTAATAATATATTTGATAATTAATCATTCGTTATTTATATTTCGATTAAGACACGGATATGTACATAATACATTTTAAAAATAAAAAACATCATTGAAATTTTTATAAACAAAAATCAGTACAATAATAATTTATTATCGATTACTACAATAGAATATTGCAATATTGAAGTATATTATTTCTCCGTGAACATATTTATTGTTCATTTTAATATTGACTTTCCATCATTTTTATATACTGTTTCATTTATAAAAGTAATTCAATACTTTTTCAATGATAAACAATCATTTTCTAAACAATATAAACAGAAATAAAAATATTTCTATTAAATAGCTTCCATCAAATTGAAATGTCTCTACATAAATATATGTCCAACGACGGCTCGTTTTTTTTAAAAAAAAAAAAGTTAATATAACATCATAAACTATTACATTATATTTGAAACGACGTGATCGATTGGAAAATAATAGTGACACTATGTGGCAAAAATACAAGTTTTATGTGCGAGCATTCTATATGTAAATGGCATGAAATACATTATCTGCAAATAAAAATCTATTACCGTTTCCTTTTTTCTATCTAACAATTTAATTCTGGAAGATGAATTGAACTTTTCAACTCTATTTTTAAACTACAATATATTTAACAACTCGTTTTATTCAACTAATATTTTAAACAAACGTATATAAAAAACGTTACTTTTTTAAATAACTGCATGTACTTAGTTAGGAGATAGTGTTTTCAATTATTTTCAAAGTAATTTCTCGTCTAATTAATCGTTTTTAATTATTTTTATTAAACTCTTTATTAAGAAAAAAAACATTTTTTAACAGAACTTATATTAAGAATAATAGAAAAATAAACATAAATAATTGTTATTCATTTTAGCGTACAGTTTATAAAAACCATTTGAAAATAATAATTTTATTAAAAAAAATGTATAATTTTTGTTCATGTCATATTATTATAAAAGTTCTCTCGTTTTTTCTTTATAAAACCAAAAGAATTCTAAATTCACCGAAATCAAATTATTTTTAAACATTAAAAACGTATTTTCAGAATTTCTTAGAAAAACAGTAATTAATTTTATTTTTATTCAAATATTTTATCTAATTATCTTTCAAACATAAAATAACTTTAAAGGTGAACATTTATTCTGAAATCATTAAAACATTGATACTTGTAATTAAATAACTAATTATGTTAACATTCACATATATATATATATATATATATATATATATATATATATATATATATATATATATATATATATATATATATATATATATATATATATATATATATATATATATATATATATTAGCACATAAACACAATATCGTTATCGTTATATTAATAAACGTTATTATCAAAAGTTAAGGCTGAAATATATCGTCTTCCCGAGGAAAGGTTCACTTTTTGTTTCAGAACTTGTCTTATACAACTGTTATAATAATCAGATATTATGTCGATCTTCGTGACTTTCTTACTTATCGTATTCGAGCAAGATTTCTTAGACCCATTTGTCAGTTTTTGTAACAAAAATATATATTAAAATATCCTTGAACAAATATATATATATATATATATATATATATTCACACTTATTCTTCAGATCAATATATTAATCTTATGAATGCCCCAAAAAAAATCAACTTACAATCTATATTATTTTATGATTACATGAAAAGTGGGTATATGTTATATAAATAATTGTTAACAATATTTGATTTCGATATTTTTTTTGTAAATTTCTGTTAAAAATTCAATTCTATCTTTTTACTTTTTAAAAAAGTAATCTCCAAACATATCAATGTGCCGATAATATTACCTAGGATTTTTCGATATCTATGTATTATAAGACACATATATACAGAGAAAAAAAAATTCCGACAAGTCTAGAACCAATAGTAAAAATATATTTTCTTTACAAGTGAAAAATGGTATTCATGGCAAGCACTAAAAAAACTAAAAAGGATTTTCACTAAGGACTTTCATCCGGTGTCAATGCCATTTCTCACCTATAGAGAAAAGTATATTTTTAATATTAGATTCAATTTTGTCAGACTGTATGTATGTATATTTATATATATATATATATATATATATATATATATATATATATATATATATATTTAAATAAATAAATTTATTATTTTCTAGATTATGAAAAAATAAACCTTTAACTTTGTATCGAAAATATTTTATTAATAGAAAAAATTGTTTTTTTTTTAAGAAAAGCGCACATACATGAATTTTTATATGACAGTAAATTTTCTATGTCAAAGAATTTATTCAGTCAAAATAGACTCCACTTATTTCAAATTTATTTTCTCCGAATAATAATAGAAATAATATACCCTTTTTGTACTGTACTTTAAAATTGATAAACAATATTAAAAGTGTTAATTAAAGTTCTCTGGTATTCGAATATTTTATTTAAAACAAATCAACTCATAACAGTTTGTTAGTGAAAATGTTTATTCAATAAGGTAGATCGGTAAAATTCCATATCCCAATTCTATTAATATTTCTACACTGGTTTATAGCGTTCGGGGTCAAACAGTTGTTCTGCACCAAACAAGTCTGTATAGTTATTTGCCAATACTGGTTATTTGATGGTTAATTTTTGATACCTAAATTCGATTTGTTGACAAAACGATTCTACTCTAATTACATCATTCTGTCGGATGGTTCCATTTACTAATCAACACACAATCACTATACTTTTTCTGTATAGTACAATAATTTTAGCATAGGTTTTAAAATTTTATCAACATTGAACAGTTCTCTAAATTAGTACCATTTGTAGAATAGAAATTACTTTTTCGTTATTGATAAATAATTCTTCTAAAAATGATCATTTATCATTTACATAAATTAATATGCAACTAAAAAAGAATTTTAGTTTGTAATTTTTTTTTTTTTGAAAATATATATATTGTAAATATTTACTTAATCCACACTATAAAAAGGATTTAAAATAAACAGTAAGACATCAAATTAATCCTTAACATTAAATTCCGAGTAATTTCACAAAAAGTACTCGTTCGTAACTTTATGTTAAATGATACAATTTCTTGCTTTATTTAGTACACTATTAAGTTTCTTAAAATACATTAGTTTCATTCTGTGTCTTTTCAAAGCTTATACATATGTAAATATTTCTATGAATACAAAATGACAAGAAGTAGAGTAGATAGAATTATAGATGTTAATTATAAACAGCATATATTCGCAGTAAATTGCATTAAAATACTTTTAATGTCACTAATAGTTTTTTTCTGTATTTTATTCTTTCTATAAAAAAATAAATATTTTACACCACTTTCAATGAAGTTCGTTTTTTAAAAAAAACTTTTTTCGTCGTTTGAAAAAGAAAGGATGTAAAAAAAGTACATTATATAGTATTAGATACAAAAATACAATTTATAAAAAAACGATTCAGTAATTAAAAAAGAAGACGTCTCGTTCGTTGCTAAGTGTCAAATGGATGACGACGACGTTTCTCCCTTTTTATTATTTCTGTGTAATTATGAAATATCCTGAGATAAATTCTTGAATAAAGCTTTCTGATTTATCACCATGGTATGTATTTGATATTTTCAAAATGGAATTTTTGTTTGACGAGTTTTAATTAAACTCTAAATGCTGTCAATACATCTGTTTACATGTTTCTATCGTTCGAACAATATTCGCGTTTCAATAAACTAACTTTATATAAATCATATATATATATATATATATATATATATATATATATATATATATATATATATATATATATGTGTGTGTGTGTGTGTGTGTGTGGGTGTAGGTGTGTATGGGTGTGGGTGTGTGGGTGTGTGGGTGTTCCATGATAAAATGAGATAGAGACATTTTATTTTTATTTCATTGAAATGATTAATTTATTCGAAATTCAATTCATTCCAAAAAAAAGTCAGTAACAGAACATTGTTTCGTTATTGACATGTTGTTTAATGTCGAGTGATAAAAGATAATGAGAAAATCTCTCATGTCAATTATGTGAAAACTGACTGACAAAGTTGCAAAGAATGATACTTATAACTTTGTCAGCAATTCGTGTTATTACATAGAAGTAAAACATTTTGTAATTATGTTCTGTCACAGGTGATATAAAAAAAACTTGATGATATCCTATGTAATTAAAAATATTTCAACTGTAATTATTAGAAATTCGTTTATAAACTCTATAACAGTTTATCGTACAAACATTTTATAATATTTATATATATATATATATATATATATATATATATATATATATATATATACATAATGTACATTTAATATATACATTTTAATAAGTTAAATGGAATAACCAAAGTTTGTGCAGGATGTACTATGTTTGAGATTTATATACATATACATATATATATATATATATATATATATATATATATATATATATATATATATAAATGTTAAGAATGTTGTATTAAATTTTAATATAATAACTGTTTTGTGAAGCGAGAAAACCGCAAGAGACGCCACTCAAATTTCCTGATATTGAATGGAAATATTCGAAATAATGTGTAGAATGTAATATTAGATTAATCTGATACGTTGAATCGACGCTATGGCGAATACGAAAAATACATATTTATAATTCTATGTTCAGTTCAGAGACTGCGAACAATGATTTTAAAACGATTAACGTGAAATGGTGATATTCTTAAGCAAACAAATAATATTGTATTACGTTGATGAAATGATATGTCATGTAAGCGGAAACATCATCGTTATGAGAATCATCCCCCCATATCGCTAAACGACCAGTCCGCTGCTGTTATTTACTGTCCAAATTGACCGCAAAGATCGCAAATCTCGACGGAATTGTAGTTTCACTTGCTGTACATGTATGAATGTATGTATGTACCGTAAAACGCATACCCCGACGGACATCAAAGTGTTCTAATGTGTTTCGATTGCGTCCATAGAGTCCACACATCGAAACTCCCTAGCGAAGTAACTGTATTTAGGACGGAGTATCTAATGAAATCGACAATTACGCGACTCAAATCATAATCGTGTTTCGGAATCGTTTAATGATTTAGTGTTTTGAGACTAGAGTTAATGAAATCAACTCGGGAATGGGAGAAGTGATTCCAACGATACAATGAATTTGTTCCGTAGTCACACTAAATTTCATCAAAGCTAAACGTCCAATAAGCCATATATTAAATTATGTTGATTGTAGTGAAAATTCCGAATTGTCGTTAGCAAATAACGAACAATTCACAATTATAAATTGATTTCATTTTAATAGTAGCGCACATGAATGAACTCATAATTCACTTAAACTGACGCAAGTGTTTCGAAATAAACATTGACTTTTTTTATACGAAAAAATAATGATACATTTTTCACAAAATTGTTATTTTATTTAACGAAAAACTTTCATTTCAATGATCGTAGATAAATTTAAATCATTCTCAATGTAATATATTTGTTAATTTGATTTTTTTCAATCTCTCTACAAATTAAACTCAAATGCTTATATATTTTTTAATCATAATTTAAAACATACTATGTCAAAAATAATTGATAAAATCGTACATAATCATCTTTAAAATATGAACATTGTAATTTTTAACAAACGGATTATTTCTTAATGCCATAAAGTTTTATAAAAGCGATTAATAATTATTATTGTTTACTTTTTCGCGCATTTCAGTAATTATACAATAATTTTTAAAGCGCGGCATTATCATTAGATTTATTAATGCGGAACTTTCGAGTTGTCGGCATAGCCATCAAAATAAACAACTACAAAGAAATGAATAATAAGTGATTGTTGAACACTTTTATAAAATCTTATAACGGATGAGAGTGATTTCTTTCTTAGAAATAAAATTATACACGATACCAAATCGGGTTTATAAAAATGTTATTTAGTCACAATGTAATACCGTTAATACTTATTTGTTTTTGTAAATAGTGACTACTGCAAATGCTATAAAATATTTTTCTATCAAAATTTATTTTCTTGTTACACAAATGAATTTTAACTCCAACACCACAATAATTTAAAGTGTTCAATAATCAGTTATTGTTCACTTATTGTTTATAATTATATGATCTATAATTATATCGTCAGAGCCTTTCTGATGATGGCGACGCCATCGAAATGCATCAGCCGATATAATTATAAATAATAAATGAACAATAAGTGATTATTGAACACTTTAAATTATTGTGGTGTTGGGGTTAAAATTCATTTGTGCAAAGTGAATCAGCCACAGTTCCAAAACAACATTTAATTATTTTCTTGTAATTAATATAATTAATGAAAGAAGATTTTATAATATTTGAATTATTGAATTCAATTATAAAATTAAATACACACCCGCTTTAAAAAATATGAATATTATTTAATTTTCTTTTTTTCAAAAAAATATATTTTTCATATAATTACAAACTACACTTAATTACCTAAAGATAAATATATATATATATATATATATATATATATATATATATATATATAAAAAAATAAATGTTACCATTGATCATAAAACCAAATGAATATTAAAACAGACTGTGATTTTGAAATTTCCTGCTTCATTAACGTGCATGTGCTTATTAAAAGTCTTTATATTTTATATAATTATACATAATCATATGTATATGCATAAACATATATGCTTTATTGATTCTAATGCTTTCATGTTTTAATGTTTTATTGATAAAAATCGTATAATTCATTCAATACGACATTGAGAAACGAGAAAAAATGTACCACTTGAAAGTTGGTTAATTTTTCAACACATTCAACATCTGTAAACGATAAATTCATATCTATTCAAAACAACATTAATAATTCCATAATGGATTCAACCGGTATGAACATGACGAAAGAACAAGTACTTAATCGATGTAAAAGCTACACAAATCAGCATTATAAGCTTCTCTCTTTTTTCCTGTATATATATATAAATATATATATATATATATATATATATATATACTTAAACTCTTGTATGTATCTAATCTTCTTGTTCTTATACTTGGATTTTGAACGACAGCTCTCTGTAAATAAATATAGGAGTTTATTTTCATACACCGACATCAAATATCTTACGCCGCAAATGTACTGTATGAAACATCCACTGATCTATATTCATATATAAAATATATTATGATTATGTATAAGGTGAACGAATATAATCAATAAATGAAAACCGTGATTTATTTTTCATTTTTATAATTATTCTCTATTGAAAGCTAGGAAAAATACTGTTAGTTAAATTCTTTTATATACGAATAAATCAGATAAAAATGTATTTATTTTCGTTATCAAGTCGTTCGAAACAAATAAAGGATTATTTAAATTTAATATTTTTCAAAAATTCTATATTTTGTTATTCTATATTTATCAACAAAGATGGGGTATTGACAAGAAAATTAACAAGTGGCCGATATATTTTTCAACCATTTGTAATAAAATTGATATTTTACAAGTTTATCCAACAAATAAATGCCGTATTATGTACTTGGAATAAATATAATATTTTGCAGTAAACTCTGCAATTGATGCAACATGAATTAAGATTGGTTTACGATATCCGTTATTACACTAATAACTTTGTGAATAAACACATACATAAATCAGTTATAATTATAACTCTACAAGAGTATGTAAATTATATTTTCTAATAAATTCGTATAGGAGATATATAGATTGATAGATACATGTATATAATCTCACCACCGTAGCTTTTTTTTGAAAAAAAATAATTTATAAACAAATTAATATAAACATAGATGAAGAAACTTTATCATTTCCTATATTTTTCATAAACTATTAAATTATATATTTAATGTAAATTATTTTTGAACCTTTTATCAATTTTTCTTGTCTATATTGTAACAATCTAAAATTATGTTGTATATTATCTGATTGAATACTATAGTGCTGAATTGAAATCTCAATATTGAACTAAACACTAAATAGTAAAAAGTATGTACCTAAGGATGTGCATAAATCAAAAAAAAAAAATAAACTCAAATATCTCAAAAAAAGACTAATCAAGATATTATTTTTTGCAGGTGCAGCAACTTCAGTGTCATCATTTATTACAATGAAATCAATATCATACTGGTAAGTCTTTTTGATAATTTATCACTTGTTAATACCATGTATTTATAAAATAATTACCATCTCATTATTTTCTAATTGTTTTAACTATTTTTTTTTGTGATATGAAAATATTAAATTCTCATATATATCTCGATATTCTTTTTTTGTACATAGCTGCGAAATTCAAAAGACCAGAAGCGGAAGGGAGATATTTGCCAACCTAATATTAAATTCTCATATATATCTCGATATTCTTAATTATCGTCAAACACGCATAACTTTTATCAACATTAGGAAATAAATTAGAAATTGAGTAAACCAAGTATAGGACATATTTTTCTATGATATATATGGTTCAATTTTTGTTCACATACAACTATAATATTTAATTTAAATCCAAAAAATAATTGTATAATTAATTGTGGACAAATATTAGAAAATTAAATATGTGTATCTTCCAAGTAATGTATTTAAGAGAGAGAGAGAGAGAGAAGTAATGAAAAAATAACGTGTATTAATATACTAAAATAATGATTAATAATAAAAAATATCGGAAGTTAATTTATTATAAATAAATTTCGACGCGGTAGAGATATGGTTTGAACATAATTGATTGTTTTATGGCATTCGTCTATTGAGAAATATAAATTGTTTATAAGTATTTCATGTACTTTGAAAAATGTTATAAACTATATTTTATATGTGAACTGTATGCTTCAGAAACATATACACACATTTGTACACACACACACACACACACACATATATATATATATATATATATATATATATATATATATATATGAAACAATTCGCTGTTTGCTCAAACATTAAATCTGAAAGAATGTTTGTATATTGTTAATTTATTTTCAGAATTTTATACGTTACGATAACGTTTCAATTTCTTTTTTGGTTGAAAGTGTTTATTTGTATAAGAAAAGGTCGAATTACATATGATTAAATATTATTTTTCGTACTATTTATAAAATATGAACACGTTCGTTTCCTCGAATATGAAACACATTTCGTGGTTAAGAAACGTAGTATTTTTTATCGAAATAAACTCCCCAAACAGCTATATAGCAAATACGTTATTTTACACTTTTTCATATAAATAAGTAATAATTATTATTCTCTATGAATTAAATGTATGTTACACATTCTTCGTTTTCGTTTCAGGTCAATTATTTTAATATAAATAAATTTATCTCTATTAAAATTATTAATTGCTAAAAACAAAATACATTTCAGTGTTTTTTCCTATCATTTTTCATATATTTTAAAAATTAATAATAAAAATTGAACATTCAGTACATAAGAAATATCAAGATAACGATAAATAAAAATCATCCAATTAAAAATAAATTATATATATATATATATATATATATATATATATATATATTACAAATCATAAATTTATTTGCTTTAAAATCAATTTATGATAAATATACGTTTAGTAGTTCTATTTTCATATGGAATTTAATTAGAAAATATGACTAAAATCAATTTCATATTCAGATCGGAAATCATATATTATATATTTTTCAAGACTGAAAATATTCAACAGACAAGTATGTATATTTTAATATGCCTTAAATCAATTCTGACATGATTTTGGCTGCGATTACAATTCACAAATTATTAAAATTTTAACTACTTTAGTCTATATGTGTACATACAAATAATATATATATATATTTTGCTTCTCGCCATTTCACACATCAATATGTGATATTTATAATGTCTAAATCATCTTCAAAAATAATATTAAAAACTTCTGTATTTTTTTTCTATGTACAAATATCTTTTCAAATGTACGTTTATTTTAAATAAATAAAATTCAGCAATGTTAAATTAAGTGAAAAGGTAAATATCCGAGCATAGTTATTTATTGTTTCGCGAGAAACTTTGTCACTTTGTATAACAACAAGAAACTATGTTATAAGTGGTTATGTCGCCTTGATACTCGATATAGCTATTTAATCCATAAATTCCATTTTAATCCATAAATTCCAATTTTAGTTTACATTTTTTCGAATCAATAAATTCGCAATCATTCTTTGGGTTTTTTTTGTAGACCTACTAAATACTAATGTTTTTGTTTAAGACATGGGAATTTTCATACAATTTTTATATTTAACAAATAGTTTTCGTAAATTCCTTTTCAATTCAATTAAATATTGATAAATTGATTTTTTATTCCATGCAACATTTTTGCGGTGCTTAAAAATCGAATTAAATTTACGTTATTATCTTTCAAATAGTGAATTCCCATCGTTCGAATCAAATCTACAGTATTATGTCTATAAATATTTCCTATAATTCACATTACGATTTAAAATTCGTGAAATTTTATGAATTGTTTGTTCCCAAAAATGTAAAATATTTTCAGTCTTCAATACTAAATTTCAGCTAAATATCTTTGAATATATTTCTTCTAAACTATATTAAATTTATGTAAATATTTTGTTAATTATTTTCAATTATAAATTCTATGTAATCTATTCTCAAATATTAAATAACTATGAAACTAACGATTCACAATTATTTATCAATCGAAACGCTAATCCTTCTAATGACTTTTAAAAAAAATATTTTTATTATGTAATTACATATTTTTATTAAACAACATATATGTGAAAAAAACATCAACATATGCTACATGTGTTTCTATAAAAACTCATTTAACTATTTTTTTCATAATCAAAACGTGAACATAACGACCTAATTTATTTTTATGGTATTGTTCGTACGAACCTATTGTTCAGAACAAACACCTCACTGTATATAATATTTTAATTTCTGTAGTGTGTTTTGTGTATATGGTAAACCGTTTATCTTGAATACATATTAAAATATGTCTAGTTTAAATAGAATATTTAAAAACTAATTTACATTCAGACGTTAAAATCGAATATTAGACACCGAGGTGAATGTGCTTCAGTAATATAAATATTATTCCATTTAATATGATTATTTGTTAATTCATAATATGAGTTTATTACAAACATATATATATATATATTTATATATATATATATATATATATATATATATATATATATTTATATGAACTCTAATTAATATATTTTAAAAAATAAAGATTGTTTTTCTCAAATATTTCTTAAATTTATATTAAATGTTTTGTATTATTCAGAATTTCCTTTCAATGTCAAGCATTACGTTAATTATTTTAAAATCATTATATTTTTAATATAATTTTTGTGTTTTTTTTTTAATATTTTATTCTCTTATATATATTTTTTTGTATTACTTTTATATTTTATACTTACTACCTTGAAATATTTCCACTGATTAAA
Source organism: Neoneuromus ignobilis (assembly GCA_029203775.1). Classification (NCBI taxonomy): domain Eukaryota; kingdom Metazoa; phylum Arthropoda; class Insecta; order Megaloptera; family Corydalidae; genus Neoneuromus; species Neoneuromus ignobilis. The sequence goes on from CP092092.1 coordinate 40,600,498, forward strand.
ATTATTCTTTAAAAAAGTAATTTCTAAAGAGACTTTACAGTTTACATTTATTTTTCATTAATTATCTTCTGTCCTCATGTTATTAATTTGCCAAAAGAGAATTCTAGTCTGTCGAACATTTTAATTACAATAGAATATAAACAAAGAAATTAGATTGAAGTAGTTTAACACGTACTAAAGATTAATGTGCTAAAATACTTGGACGTTACATGAATAATGTAACAGAATTAAATAATTTCTATTTGCTGGCTATTATTTTCTCTAGACGACTCAATCTGTCCAAATAGTTATAGTTGGTCATAAATCCTACTATGCATTTTACATATACACGTACACGTACATTATGGTCTATTTATACTATTTCCCTTAAGCATAATTAAATATGTTGTAAATATTAAACCGTCCAAAGTATTTGGAATATTAATATTGTTTAGATATTCATATATTGATATTTTGTTACCATTATAAACGAGTATAGAAATAAAAATAATAACTATGCATCGACAATCTAGTACATACGAACTCTCCGAACAAGATCGAACTTATCTACGTAATTCCTATGTATACTCATTTTTCACGGTGGTCCAGGATCTCAGATTACAAACGTCCTGCTCTATATTTGCACAAATGGAAAAAAATCCGATAAACTGAATTGCTTTCGAATAACTGTCCGTGTATTTTGTATAAAAAAAGTATAACACGCTCCAGTTAAACGTAATAAAAATGTTTGATGATGAAAAAGATCACAATGGAATGGTAAATAACGACGTTATTGATACGTTACGGCCTATAAAACTTTTTCTTTTTGTAAAAACAAATATTGAGGTTTGAAGTTTTTTCACAAATATTTATTATAAATACCGCATATAGATTTTTTTACTTTATCCTATGATATTATTCACTTCTTATTTGTTTAATAATTAACATTTGTTCTTTTAGTTTTTCAATCATTTAATTTTCATTGTCAAATTATATTAATTTTTTTAATATTTTTTTTAACTAAATTAATAAACTTTTTTACAGACATAAAATCAATATAAAATTAAATTATATTGAAGTGGTGATAAATGTTTATATAAATCATTATTATTTCTTTTCGTTTTTTTTAAAAAAAATAAATAAATTATTCTAAATTATTTCCAAATATACAATTATTACTTTACACATCATAACCTTGCAAGTATTTATTTAGAAATATGCAAATTAATAAAAAAATAAACGAAAAACAAACATCATTATTTATTTTTCGAATAAAACATGTAATATTTTTATTTATAATGACTGTTAGTATGTACAGTCTAATAAATTGTTTGATTTATTTTACACATATGCAAATGTCAATAGTCTATTTTGAAAATATATTTTTTTAATTATATATTTATATATAAGTATTTTTTCTGTTACAACAAAGTATTCAAATTACACTAATTTTCAATTTAGAAGATTTAAACAATTATAAAAAAATTTTGTTTGAAAAATTCAAAAAGAAAATGAAAATAAGAATATATTTTATATTACAAAACACTAATATATATTAAAAATACATATAACACTTATTTCGAATAGAAATAAAAGTATAATTACAATTATGCTAGTATATATTTATAAATGCAAAAATTCCATAGAAAATATATTCTGTAAATAATATAGATTATACTGAATTTGTTTAAAGAAATATAATTATCAATATCTATAAAACTATTGAATATTATATATAATTAAACAATTATTTAACGATGATTAACAGGAATAAGTGAGAAATCACTACTTTTTGATCGTTTTCAAACAACTTATGAAAAATTATGAACGAAAACACAGTCTAGTTTATTTACATGCATACACTTTACAATGTTAATAAATCAAAAGAAGAACACGTTTTGTACATTAACTCCTCGTATACAATACATATGGCTACGTTTTGCAAAATCTTCCTCTCTCATTTTTTTTTTTAAATATAATAATAAGTTGATATTTTTTTATGAAAAATCGATTATTTTGACAGAAATACAACAATTTTCAAATAAAAGTAATATTATTTTTTATAACATATGCTTATATTCTTAACTGAGAAACGATTATCAATCATTTTCGTTTTTTTTTCTCTCTCTCTCGAATTAGAAATATCTAAAAAATTATATATCTGGCTAAAAATTAAAATATTATTTGATCATTTGCTGAGTATATTTTTAACAGAAAAATAGAAAATTTCATCTCGATAAAAATGTTCAAAAATTTAAATAATGACTAAATGGTTAAATCAAGACTTTCTCTAAATAAAATTCGTTTTATCTTTGTAAATACGATTTTAATCGTCGACTCGTATTATTTCTCTACTAATCTTTGATTTTATTTGAAAAATATCAGTTTTCCGAAATTTGGATTTTTCATGAAATTTTACATACTATAGGTCGGTTTTGCAAAATTAAACATCAATGATAATTTCAAGTCTGAAATTAGTTAAAAAAAAAGTTAATTAACTTCGAACTTATATTTTCAATAAATTATTGAAAACTTCAACCTGTTGTCTGTTATTCATTATTTCAATCAGTAAAGTTCTTTCTATTACTTTTTTATTAGTAAATGAAACACTTGTCAATACATAATATTAACAGAAAACTTTAATAGATAAAAAAATTAAATAAAGAAGATATCCATCTTTAAAAGAATATATGTATATAATATTCAAAACCTTCCAGGGACGTCTTTCTTATAATACAAAAAAAAAGTTATGACAATCTTATGTCACTGTATTCAAAATGGGTCTGACAGTAATGCAAATACTGACGAAACGCCTACTCAACAGTTGTCACATCGTTTTTGAAGGCATTCAACACGCGGATTTTAATAAAAAAGCTTTATATATTGTATACAATATTTATATCAAACTTTATATAAATATACGTTAACCTCATATCTAGCATAACAGAATTTTATAATTCACTTAAAAAAAAGCTTTATATTTAACGTACATAAACATTTAAATGAAATTTCTAACATTTCTTATTAAATTCATACTGTACAATACAAATGGAAATATTTGCAATTGTAATAAATGTGTAAATATTTTTTTTAAGAAAAATATTTTTTAAACTAAATTGATGAAACAAAAAATTGCTTTATGTTTGTTAATTAATTATTTATTTATTTATTGCTCTCAAAACAAATTTAATGAAATTATCTATAATCTCAATTTAATGATTAATTATTAACTGGAAATGTTAATTTTTCAATTATAAAAAATTAATATAATTAAAGATTGCTAAAATATATGAGTGAACATTTTTGTTTATAGTAAAATTAAATATCTTAAAATTTTATTGATTACATAAAAATATTTCTTATTCGAAATTAAATGAAAGTTAAATATTTTATTTTATTTATTTATATATATATATATATATATTGGTTTTTAAAAATTGATATCATGATTTTTCTTATCAAAATTATCCCGCTTTAATAAATAATAACATTTATTGTACATATTTAAATTTTATTTTCACTGATATAATTTTTTTAGTTTTTAAGTATCTTTGCAAAATCACTTTTCTTGAAAATTAAAATAAATCTACTTGAAAGAGAATATCAGCTAATTATAAAATATTTTTAATAAAAAAGTTTTGTACGAAAAGAAGCTGTTACATTTAAAATTTTCTACAAAATGTATAACAGTTTTTTAATTTAATAGCGCGTGTAGAAAATTATAATTACATACATGAAAACAAAACTTAAAAACTTTATCATATATATATATATATATATATGAATCTCTTTTATCCAGCGTGTGTGACGATGAAAATTACAAAAACACACACTCTAAGAGTTCACTTTACTTAATATTTATACACAGCCAAAAGTTTTTTTATTGTCTACGATGAATAATTTTAAAGTTAAACGGCAACACTTACAGCAATATTTTGATGAATGAAAAACGCTGTAAATATTTTTATTTAAACTTTTATCGATATGGATTTATATTTTTGATTACGTTTAAAACCTTTTTCCGAATGTAATAAAACCATATTTTTATATACTGGTCTATAAAAAAAAGACATCAATGACGAACAAATCTTCAAAGTAACAATAATAAAAACGAAATATGTATCAGAGATATATATATAACGATTTTTATATTCGTTTTTATGGTTTAAATTTAAAAGTACCGATGAATATTAATGAATTTAATTTGTTTTCTTGCCAGAGTTTATCTTAAAAATTCAAATGTAGAATTTATTTCTTTACTTACATTTCTCGAGATAAATCTATCAAAAATATTCATTAGTGAAATACTAAAAGATAAAACATCGAACGATATATTTATCTAATTATATATTTCAATAATTAATGTATTATTTATTACAAGAATATTTTTTTCAAACGACAAACGATAAAATTCAATTTTAATAAAGTTGTTAAAAAACTGTATCAGTTTTCGTTAATAATAATAAAAAACCGCGCAAATTACAATCATTAATTTGATAAATACGTTAACGGGATTGAATATAGATTTATAAATTATTACATTTTTTTTGTACAGTGTCTGGAAAGTTCAGTGACGCAAACAAAAAGATTTACACTAGAATATTCCAGTGTGTGTTTGAAAGAAAAATATGGTCGTTATTTATTATATTAATAGGTATTCGATATACATTTTTAAATAATTTTTCACTCGTAATATATGATGTTCGTGTATCATTTTTTTTCTATTAAAATTCAACAAAGTTCTCAAAACTTTAAAATAACTTATTATATCGATTTAAAATCATTCGAATCTACTTTTCAGTGATTATAAATAATAGAATATTTAATAGAAATAAAATAAAAATAAAGTTTACTTAGAGAAAGATAAAAATGATTATTAATATAACATTTCAAATAATATTATTCCGATTGTAGTTCGCTCACCTGAGCATAAAATTTAATTAAAATAGATAGGAATCAATTAAATAATTATAAGATTAATAAAATAAAAAAACGAATGAATACAAAGGCATGTTCTTTATTTGAAATATTTATCAGTCGTAACACGTTTGTAATTGACAAATTGAAACATTGAGAAGAATTGACTAATTCATTTGTGTAGTCGAGTTGAAAATTAAAGACAGACAAGTACGCAAATTAAAAAGAAATGTTCATGTGACGTATGAAATGGATTATTATTCACGTTGGGTAATTAAACATGGCATAGATGTACGGAACATCTCTTTTAAAAGAAACAGTAGACATTGTGTTAACGAAATTTTTATTATTTATTTCTTTTAATAGTATTTTTAAATACGAGTTTAAAGTGAACAAAAAATATTTTTTTTAAATTATTTCTAAATTATTTTTATAAATACATTAAAAAACAAATAACAAAGACTTATTTTTTTCAATCTATAAATAATAATAGATAATAACAAAAATATAAAAACAAACATTTTAAAAGTTTATGAAAATAGCTTAAACATTTACTTTGTTATTTTTTGAAAAAAAAAATAATTAAAATTTAAAAAAACATCAAATATTTTGAAAATTAATATAAGTTAGTAACAATTCAAGTATTTAAACCTATTAATAATAATTATAACACAAACGCACGAGCACAAATTCGGTGTAAATTGATATATTTTATAAGAACATTGTATAAAATTATCAAATGATTTAAGTACTTGATTTAATATTTATTTTACATATATATATATATATATATATATATATATATATATGTAATAAAAATTATCCTGACAATTTTCCAACAAGGGACCATCATAAATCTGTCACTTTTAATAAACAAATCATTGCAGTATTTTACTGGCTTGCGAAAATGTGGATCAAACGCAGGAAACATAAATATTTTTATTCAGGTTCTTGGTTGATACATATTTCATTTCAGAACAAAAACAATTCTTCAGAGTACAACATTTTTATAATTATACATTTGTTATTCAATTTAATAACCAAATAGGATAGAAACTCTAGCAACAAAAGACATATTTCAAATTAATATTTAATCACATTTAGAGATTTTAAATGTATTGTTTATAATTATATACATATATTATCCCCATGAAAGCCTATATCATCCCACTGCTGGACAAAAGCTCCATCAAGTAACATTAAAGCCTATAAAATGATTATATACATACATATATTTATGTTATATATCTATAGATATATATATATCTTTATATATATTTATATATATATATATATATATATATATATATATATATATAAATAGATAGATAAGTATATTAAGTACTTGCATTAGATTTTTACACTTATATGAATAAATGAAAATAAAAATTAAATTAATTTTATGATATTTTTGGACCAATTATGTAAATTTAAAAATTTAAATGTCAACATATATAAAATTGAAATTTGATTAATTTCAAACAAATATTAACTCGCAACTCATATTCACACACATGTATACATGTGTGTATATTACACCAATTACAATTTTATTACGACTAATTACGTTTTAATTATATATATATATATATATATATATATATAAAGTATGTAAGTATATACTTTATTAGGTATAATTATTAACAACTATATTTTAGTTATTTCCAAAAAAATAATTATAGGGATATTTATTTACTTTATTGTTTAATATTTGATAATGAAAACCTTTTATATCTATTATTTTAATGCATTAATAGTTTATTGCATAGAATTATAATGTATATATGAATTGATTATAAATGCTGTTACAAAACAATTTTTCTTTGTGTTCAAACATTAATTATTAATTTACAAGCTGATTATTATTTCCAATAGTTATTAAAAAATATTTTTCTACTCATATCGTTTTTAAAAGGATATAATCAACTATAAATCCCGTTTTTTTGATATTGAAAAGCGTATTTATATTAAAATAAATATCGATTTTAATTACACTCGCACACATGAATATATATATATATATAATAAAAAAATCATCCAAAAATGAAAGTGTAAATATTTAAAGTAATATTTTAACTTTTTTAAATGTTTTCACAAAATTATAGTTTCTAAATTAATACTTTATAAACACTATTATACTTTTCTTGTATTTCTTTGTTAAATTTATTTAATACCGATCAGTCCAAAATATATCTATTAATAGTTATATTTATATTTTACAGTAATTTTTTATCTATATATTTATTAACAGATTTAAAAAAATGGATATATATAAAATATAAATTTACAAAATATAAATTAATTATTTCAAATTTTCATGCAAAAGAATTTTTTTAAGAAATTTCATGCAAAGGAATTATTCTTTATTAATTACAATACTTTGATAAATGATATTATTTTTAATTCCTTATAAATTATTTTACTGTGTGTATTGTTAATTTTTTTCATTAATATTTTCAAGGAACATATTTTTTGATATAATCATTCCCATAATGTTATATATATATATATATATATATATACAAAGTGAAATAAATTTGTTTATAATTTAATTTCAATATTTTGCACGACATAAAACATGTATTAATTAAAAAAACTGATTACCTTTTGCACAGCTTCTTATAAGAGTCTGCAATTAAATGTGTTACTGCATTAAACTAACTTTTACTGAGAAGAAACATGTTTTTAATTTTATTTAATAAAAGTATATTTTTAAACTGATCTGAACTACATTAAACATTTGTATCAATCAGTTTCATTTCATGTGATCTGGTCTAAAATAAACGAAATGTATTGAACAATTTTAATAGAATCATTTTATGCCCATTTAATTCATTCTATTTTCTTTATATATTTCACACCACACTATAAAGACAAATCATGATTTTTCTTTTTAAAAAAAAAAACGTATTGAACTAATGGCTGAAATTCATTTTCAATCAATTAAAAAAAATGTACTTTATCTAAAATATTTATTTGGTTTAATTTAATGAATTCATTTGAAAGAGAAGAAAAATCGAAAAAGTTGTTTAATTGTCGAACGAGAGCTTTTCTTTAAAATAACTGAAATATTATTCGAAAATGTTACTTTTTAAACTACAAAACTACGTCCGTGTGTAACTTTTCTGGAAAGCGGTCTGTTGTTGTTATTCGCTTTCGAATATCGATACGTTTAATGAAATAAAATGATATCTGATTATTGTTTCGATCGAGAGCATTGTACGTTTCGATCGATGAGCGTTTTGATTTCTTCGTTCGTGTTCGAAAAACTAATGTGTTGTAGCGAACGCGCACGGCCCGACTGCGATCTCGAAACGCGCTTCCGATAAAGTTTAATGGACGAACGACGCGCATGTCCCTCAACGACGGCTTCTGTTTTTGTCGTTTGTCTCGCAATCAAAAATGTAAGAACCGGCGCTATCCTATTCACGCCACTTGAACGTAGGTCAGTGAAAATAATGTTCATATAATATTTGAAAGCCGTTCCAATACGTACGCGGTCGATTTTAGATCACGGTTTATTACTTATTCTCCGCAGACTGAAACTAATAGACATCTTTCGAGTCTTTATCAAAAGTAAATAAATTCGAAAACGTAGAAAGTCGCGACTAGGCAGTTTCTTTCGACAACATTATTCGCAACTTCCTATTTTCTTATCTATATCGTTCGTTTTTTTTTTCTGTTTTTTGTTAATCTAATTAAAAAAGTGCCATAATGTTCTGGAAAAATTATGTTGAATATAAATGTCTCATTTCAGTATAAATTACATTCATTTATTATACGTAGAAATGTCGAGTTTATTTCTCTAAAAAGATCATATCAAATAATTCAACATGTTATTTTTGTTATTTAAACTTTTATGGAATCATTTATTGAAATTATTGAATCTCGTGCCAAAATTAAAATATTACATAAATTCATATTATATGTATAAAATTAAAACGTAACGTCACATAACAATGTTATTTATTCATTTCAATATTTTATAAAAAAAATCGAATACAAATCGGCCACTAATTGAATTTTTCTTCGTATCATTTATTTCCCGATCTTTTTTTAAAGATAATCAAAAATCATATATTATTGTTAATTGAAATTCTCCAAAAAAAACGTATTTCCAAAAAAAAGTAATATAAAAATAAAAACAAACAAGATAAGATTTAATCATATTGTTATTTATACAAGTGTAGTGTAAATATTATAATATATAAGAGTAAAAAAATATTTTATTGATAACTGTACACTTAATAAACTTCATATTATGTATTGAAGTTGATGATAAATATTAATAATATTTATTTTGTAAAGTTCACACTTTTTATTTTTGTTTATAATTTCAAACATCATCTTTAAAAAAACATAATTTTCAACTTTTTTAAAACACTTACCTATTTTTCATTTTATTTGTTATATTTTAATCACCACAAATACCTATTAATAATTTTTCTAAAGCCAAGTCGAAAAACATTCGTCTTGAACGAATATTTGAATATATAAATTTTATCAAAACAATAATTATTTCCTTCTCTATACGTAAAAATGATTACAAATAACAAATTAATGAAAATATGTATAATAATAATTATTCATGAATAGATATGAGAGTTCATGGAAAGAATTATATTAACCTTTAACAAAATTTAAATCAATATATATATATATATATATAAAACTTTTAACACATTTATTATGTGAATGCAAGAAGATTATCAACACAATTTTTGTTCTTAATCAGTACAAAGAAATTATTTTTATATATTGTATATATTATAAGAGATAAAAAAATACAAACAAAAAACTACGTAAGTCAAATATAACATTATGATTCTGATTAAAAATGAATATATACTGAGCTTATTTTTAAATTAAAAGAAATCTATTATTTTTTCAATTCTATAATATATTTTTTAAAACGAATTTATACATGCATACATACATATATATATATATATATATATATATATATATATATATATATATATATATATATATATATATATATATATATATATATATATATATATATATATATATATAGGTTATATCTCCCTTCCGCCTTCTGGTCTTTTGAATTTCGCAGCTGTGTGGAAGGGAGATACTTGCCAACCTAATATATATATATATATGTATACACAGTGCATTTTCATTCAAATGTAAATACTTATTCAAGTATCTAACAAGAACAAGAAAACCACTACTAAATATTCAAAGACTGCGTTATCATCGTACATATCGTTCTTTCTTATCTTTAAACGTAAGAAATGTTCCGTTTCCTTGTGAAAGAAAATTAAATATCTTTTGTATAATTAGATTACAGTGTGGTATAGTTGGAAATAATTAAGGTTTAAGTATTACACATTTCTGTGATATTTTTAGTTATGGTAATCGCGTTCGCCGAGTGAATTTAATCATTATTTGCAATTTCAATAATACTTCATTTCTCTTAATACATATAATATATATATATAAATTTTTGACATTATATTATAATCTGAGCAAATAATAAAAAAATCATTTAATGATTAATATAGCATATGAAATACTTTTGAAAATATTTTAATTAAATTGAATAAGCATAAAATGTTATCAAAAAGTTGAACTATTTAAATGAAATGGTTAATATCGATGTATTTTATTAAATTGTAAAAATTAATAATTATCATTTATATAACAATTTATATTAGAGATTGCAATCAATTTTATAAAAGATCATAAATTAAAAAATATATTAAAAATAATGTACTCGAAACAAATTGAAAATTAACAATCCGTTATCTTAATAGATTAGCCACTTTATTACACACATATAAAAATGAATTAAAATGTGTAGTATTTTTTTATGGAACTATATAAAATTTAAATATACGTTAAAAGATAACATTTTATTAAATCGTTAATCAAATCATTTAACATAAAATTATAAACTGTTTAATAAAATATGATTGTACACATTCATCATATATTATTAATACACACTTTTATACATATTAAGATACATGATTTGTGTATATTGTAATAATACTTTTTGACATTCATGTCTGATTTATATTTGTATAGAACTGATGTCTGTAAACGTTAAAAAATGTCAAGAACAATTAAAAAGATTACTTTAATTATAAACGACATAATTTAATTATTTATGAAATAAATTAATATTTTTAAATTTCGAAAAATGTTCCTATTTGATAGTAATATAATTTCAAGTCTCTCCTGTCAAGAAATATTCTAACAATAGTCATATGAAATGTTTCTAGATAAATAAATATAAATGTACCTGTGTATATTATTCAATTAAATTAATACTGGCCTTTTTCCAACTAAATTATACGAGCATTGTTTAAAATATGAATATGTTTAAAGTGGAAAGTATCTATTGTACAATACATTCACAGTATGTTATAGCTCATATACAAAATAAATTTTAACGAAGAGAATGATTTTTTTAAATATATTAAAATATCCACGTTTATCTAATATATATATATACAAAGAAAGAAAATAAATTCAAAGTGCCTCTCGACGAACGGATGTAATATTAATAACCGTAAAAATCATACGTTTGAAAAATGTTTGATCTTTTTCACTTATGAACTTTTATTTGCGAAATTATCTTTCCAGTGACGAAATCAAAATAAGCAAAGTGTTTGTTTCTTGGCGCGCTATTAAATTCGTATGCAAATGTATACACACCGTTAATAATTGGTTCGAGCTTTGATGTGAACTTACTTGCAAATTCTATTTTAATATTAAACTTTATATGATGTAATTTCGGTGAAAATCTTTGACGAACAAGCGAATGCACATGACCTTTACTTACATACATACATACATCTTTCAGTCAACGCCCTATCTCTATCGTTTTATGGATAATTAATTACGAACGCATAATAATATCCTCGTCGACATTCAAATTAATTTCAATCGATACTGGTTTTCAATTTTTAATCGATTAATAGTGTTTCATTTTGTATTCAATGTTCATATATCGTTAATTGAAGAATTATTCCTGCTCACTTTTTTTCTATATTTTAACTCGAAACTAACCTTGAAGTACAAATGAAAAAAATACATGTACTATTTATTTTCATTCGAAAAGAAATATTTTCATCGTATCTATGAAATCAAATTACATCGATCATATAAAAATAATCACGATCTGGTTAAAATCTTTCACGTAGAACATCCGGTACACTGACTAAAAAAAAGTTTTTATCTTATTCTAAAACATATTTCCGTCGATTTAAACAGAATATTAAAATACACGTGCATTTAACAAACAAAAATCAGAAATAAGAGTTTGCCTTCAATAAACATTCAATAATGAAATATTGTTTTACCGAAATTAAATATTCAACGTTTTCGATTTTGATACTATTTACTCTAATGTTAACTTTTGGTTTATATCAAATCGTCGTGTTTTTTTGTGAAACGATATAAATAATACACACAACAAAACTATCATTGATTTAATTTAAAGTCAATAATAAAATTATTTTAATGTGAAATTTGACTTATACTGATATTTTATTTACGAGATTCACTGTATATATCATTGCTGAAAACCCACTGAAAAGTAAAGATACGCGAACTGTATTCGAAAAGATAATATTGAAACGGACAAAATGAAACATTTCATATATTCGTTCTCTTAATCGATGAATATCAGTGTGGAGGCGGTATTTGGAATACAGAATCGTACCAAATAATTGAATATTTCCAATGAACAACGACCATTTTATATTATTGTTCTACGAAAGGGAATTAGGAAAGTTTTTTCACGAGCTAATATAAATCTTTCAGTCTAATATGACTCGTTTATTTATGTATAAATACAAACAGAATGGAGATTTTTTTTTCAATTTTTAACTTTTCTTTTATTTAAAAGTTCAGTGATATAAATTGATATAAAAATGTAAAATAGTAATAATTAAAATCTACCGCAAACTCATTCTCGTATAATAAAATGTCACGAAAAGTACTTAAAAAAAATTTAATAGATATCTGTACGACAAAACTTTCCTATCGTCCAATATATTTGTATTGACTTTTCTTATATGTTTACTTTAAAATATTTAATATTCTACATTTGTCCGTAACCAAAATAAGACGATTCGGTTTTTGTATTATTTCATTCTTATACATTATTTATTGGTAAATATTATTCTGTTTATTTAAACTAGTTTAAATATCTTTTATATATATATATATATATATATATATATATATATATATATATATATTATGATGTGGAATGTGGGTGGACATAAAACGGAACGAATGTGACAATAGCACTGCACTTACTGTCGACACGTAAATCAATCTGCTTGCATCAAATAAGAAAAAAAAATCATACCATAAACGTACGTATATATGCTGTGTTATACTCAGTCATCAACAACTGTGAGATTGGAAAAATAATATCCTACTTTCAAATAGAACATCAACAACGATTACGTCATGTCCTTCTATTTTACTTAATGTAGTGCACTGCTGCTGTTTCTGTTTTTGACGTAAACAGAGCTTTTCTGTATTTATTACACATAAAAATACATACACACACAAACAAATATATATATATATATATATTTGTTTGTTTGCTTATATACATAAAAACATAGCAATCCAATCTAGCATAACAAAGTAATAAACACTTTGAAATATTAATTTAATTAAAATAAAGATACGTCAGAAAAATCTGAAAACATATGTTTGATTTCTAGATGTACGAAGGACTTTCTATGATTTTTATTAGAAAAGAGTTTTATCCTACTAACCTATTTCATTGTGATATTTATAATATCAAGATTCAGATCAAGAGAAAAATGATTTTCTTTTGTATTATATTATCACCTGTATTTCATATATTAATATTTTTACAGAGTAAACTAAACTAATTAATAACACACGAGTTAATAAGAAAATCTTTTGTTTAGTATATATATAAAATGTATTTAATTAAAATACAAAAACATGTTGTAGTTATTTTTTAATTTAATTACAATATTTGTTAAACTAAAACTGATTTTGTTTGTTTTATATATTTGTTTCAATTCATAGTCATACAGTTTTTAACTCTTTATTTACTATCATAACTTTAAATTCTATAAATAAAAAAAATATCATAGAACGTAAGAAAATTGAAATGTTAATAAAGCAATATCTTAAGATTACTTATATAAAAATTCATTAAAAAAAAGATTAAACTATAGCGTAAAAGAATAAAAAGAAATTGAAAAGGCTTGAATAAAATCAAACATGTTCTTTAATATAAAATGTATTTTAATTAAAAACATATTTTATAATAAATAAACGACAACATAATTGATACAAATAAAATTTTAATTCGTACCATAAAGTTTTATTCGAATCCGAAAATTATTTATTACAAAAAGATCCCATTGGAAATAGAATAAAAGCAATACTAATCAATCCGATTTTGTCACGAGAGAATATTCAGTTCGTTTCCATTGTTCAACGAATTTAATTTGAAATTTTATTACCGAAATCGTAACTCATCTTCCACTAACAACTATAATTAAAAATGAACTTAGTCTACTTCGGCTTAATTAGATGTGAATTTCAATAGTTCATTACTATTGCTGCCATTTTAACATTTCACATCGAGTTATTCATAATTAAAACATCAGACTTTATCATCATCAATATTATTTAATCGTCTTGTACACTATGAAATGTTTGATATCGTTATATGAATATAGAAATATATATATATATATATATATATATATATATATATATATATATATATACGTTCAAAAATTCCAAAACTAAAAAGAAATGTTTTTTATAATGAAATTGATAAAATAAAAATACATATTCCTTATGAATGATTAAATTCGAACAAAGTAGTAGAAAAATTTAACACCAGACAAAAATCGAAAAACTTACAGTACAGTTACATTATTAAATTCCTTTAAAAATCACTAGTATTACACTCATGTGCTGTTTTCAATTCAATCCTGACATCTACTAAAAAAGAATATCCACGCTTTATCAACCGACTATAATAATATTTTTTACTTATATAAAAAAAACTATTTTCACTATTGGTTGTAGATTTGATTTCTGTATGTAGATAGTTAAATAGCAGCATACAGAATTATATGAAATTATATCAAGTACATGTTATTTATTCTAAAAAAATTAATGAAATTTAAATAAATTTCCAATAACAAAAATGAATTAAAAATACTTTCTATGCGAACATCAAATGATGAAACGAATAAAAAAGAACAATGGTTAAAAATAAATTAATATAAAATCAATTTATACAGCACATTACTGAATTATTTGATGAAATTTATTTCAACAAATGATTATTTATTGGTGAAACGTGAATGTAAAAAAAAACATTATTCAATAAATAATGTATTTGTTTGTTTGTTAACAGCTATACGAAATTAATTATTTGCACTTTGTTGCACTATAAATATTACAACATTAATCAATCATATCATGTAATAACACATTTACAACTGAATCAAATAAACTTTTGTATATATATATATATATATTAAACAGGCAATAATTTTTTGAAAGCCAATATAAAAAAGATTGAAAAACGAATAAACATTAAAAATATAATTATGAATTAATTTATGTAGAACTGTAAAAATAGTCTATTCGATTGAAAAGAATTTATAAAAATTCTTTATCCAATAGCACGATACTAAAAGTTAAAAATATTGATAATATAATGATTTGACTACGAATATCTTCAAAGCTCATTAAATTTAAAATTAAATAAATAGAATTGTTTTATTCTCACTGAATATTATTCTGAAATTTCAAAAAGATATACCTATATGCCAATTATTTCATCTCGGAAATAGACTTTCCATCGTTATATGAAAAATATTGAATGCGTACAATTAAAGTTCACATATAAATGTTTTTATTTCAAGTATGTGAAACACAAATCGAAATATTTGTACTAGAGCCATGTGACATTTATTCACCAGTGTAATTGAATATTTAAACAAATAGTTACACACATAGATATTTGTATTTACTGCACTGAACTGAAATTGAGTTCGTGTATATCTACTGGTGGTCGAGTACGTACATATATATCGGGGAGTTATTCGCAACACCCACATACTCGAAGCTCTGTTTAAATGTCTGAAAGCCGACGACTGTCGGAACGAGAAGGAAATATAGGACATTCTAGGCAGTGTACGCAAGAAACCTTTCGGGAAACCGTTGTCAATCAGTTGATAAATTAAATAGTTGTATAATGACGTTATGCGATAGCTGTCGATTGCAAAAGTGATCGAACTTATATCGGGACATGTTATTATAGAGCGATCTCTAATGGATTGAAATTGCAAAGTGAATTATTCAATTAATTTAGAAATATTCAACCATTAACTGTTTTTTTTTCATTTCATATGCATGCACTTGAAATGTGTTTTGATATTTTTTTGGAAAAAATACTGATATCATTAAAAATAAATCCTTTATCTTAGCAATACGAAAATTCTTTCTATTCATAAAATTAAATATTTACAACGTGAAATTTCGATAAAGTACAATCATTCTTTTTATTTTATTTAAATTTAAAACGTTAATTTTAATTTGTTTAATTTTTCTATATAATCAACTATTAACCATAATGAGAAACTAAATATTGTTTATATAAAATCATAATGATCGATGTTTAAAAAATAGTCATTAAATAAAATATTTAGATTTTTTTAATTATGAGTAATTCTAAAATATACAGGTGAAAAAGTGCAATGTTTACTCGTAACTCTTTACAATAGATAATAAAGAGATAGATATATTATACATATATTATATATATATATATATATATATATATATATGTATGTATTAAATGAGTGAAATATCCTTTTCAGTGTCTGTTTGACTATAATTTCCTTGATAACGATGATCCTTTGTATCTCATTTAACGATTATCTATTATACACACTTAGTGACAGTAGGTACATGCTTTATGATCTTCGCAAAATATGACTTTCAACCTCCCATCACATTAATCCTATAAAATTTGTTAAATTTTCCGACAACTTATTTATGATGATAAGAAAATGCACGCGCTGACGTAAAATAAATTGCTTATACATACAGTAGTTCCGCTATTATATACACGTGACGTTTATAATAATTTCAGGTAAGACAGATGCTTTTTATTTATAATATTTCGATTAAATTTGGCATAGATCCAAATCAATTTCGCGTTTATTATAATTAATGCGAAAATGTTGATGTTTCGAGTAAAAAAAGAAGTATTTATGAACTATTTTATAGATTGGTTATGTTTTAAACACCTATATTACACAGAGATTGTGCATTATATATGTATGTGTGATTATATATATATATATATATATATATATATATATATATATATATATATTATAAATTATTATTAAAGAAACATGAAAATCAATGATTTCCTCTAATTGAATGTAATTAACAAAGAATGAATTTCTTATTATCGCCCACGGATTTCAATCGAACGATTCGTTTTATTTTAATTTTTTTTCTTTCGACTCAGTATCAAGTCTGTACGAATAGCATTTTTCCTTAATTTTATTTCTCCGTATTCAATTTGTATGGACTTTTATAAAAGTTGAACGTAGACGTTTCTTTTAAAACCGAAGATTTTTCACATTTACTGTCCTATATCCTACTTTTACCAAACAATACAGTATTGTACATGAAAAGATGTTAGGACATTTTGATTGATCTTACTCCTTTTTTTATACTCGTTTCAACATTGAATTGTATTTGAATGTAGGCAAAATTTCAGTAAATTTATATAAAAGCATTTTATGCACGAATGTTTTCTTCTTTGAAATGATTATTTTTATTCAAAGATTGAAGTAGTTTCATTCAATAATAATTATGAGTTTTATTTCCTTGTCTTTTTAAATCTATTAATAAATTAGTTTGTTTTATAATAAACATTTTTTTTGGAATTCATTTATAATACATACATATATATATATATATATATATATATATATATATATATATATATATATATATATAATCAAGTATAATATAAACAAATAGAAAATAAATTTAATAAATAGAAAAGACTAGAATTTCAAATTATTTGTATGTATGTGAACTTCAAAGCTTGTCTCGTGAAGTAATGTTTGACTTGCTTGTCAGAGTTTGCAATTTGTACATAGACATCTGATCGAATTGCACTCTAATATCGAATGTAAATATCAGCATTTCACTGAACTACTCTGATTACCATAACAAGCGATATGTTTTGTATTGTAAACAACATTTGTATAATTTCTAAATACGTCATTATATATTATATTACATAGACATATATTTCTATTATTTATAAAAAAACAATTACTTGTATAAATTTAACCGTACGTTAGTGTTGTTACTACATTTTTATTTTAGAAAGAATATTATTTTTTAAAAAATAAATCATATTTTTATAAAATTAAAAATTATTAATTGTAATAATACCTGATTATAATTTATATAAATGTATAAATTGTAAAAAATATATAGATAGAACAGTTATATATTTTTCGTTAAAAAAATCTATAATAATATAATTGTAAAAATAAATCCATACTTTTCTATACCTAATTTAAAAATATAAAAAAAGATTACCAACTGTCATCGAATTCATATTGTACATCTTCTCAAAGAAGCCATAAATAAGTGGAAGAATATTGAGATCTGACAACATAATTAAACTTTTTGTGCGACGACAGTTGTGGGATAAGCAGCCATCGCTAGTGCTCTTTGAAAACGATATCATAAAGTTACCTGTACGACGATAAGAGTGTATAGAATTGCAATAAAGATTTGTTAGAAATGGATATTCTTCGTTTGAACAAACATTTTCAAACAGTGTAGTTTCGTTTCATTGATTTTATGATAATTATATTTATTTCAATTTAAAATTGTATGTTTTAACTCGACTCGACAATAATAATCAAAATCCATAATTGATTCAAATCGGTGCTTTAAATATATCGATTAATTATGAAAATATTTTATTTTTTAATAAATATTCAAAAGTAATAATTTTATAAAATAAATCGTATGATAAACCTGTTGAATGAATACCGAACTTTGAAAAAAAATATTCAAGAAAACTTGAAAAATCTTTCTCGTTTAACTAAAAAGTTTAATACCAGTTCGAAGTTGATTCGACATATTAAAAAGTTTTAAATGATTTTAAAACTGATCTTACTTGAAATAATGATTGATTGATACATCATTTCCGTTTGGCTTTGTTTATCAAACTGAGAATTTTTTCTTTTTGAAAAAAACTCATCACTAACAATAAAACACAGATTAGTACGATATATGTATTGTACATATATAGAAAAACATTATTTAATGAAGATACAAAGACGTATCACTCAATCTAAATGAAATATTAAAATGAACAAACTTTGATTTTATATTCATTATATATTTTAATATTATATAGTCGCAAAAATGAAATCATATATAAAAGTGTTACAAAATTATAAAATCTAAAAACATTTCAACAAAACTATCCAACGTACATGATAATTTTCATCGTAGAAAACTATACACTGTTGCATAGTTCTCAACTACATCCTTCCGTAGAACATAAATTCAACTTTTATGTATTCACATGCACGTAGCATCCGAAACAATGACAGCGACGAAATATTTTCCCGTACTTACATACGTATATACAAATATACGAATAAGAAGAAACGCAGTCTTTTTTAAAGCTCGTCATTTTATCATTCGTTTATGGAGATAAACGTTCGTGTAGAACAATTGTATATGTTTATAGTAGGTCCGTAAAATGAATATAATCGACTTATTAAAATATTATTTGAAACGTTCGTCGTGTACCTCATACGCCACTGGATTAATTCATGCCTTATCTGCATACGGTCCAGCTGTTGTAGACGTTTTCTGTTTAGGTAAAGCTATAAACATACCGCTTCGACCAGGTCTTCATCCAACATAGGAGCTTTAACGACTCTGTGCGCAAAATTTGTGTCTATAATACCGTAGTTATTTTATTCTATAGAGTCATTTATAAAGATTATACACGTTAGGTATTTATACAAACACACATACATAGATATATGTGTAAATATCGATAACGTTTATAATTTAAAATATAATATTCTTTTAATTAGTTTTTATAATTTTTAATAATGTCTATTTTTATTAAATTCTTTTTATTATACATCAGTCGAATTAATTTAAAGGTTTAAATACGGAGATATGTGTATTTAAATAAGATTTTTAATTTTTCTCAATTTTATTTAATTTCCTTATTAAAATCTCTTTTGTTCCATTATTATTTTTTTAGAAAAAAAAAACAATCTTAGATTTAGTATATACATAAATGTGTGTGAGTATGAGTGTGTGCGTACTAAATTTAAAAGAAAAATAACCACGTATTAAATTCACTTCATCTCCATTGCAATCCATGAACAAAAATATCTGCTTCGCCTACACAATAACTTAGTAATCAGTTTTCATGTTATGCCGCGGCACGAAAGCTTTTCTCTCAGTTTTAAGCTCCCGTATCAGTGATAGATGCAATAAAGTACGTTGGATTTTTCAGGAATTCTTTTATACGAATATTTTTATAAATCAGTTTGTCGTACTTTTAAATAAAAATTTAATTTCGCCTCTTTTATATTAAACAAAAATTCAAAAACATTCCTACGCACAAACGCGCCATCATTCACGTACACATTTTTCACTCCCTATAATATAATATATATATATATATATACACACACATGATTTTATATATATATATATATATATATATATATTTAATTTATGTATGTGTGTAAACATTTGTCAACATACAATGTGTATGACTAAAATCAATTTGAAATTTAATAAAAAAAACACATACACACACATTCTATTAAATGCAATTAAAATAATTTCAACTATTAACATCTATTTTCTATGAAATGAATTTCAAAGAAAATGTAACATCTCGGCTTTATAAGTATTTATGAGCAGCTTTTAAACAAGCCGATTTACAACGAATAACACCAAACTAATTAACATAATCACGCTAATATGTGCTTGTTTATTTGTGTATATATATTATATATCGTGTATATATACTTATATATATATATATACGTGAACAAGTGTGATATACGTTGAAATAGGGAACATCACATTGTCAACAAAGACCCACCATAATCTGTCGTCGAATTTATCTTTTTAATCTTTTCATTGTCTCTTTCGTTAAATTACTTTGTTACCGGAGACTGGTGTTCTAAATAATAAAGGATGAATTTCATAAGCACCATATTAGTAATGAAATACAGTTTCTCTTTCCGCCATATATATTATAAACGTTTTCTGGATTAAAATAAATGTTATTTTCATCCTTTATGACTTTGTGTTTATCCCCCATCCATTTCGTTAAGTAACATCGTCCAGTTGCGAAAAAATGTTAGTTCGTTGACTTTTTACATTTCGCGCAAACATTAATTTTTACTTAATGTTTATAAAAATTACAGTCCAAAGATTTACTACGTTTATGTGAATTGTACGTTGAAATTCATTTTTATTTAAGGACGCTGATATGGATTTCTAAAACATAAATAATACACGACATAAAAAAAATGTATATTTCCTAACAAACATGAATGGTGAATTATTACGCTCTTAAAGTACATACACCATGAGAATTATTAACAAGTATAAACATATATATATATATACATTATTGGTAAATATAAAAAAGCATTTGTTCGTGATGACATTTTTCTCTCTATACATAGTATATGTTTTTTTGTATTGCATCGCGACTCGTGAGGTCCATATATTCACACTAACACAAGCGTACTGCAGATGCCTACATTTGTTACATCTGTGTCACGTACGCAACGTCATTGGTTCGTTTCTCATGCGTAGGGCTTTCAAGCTTTAAGATCAAAGCCTCTTTTCTCGTTTCCGGCTATTGAACATATATACTCGAATACCACATTAGAGGGTGCATTATAATCGTTACTTCCTCTTTAAGATTTATCTTCAGTCACCTCAAAGCAATACTGCTATAAATACATACATACATATACATACATACAATATCGTATATATATATATATATATATATATATATATATGTATGTATGTATATGTATATGTATATGTATATGTATATAATCAAAATACAGTTTTTGAAAACGTTGATTTTTCACAAAAAATACAAAACGTCGTATGTCATAAAATTATTATAAAGAAATTCTATTATATTTTTCGTGTCATTTTATAATACAACTTGGTAATAGAAATCATCAATAACATATTTCGATATTTGAATATTTGAGTAAATAATTCATTATTTAATTTTTTCTTTTTTTGTGTCCTTTTTTAATTATTAATGAATTGATAAAATATTATACTATATTTCGTTGTTTAAATCAGTAAAACAGTTTGTCTAAAAACAAAAAGAAAATTAAACTTACTATCTACACAAATAATATCATATATTAATTTTGAATTATAAAAAAGATAATCTACATGAAAATTGACGAGACAATAAAAGAAATAAGATCACGAATAATAAATATAAATATGTGTTAATGTGGGAAATGAACAGTGGTCATGCGAATCATGATTAAAATTACCAATCGACGGACAAACATACTTATATTTTAATTACGTGGACCGTAATGAAACGAAACATTCGATAATTCCGATTCTCTCTACATTTCATTGCTAAAATTGATTAAATTATACTCCACTATCAGCTCGATATTATCGAATAATTAATCACTTAACCTCTTGACAATATAAATTCGAACGAAAATCATATAAATTTATTCAAACTGTTCGTTTCGTATCGATCTAATAATTATTCTATAAGTACTCATTTTAATGGTCAATGGAAGTTGACACAACAGCGTGTGTCGTTAATATCGATATTGTCCGAGAGAATCAATCTAACTCGGTATTCTAAATAATATAAAACCCAGCGACGCATGTAATGAGATGTTGAAAATATGTGGAATCTGTTGTGTTTGTAAGGAATTCGAAATGACTATCTCCCACGCGTTCAAAACGCACACACAAGAACGTTCACTTTATTTAATCCGTTCCGCACTTGACGAATGTTCAATTAATATTTTTTCCTAAAGATTGAAAACGTCCATTTTAGTCTGGATTCGAGTAAATCGATCGATCGATATTTCGTCAAACAAACTTTACTTTAAACTTTTAATAAAGAAATTTACAATCGGCCGATATAGAATTTTCAAACTTTATCGAAAATGATAAAACGACGTAAATACTTTATATTTTTTATATTAACGTATTATCTGTTGAATTATTATGATCGGTATTTTTTTTTAATTAGATATAAATTAATTTGAATAAATGTACACCGATTAAGGTCGATATGAAAAACTTGTTACACTACATTACTGTTTTTATTAATTAATTGTTTGTTAATAACTCGAGGTTATTTACGTTTAATTAGCTTTTTAACTTCATTAACATGTTCAAATTTTAAGTGTATTCGTTTATTCAGTAGATTATGAATATATAATTGCTTTTACTATAAACTTTGTTTTTGAAAAACACACTGAACTTTATACGTACAATACATATATACGCGTGGTGCTATTCGATGATAAAACATTAGTTTAAGTGTTTTATGTACACACGGTTTTCCTCAAATATAATTTACAAATGTTATAGTTCGATTAATATGACATTTTCGCAGGAAGTACATTGAAATTCAATATTTAATATTTATTCAATAGTTTTGAAATATTTAATATTGAAATCTATTGAACCCGATCGAATATTATTTTTTTCCATATCGATTATTAAATCTTGTTTATTATTTAAAACCACATATTCTCTTAATCAAATATGATAAATATGTACGTATATTATTTCTGGGTAGTATGACATTGTAGCACACAGAAACTAGTTTTCAAATATTTTTCATAGAAAACATACTTGTATACATTTCCAGTGCAACTTAATGTACCGTTTCTAAATACATATAATTTATTTTCATATTTTACAGTGAACAATACGATCCATTTTCTTATGTTTTCACAAACTGCACAAACACAGTGTATTGAAATTTATTACATACATATGTATAGTTATTGACCGTGTTCATTAAACTAACAAAAAAAAATGTCTGAAAACAACTATTTGTACAAATACATATTAATAAGAATAGATTGTGAGTTACGTAGCCTTCAGCAACGACTAAATATGTATTTTACTACGAATTTGTAATAAAACAAACAGGAATCACATTCGTGGAAAAAACATTTCTGATACACATACACACATACATAGATGGCCTGTACTATAAAAACGTATCTCTACACGTACATACATACACACACACACGTACGTATAATAAAACATTCTGAGCTTGATATTAACTGTTGTTTACATTTGCTTGTTATACGTCCACCAATGTTCATCATAATGATGTTTGATATTCTACAATAACAATGTGATTGATTGCATTGTAAGCTTTATATCTGTTTATCATTCTGTTTAACTGTTTATCAGTTGTCCATTATAAAAAATATATCATTAATTTTATACAATTCGCAAATTTTATACACAGATATAGATATATATATATATATATATATATATATATATATATATATATATATCTGTATGTGTATGTAAATCACATGATATAACATCATTTATTTCATCTCTCTAGTTCTGTATAAAAATTTCTAATTTGATTTCAAACATATGTATGTACAGTTTAAAAAGTATCACTAATTCATCTCTTGTTAGTCAAAACTAGATATAAAATAAATATAGTACAAAATTTCTAACAAGTTATATATATATATACACACACATTGATATCACAAGAATTTAGTAATTAATTCTATAATTAAATATTAATATTAATCAATCTGAAAACGATACGTGCTAAAGTTATTTACAACAAAATCTAATAGAAACAACGATCGAATGCTCTTCTATCGGTGGAATCAATTTAAAAAGCACTTTATAAATAAATATGGAATTTAACAGGTCGTATAAACCGTAAACACAATAATTATAGTTGACGAATAAAATGAAATCATGTATGCATCATTGCTGATTATTATCACTGCATACAAAACGTGAGTGACATTCGTAATTATTTTTAATAGAAGTGGAATTTAAAATAATACACTATATGCGTAGATATTTTTGCATTGAACACAAAAAGGATATCAATTATATTTACATTATTTTGTTTGATACGTATATTTAATGACGTTTCGAAAAATAATTCATTGAAATGTAAATTTACTCGTACAAAGATATATTTTGAATACTGAAATTATTTATTTTTTTAAAAAAATAAAATACAATAATCTATTGTATCTTTTTTTATGACATATTTGTTTCTGGACAATAAATTCTATAAACATTATTCATAAATAATTATTTGAGAATTACATTTAGTAATTAAAACACGTTTATATAATTCATTACATTCTTCTACTTTTCATGTTATAGAGAATCGTGTACATTTTTAGCTATGTATTATATGTACGTATGCATGTCATGCCTGTGCGGGCATTTTCTATATGTGTAAATATTATTTATTTACAATACAATCGAAACACTGACACAGTTACTAATATCAACATCTTTATGTTTATTTGACAAGTATTTGTATATTGTTCTCGTTAACAAGAAACCATTTTGAAAATCCGACGACGATTAAGTGAATTATTTACATTTACGCAATAATTTAATATGAATACAAAGGATTATAATCGACATGAATTCGTATTTACAGGACAATTAATATCCAAATTCGGATATAATTGCGCTCTGTTGATTTCATTATCACTTGATACGATAATTGTTTGTTTTCAAATTATCATATGAAACTTAAACGCATTTACAGAATTAAAAAGTTAATTATTAAATTTTAGATTTCTCGCATAGACACGGATTTTAATTAATCGTCGGTTCGAATATATTGTAAAAATTATAACATTTCCAACGAAATGATTTTATTTCTCTCTATATATTTATTCGTAACGTTAATATAATGTTTATACGAAAAAAAATCATATAAATTCCAAATATATATATTTTTTGTTCAATAAAATCCATTTTAATAACATTTAAACAGATAGATAACTTTGTATGTACATATATATATAAAGTTCGATAAATGTAAAGCAACAAGTAATGAATGAATATACAATTTTATTGAATATGTCAAATAGAATATTGTACAATTTACATATTTGCACAAAACATTTATCTTCAATTTATATCACTATTCATATCTAATAAATCATAATTTATATATATATATATATATATATATATATATATATATATTAATTTAAATTCTCAAAATTATTATTTTTGAACAACTGATAAACAATTTAAAATTCAATTTTATTGATTCAATTCTGTTTACAATTTCACAATATAGTTTTAATTGCATTAATCAAAAAATATTTTTAAATAAATTTAATAATATGGTTATTTATTTTTCAAGGAAAATTAAATTCATGAAAAAAATCTGCTGCGAAAATGATGCCATCACTAACGAAATTCATATCGACAAAACGAGTAAAATGTAAGTAAATATTAAACATTTTTATGAAACTTTTTAACGTTGACAGTTGATAGTAGCTGTTGAAAAAAATGTATACATTTAATAAATTACCATTATTTTTCAACAAAGTCTTCATTCTATTACATATATTTTTTTAAATTTGAGAAATGTCTTTATATACATATATGTATATTTCGAAAAAAAATCTCTATTTGTACACGTATTCATTTGTAAATGTTTTTTATTATTATTATTTCTTCGTTATGTGTATATATGAAGTTATTAAAAAATAAATAAGCTATTAAAAAGAGAATTGCTCATAAATCGGTAATACAAAAATATATCCTGTCTAATATATATTAAAAAGTTCAAATGTATTTCGTCGTAGAAAACAAGTTATCAAAAAATGTCACAGTTGATTCGTTCGTTCATTCAATGTCCATCCTTAGTAGAAACCGATCGAATCTGTTCAGAATTTCTCCCGACACATATTCCATACATCGCTTCATAACGATTCCCACACTCGTGTTTATAATATATCGTTTCATAGAAAAGATTGACATGTCATTTTTGTTTTCCTGTCGACTCTTTACAGGAAAAAACACCGACTGACATTCGTTTCTAAACTTTCGGATCGTTGAACTGACACGTCGGTTCTTGTAATGTAACACGTATTCGTTTACAATAATCATTTCTATAAAATAAATATAAACATGTATTATTATACATGATCGTTGTACATTCGATGCACACATACGTGAGCTGCGATATATCGATTCGTGAATCCAATATCGATCAAAGCTCGTGCACGTACGGCAGCGATACGGTAACAATTTCGTAACGATGCTAAAACTCAATCAAAGTTCTGAGTTGAAGTTTTCACACGCCGGCACGCGTACACACGAAGCAATAATGTGAAAGGATAAAGTTGAACGGAGTGAATTACGTTAGTTATTACACGTGGGAATCGAACATACGCTAAACTGGAAGTAATTAAGTGTCTGCGGGCCAGCGCATCAGACGCAGTTATCTTAGCCAATTACACCTGCTCCGTCTAAATTACCTTTCTATACAACTGACTTCGATTCCACTGTATACAATTTTCACATCATTCCGTTCATAAATGAAACAAAAATATCGATTATATATATATACACTAATTACCTTTCTGATTTTTCATTTATTCCGTAGCTTCTACTTTTATCTTTCATTTTCTTTTCAATGTATGTAATTATTGATATATATATATATATATATATATATATATTTATATGTGTATAAAATATAAAATTCTACACAGATTTAGTATTAAAAATGAAATTAATTATCCATTATAAAAATAATATTTCTAATTAAAATTTATAATTATTTTACATTTCGTTATTACTAGTTTTGTTTCAATGTCAATCCCATCATATTCAATTTAAAATAAAATTTATTTACGTTTCAATCTCTATTTATATATGTTTATTAATAGATATTTTATATAACATTCAACTTTTTTAAATTAAAAAATCAATAATAAAAAGGTAATATGTTTCCTTTTTAGTTTACTTGGAAATATAATAATTTTCCAGGTAAATTGATATAAGTCTTTGATAAATTTGATAAAAACTATTCAAACTTAATATTTACTTTCCGTACTATCGAGAACTACATAATTAATACTTTGATTTTCCATCACATACCGATGACAACTCGAATATTCTCTATAAACCCAAATCAGTCATCAGTAACTGTCAATTTATATACTTCGTAGTCCTACATCAATCACGAGCGACTGGCAAATATTTAACTTCAAACGTATGAGTAAAAGTTAGTGCTTGTATAAACTCAGTTACATCAATTACTCGTATGGTTTATAAAGTTGCATTGGACGTTTGGAAAAATTGCTCAAGTTAATCCTGAATCACTTTGTAAAATAGAAAGATTGAATTTTTTTAAAAAAAAACGTAAATAATAACTAACATCAATACCACAAGACTTTATTAAAATGTTAAATAATCACTTACTGTTTTCTTTTCACTTATAAATATTTTAATAGTAATGTTATATATACATGTGAAAAAAACACAAAAAATATATATTCTTATTTTTTTATTTGCTTTTTTCAATGTGGGAATAATTAAATTTGAACTTCATTTACAATCCACTAATAAACTCTTGTGATTATAATGAATAAGAATTATGGAAATCAACTATGATAAAATTTTAAAAAAAATTTATAACAATATCATTTGAAATATTATTCCATAATTAGAATAATGAATGTTTAACAATATATTATTCATACATAAATATGAATATGTGTAGTTAACTTTTAAATGTAAAACTGTTATTGAAGTTTTAACTAAACCGTAATCTTGCATATTTATAACGTCGACAATTCCATATGTATGCGTACGTATGTATGTATAAATGTTTACTAAATTTTGTAATATACATATATATTCATAACGCAGACACACCGGCAACCTGTACAAATATTTCGCTATAATTATACGGATAGATCTAAAATCAGCTATAGTTAAAGGTTAATATATGGATTTAGTGGAAAATAGATATATCACATCGTTACATACATACTTATCTACATATACGTATATATATATTATTTTAAATTGAATTAAAACAAACTGAAATTATAAATTACAGAATAATTACGTATAATTTGCCCCACTTATCTATTTCATTTATATTTATTTTAAGCACAAAGGATATTTTTCACAGAAATACTTGCATTTATCTCCAAAATGTTTAATTCATTGTAACCACCCTACTGTGTCTTTAATATCCGCGAAACAATTCGCAAAATTGAAATTGAAATTAAATATTATCTTTTTGACAATATTATTTCACATCGTAATTAGTTTCTCTTTAATAACGGAATAAATTATTTACATATTTCCTCGACTCGTTTTATATTCAACTTATAATGTAAGTATCGATCTTAATAATATAGACGGATTATTATTTTCAATTTATATTTTTTCACTAGAACGAAAAAGAAAAAAATCTTCGCGATCTGTACGATTTTATAAGAATATCAACGTTGTACGTATTATATTCTTAAGTAATTTATCCGGGTATCGAATAAATGTATCCTTTGGATAATTGAGTAAAACGTACCGTGTATGCGATTTGTTCGTTTGGTTGTTTCTTTTTTTAATTCGACGTACATAATTGTATTTTACGTAACGATAAAAATACTGACATAGAAACACTACATAACGAATTATCGTTTTAACATCTGAATATGACATTCTTCTCCAGATAACAGTATACGGGTTCGCGTGATCACATTGACAAAGAGATGAAATTAAATTCGTAGAAGAAAATCAATTTCCGTGCAATATTATAAAGAAAAATGTATCGTGTAAAATAAATGTATTTGACACATTCACTCTTGTATACATACGTACATAGTGGAAATGAAACGAAACCGATATAATTTTGATGACTAAATTAATATTATTTAATTGTTTCGAGTGAAAAATGTATTTAAAACGGTGATTTAAATTCAATCTAAATAAAAATATATACCTTACACGTCATAATCGTAACAATTTATTTTTTTTTAATATTCTAATATAATTTTTTTAGTCCTTGAACAAATATGCCACACATGAAATCTTTCTAATTTATTCAAATGAAACAACTTGTTTGGCTCAGTGCTTAGTTCAATTTTCTACGAATAAATCATTGTTCAACGTCCAGAGATTTTATAAAGTGTTCAATATTCACTTATTGTTCACTTTTTTTCCAATGTTTGTGCGCATATCAATGACCATTATTTACATATTCTTGTACATTATCTTCAGATCGAGACATTATAAAATTGTTATGACAAAGTAATAAAAATATATTTATACATAATGTCGATGTTGTATATTCTGAGAATAATAGTATAGTCGATGGAAATTGTATTAGTAGCAAAAAATAAAAAAATGAACGATTCTTCTTAAATTGAAAAATGATTCATATATGGACTTATATGATACTATACCGAATTATTCAAGAGCGATAAATGGAAATCACTATTTAAATCTTTATATTCCATATATGTATTTTTTGATAAGATTGACCGGAATCAAATTCCAAATATTCATCGGTGTTTGTAAGTAAATAAAAAAACGGAATTCAAAATTCGATTGATTTGATACTATTGTACATTACATATGTACATACATAAATCCTTAATATTAACACGTTAAAATTGACAAATGTATTACCGAACATCAACATGGCACATTAATTATGCACATAAATACATGAACGCATAGTCGCAGTGAAACTTTTCAAGTCGAATCTGGATATTATTTGTGTTCGTTCGAATGTTCAACCTGATATTATCATATGTATCATGTTAGTTACGATGAATTGAATTCTGTAGATCCGTACAACGATTTGCAATACAGAAGAACGTAACGATAGAAATGACTAACAAACATTGCAACCATTCTTACTACATATTCAACACGAACGTGAAGGTTGTATGTCGTTGAATAAATCGCTTTGTTCTATTTGCTGTCTAATGCAATTCGAAGAAAAATAAAAAAAAAAACTATTGTATTATAAGATAACCCCGATTTCAATACATTGTCTGTTGAACTGTGTACTAAGAAATACTCGATGGAAAATTATTCACTTGTATTTGAAAAATTTACTAGACAATTTTATACAGTGCTTTATATTTAAAAAACAACTCGATAATTATTAATTTATTTTTTTGTAAAATAAAAAAGTAGTATCTAATATATGAATAGCTTGATAATTCAATATTTAAAATTTCATAGTTAACAAATCACTTCGATTTTTCAATAATAATTTCGTGACTTATAAAACGTGAAAATAATCTTATATTTCTTAATCGACATTTCAATTCTGTTGATTTTTATTTTCGTGTAATGAATTTCCATGTCAACAATTTGAATATCTAAGAAATAAATCTTTCTATATAAATAAATTAAATAGAAAATAAATTTTCAATAAATGTCAGTACTACGTTTTATTTTTTATTTTTTAAAAAAAACTATTTCACTTATTACAAAGTAGTATTTATTTTTTAATAATATATTTTGAAATGTTATAAGCTAAAATACGGAAATATATCATATTTTGTGTCGACTTTAATCATAAAACTAATGAATTACAAACACGCAATGAATTCTGATATTAGTAACGAACGGTTGAAAAATAAATCTTTCCGAATGGAACGACAAAAACTATATTTTAAAATGAATGTTTTTTTAAAAAAATAAATAAAATCATATACATATATTAAATTACTAAATATAAATTGAACGTAAACATAAACGAACAACGTATGAGAGAAATCTAATTCGCATGTCGAGAGTTTATTCTAGTTACGCCCACGGATGAGAATATATGTAAATTTATGAATATTACATATAAGTCTCTGTCTTGTACAGTGAAACTTTCTTGCAAGACATGTTGACGCAGTGAAAAAGTGTTTATATAATTAAAAAGTTAACTCGCGCCGCTCCATGCCTGTCATTTTTCGAGCTCCTCCGCTACACACGTTATAATCAAAACTATGATGAACATGTTCGAAACTAGTGCAAATTTATTCTCGATGTCTCCGAGCGCGACGTTCGAAAAATGCCCGTGGAAATTTCATTAAGACGCGAAGAAAAATTCTCTAGCACGCATAACATTTCGCTACGAGCAACGTAACAATATATAGAATGAACGTGGCGTAATTTAATTCTTTTTAACAGTGCCACGCACAAATTTGATCGAATTTCGCTCGTTATCCTCGAGTCGGATGGATATACTTGCACAGTCGACCAACACCGCCGCGTGTAAACGAACACACGTGTCGATGCATGTTCGATGCGAACGATTCGCAACGAGCATCTCTAATATATTTACGCCGATATTTTTTTCCACATTAATTTTGAATTAGCGGTTGACATTTTAAATTCGGGTCACTTTTTTTTAAGATTTTATTTATGCAATATTCAATTTCTGCTCGAGTCGATTTTCAGACAGGGGCAACGAACATTTTTCGTACAATTTCATTATTCTTTTTATTCTCGACACTCGTTTTGTTCCGTTTTTGTAGCCCGAGACTAAATCATGTCTCTGTTTTGTCAAGTAATTTGCTTCTTTATAAAATTTCACACTCGTTACTTACGTTTGATAAGATTTTCATCGTAATTAAGTGCTTTGAGACTCTTGTAAATATTTTTAATAACATCGCGCGTCTCGACATTCTTTATCAAAAAAAAAAAAAAAAAATGTTTATTATATTTGTACGAAAATTAATACGATATCTTAATTCACGCGAGTGTTTCACTGATACGAAATCAAATTAGAGCTTTAATAAGAAAATAAATTAAGTTGAAATCTTCAACTTTAAATCATTTTAATTTCATTTTATTTCAATTTCAGATTAACACTCTATAATAAAAGTATATATTTTTTTTAAGAATTATATTATAATATATATAATTAATCAATTTGAGATCGTTTTTAAGACGTTTAAGCGTATGTCAAGTGATGATGAGACTTTTGAACACCGTATCAATAATTTTATTACGAAATTCATTCAAAGTTCATTTTTGAAATATACACAAATTGGAAAAATCCTCTGAGCATAAAATGGTTTATGGTATTATTGTATTTTCAACTATAAATTAATTACAGTATAAAATGTCTATTAGATTATTTACAAATAACAAATACTCTTCGTATGACATCACATTCGTATAAAAGATCTGTGTTCATTAAATAAGTGAAATAATCTTTTTTTTGCTTTAATAATTTATTTATATGTATACATATGTAAATAGAATCGAATAAGAAATCAATTTGAAATTAATTCCAAGTAAATTTCGTGTGACGATTACTTTTGATCATTAATATGAATGTGATATTTATACATATTATAACTTATATATAATTTTAGAATAAACGTTCAGAGCATGCATGATAAACTTTTCTTCTGTTTTTTTCAAAACAGCCTCGTCTCGTGTAATGCAGGACATGTTGCAACTTTTCCAATTATGTATGAACCTAGCAGCGACATCGCTTGCACGCCACCGTTCGCTCGCCTAGAATAGTTTTAACCTTTTTATTATGTTGTTTTTCCTTTCGTTGTTTATTTTCCCTGTTCATTTTTTACATCATTAACACAGGCGGACAGTTAGAATAGTTGCTGAAACAAATGATGACGCCGTGTTCCTGTCACATCAACTTCCTGTTAAGCGTGTCATGTTGGCAATACGCATTCACATATCGTGCTTTAGATGGTGCGTGCAATTTTTCACATATATTTTGTAGAGACGCGCGGTATTTTTTTAAGGTTTTTTCGAAAAGGTTCGATATAACATACGAACGAATATTTTTCACGTCGAGGTGATTAATTAAGTTTTTTTAAAAAAACAAATAAATAAAATAAACACGTTGTAGTCAAAAATGTCAATAAATACTTTTTATTTAGATGTATATGAATCATTTAAAACTTTCAATATATGCATATATATATTTCATAAAGTAATAATTAAAATAGTTTTAAATGTTCACTTCATGAAATGAATTCACACATTATAATATTTTTGTCTTTTACACAGATCGAATATTTTATGATAGGTTTCTTTTTAAATAAAAAAAAATCTTTTACTTTTTATAATTTATTAAAACAAACAAACATAGGAAACATCAAATACAAATTTTAATTTTTAAAAATAATAATAATAATAATTACAAAAACACAAAGTATTTGAATAATATTTAACAAAGTGTGATATTATAATATTCAATATTCAAACACTACAGTTAATTAATTTTAGTAAGAAAATCACAAGTTAACTTTTAAAAACAACAATATATTCTACATTATTCAAACTCAATCATTTTAATATCTTCCTTTCAGTTATATTTTCATGTATATATATATATATATATATATATATATATATATATATATATATAAATTTCTGTGAAAAACAAATATTCGTGTCACATATTATTAAAAACATACAACAAAGTCTGGCATTTGAAAGATTATCAAAATGAGAAGCACGAATAACTTGAATACACAGTCGTAACGATAAAATCAAAACATTTATGGTAAAATTTTACATTTAACTTATAATTAACTTTATAATAAACTTACTTAATATTGTTTATAACATGTGTTTACGATTGATATTTGTATTAAATTATAAACCGTTTTCATTCTTCAACCATTTTCTTCTCTTTTATTATATTATTATAATTTTTAAAAAACCAGCAGTTGAAATATTTGGAAATAATTTAAAAATTGCATTCCTTATTTATTAAATGAGTCAAACTATTTATTAAGTAAATATATATACTCTAGTTTTATTAAATCCAAAATATTCTCTTTCCCTTAAATAAAAAAAAATCAACAATTTAATTTATTTAAATGATTCTCCACCGTAACATCTTATAGAATAGAAATATGGTAACTTTTATCAAACGAAAATTAATTCCAACGCTTTCGAAATTTTCAAATGAATGATACGCGTTGGCTCGGTTGACAAATTGGTTAATTTTTCGATATGCATTAAAAGTAAATTGTACAAATGTGTATAAACGAAGTGCACAAGAAATAACCACAAAGTGCCAGAAAATGACCCGCAGCGAGATTAATGGTCCCTCTATGCTACATGGTCACCGCACTGCATCGTGTATAAAGAATGAATCGATACTGTTTACAAAAAAAGTTTTTACAACTAATCTGGCATGTAGTGTAGAGAAACATTGTGGCAGATACATTGTTCATTATATATATATATATATATACTTCTTTAGTTGATGAAAAAAACTTATCGTACTCTTTAACAAAGAGAAAATTCAAGTATAAATAAAGCGATTATAAACCATAGATTTACAAAATAAATGTTTTAATAAAAAGGCAGAGGTTGTTTTACGAGATTTTTTTAAAAAAATATATATTAAAACACACACACACATTATAAGAGCTTTTACAAGTACTCTATATAACAACTTCTGCATTAAAGCAACAAACATACAACATATTTCTAGACTGTTTTATTTTGAGAGATAAGTTTTTATCTTATTTGCACACAGATACAAATATGTTCTAAACGAAAATACTATAACGTAACATAAATTCGATTCTGAAACACGTTTTTCATTTTAAGTTTTTGCTAGATAAACGTCAACTCAATTTATAAAAAAATGTATACTAGCTTTGAAACAACAACATCATTTCATAATACGATGTCTTTTAACATGACAATTATATTGTAGTTCAACACTTTCATAAATAAATCACCGAACAAACAATAATTGATAATAATAACACCGTCATCGAAATGTAAATTAATGATTCAAACTAGACATCGAGAAATCACTGAACATGTTGATAAAAAACAATTTACGATTCATTTGTGAAGTATTACATTTTTATAAAGAGAATACGTTATTAAAGATTAGTTCAAAATCTAACAAATATATAAGCAATAAATAATATTTAATGTTTAAATAAAAAGATCATAAATAAAATGCATTTATATTAGAAATTATAGAAAATACTTATTTTTATTTTAATCGTAGTCGAAGAATTTTCAAAGTATATCTTCATTTTATTATAAATTAAAAATGTCTTAGAAAGGCCGATCATACAACGATAAAGAAAAAAGAAACATTAATAGACAACAGAAATTATTAATTGGGAAATCAAATACATTAATTGATATTACGTATTGAAAGTACTTTAATTGACGTTATTATTCTTTATTATGAATAATATTTGAAAGGTATATATTAAAAATATTTGTTAAATAAATATCTTTAAAATAAATGAAAAATGACTAAATTAAAAAAGATATGTATTTCATAATATTAGAATTATATTTTGGTGGTAGTTATAATCGATTTTTATTTAAAAATAGAATCGTTTTTCGTTTAAATATTTACTTATAAAATCACTACAACAAAAAAAATAAAATACGAATTTTATCAAACCCATTCTAAATTCATTGAAGTAATAATAAAATTAAAACAGCTCATTTTTTTAAAATATATATATATGAGTTATTTATACATAATTGAATAGAAAAAATATAAGTAAATATTTCGAAAAAAGATTATCATAGTTGAATTAAAACCATACAGATTTTTTTTTGGTATAAAATCAGCTACATGAAAAAATAATTAATACTTATATAAATTTGTATTGTTCATGATCTTGTTTACTGAATAAATATAAAAAGCATTCAAATTCTTAGAATATAAACGAACAACTTTCTAAGAAAATATATCATTATAGAGATATACGTATTTATAGGCACATGCAATTATGTTTTTTTTCCTTCGAAACGATTTCCTTGCAACGCATAACAATGTTTCAATGCTTCTTCCAATATACATTGATCTTTAGACGGAGCTATTTCTCTCAAACGACCTTCGTACATCATTTTTATAAAATCATTTGCCGTTTTACTGATATTTCCTTCATCTAAATTATCCACAAGTGATATCATATCGGTTTTGATTTGGGGATTTCTTAGAGGCAATTGCTCGTACAATGGCCAATTTTCAGTACAAGCTATGCAGTTGCATCGAAAATGATATTGAAACAGCAATGACGATTGACGTTCCTTTAAAGATTGGATCGCAAAGTGATACCTAAATTACAACTTGTATTAACATTGGAGAATGAAATTCAGTATTTTATATATCATTTGAATTGATCATATTTACAACTTGTATTAAAAGCGCATATTCATTTATCGTTTATCGTGTTTTATTCCATTTTCATTTAAAACAATTACGTATTTTTAATTGAAATGAAATTAAAACCACGAATTCTTAATAGGTTTCTCCAGGTTACACTTATCTGTATATTTCAAATATTTAAAACCTTTCACAACAGCATTTCTTTCGACACAATAATAAAATATCTACTCGAAAATACTTAGCATGTCTGAAATTTTAAAAGTCGGGGAATTCTCAGAAATGTAACCAGATGTTTGTCTGTCATAATTCAAACATCTTAAGTCGATTTGTACAATATGTTCCTTTATGAACATTTCAATATTTTGTGTGTATAGGTAAAAATGCGGTCTGAACATTTCTTTTATTGAAAAAAGGTTTGAAAAATAAATAATTTACAGAGAAACAAACGGAGGTGAATCGTTCAACTCTATATAATGAGGAAGCTGTCAATAAATATAAAACTGTTTTCTTTTTTGACGAATTTGAATTCAATCGAAAATACTTTACTATGTTTTATGAACGAAGAATTTATATTAGTCGCTAAAAAATCATTGTTAATTATTACCAATATTTCAATACTCACCCGTAATTATCTAAAAGCTGTTCACCTTTTTTTATTTCACTAATAGCTCTTAATACAATAGTTGTTCCATAACAATGACGTGAAACATTCGGTATACAAGAGTGATTTATTAAACTTAAAAACGGATATGCTCCACTCCCGACTTCAACACTGTTATAAGGTCCTTCTAAAATTATTTATACATATATATATATTCATTATTTATATATTCATTTATAAATAGAAACTTACTTAATGATATAGCACATTCCCCAAAATATTCAGATATTTCGTGCATATTCGTCGGGGCTGTTTGTAAATGTCGTAAAAGTAAATCTGCAATCATATTTCTAAAATCATGTTTCTCTTTATTCGAAGAAACGTTATCGTGGAATAAATCCGTATTATTTTCCAATAAGTAGAGTAGAATCGCACTAGTCATAGATCTAGAACTTAGATCCTTCACATCTCTAAGATTTTCGTTGGTCGCTAAATTGTGTACGGCGTTGTATGACCGTGAATTATATAAAAAGTTGCCGTTATCAAAAACGAATCCTATTTTAGAACAATCTGTATTTTCTATATTAACTAATTCGTGTAAATGCATTTTGGCTTCGACTGTCGTCTCCAATGCTAAACGTACCATTCTGTTTACATTTAACGCGACCAACGTCGGTAATATTGAACAGATATATCTATGATTGCCTTCGGATGCCTGTTTTAAACATTTTTGGTCACAGAATAAAGCGTATTGACATTTTGTACAAGGCACAGGATTTAAAATTCGCATCAGACAAACGTGACAATGCGTGTAAAAATAATCGGGCAAGATACTGGACACGAACGGGTCTTCAATAACGATGACATCGCCGATATTTATATCTTCGACGGCTACGACATGCCGACCTAAATCTTCCGTGTGGCAAATTTGAACCGCTCGAGATGCGACGGTAATTTCTCGATTACGTTCGTGCGTCAGTTCAGGTACTTTCCCGTGATATTTAAATACTTTCGTCGTCGTTAAAAGTGATTCGGCTTTGTGTGATCGCTGTTCTAATTTAGATCGTAGTTTTTTGGGATATCCGTTTAGAAGTGCACGACTTATATCCTGAAAAATAATTTCAAATTTATACGGGAACTTTTACAACACGCGGCCAACAATGAAACCTGTTTATAATTACAAATATCGACAATGAACTATGCACGTACACATTATTATTGTTTATGATTGATTTACCTCTAAACATTCTTTGTAAAATCCCATTTCGAATAAAACAGCAGATCGATTGGCATAAGCCAAACTTAAACATTCATTGTCGGTTTCGGAAATTTCAGCAAAGGCCACACTCGTGTTATATTGCTTTAAGGCACCTGTATCGTCCTTGGAACCGAACAGTTTGTTTCCATTCTGTCTATGTCGGATCGAAATCGTATTATCTTTCCTCGGCCGTACGACATTCGGAAACAATCGCGAACTTTGCAATTTCTCGTACATGAAATGTACGCGCTCTTCGTTCGTGGCCAACGATCGAAAATGCAGAAAACGTTCGTCCGTTGTCTCGGCGACGTTCAGATGGCAGCACAGCGCTTCGTAAATTTTTTCTATGCTATCGTGCATGTTGATAGTTCGATATTTCCTTTCTTAGTTTAATAAATAGGCGACGATTATCCGACGACTATCGATTATTTCACTTAAATAGTATTAAAAAACGTAGTGAATGTTTTATAAGTATGGCGGCCGCTCTTCACATCACACCGTTCTTGATTATTAATATCGGTTCCGAAATGTTGTTTGTGATCGCTCAGAGGTTAGAAGCACAGCGTGTACAACAAGATAAAGCAGTGATCGGTACACACACATATACTACTATACACGATTTGTGACTATTTTTGATGTGTATAATACAATGAATGTACATACATATGTATCGACAACACACTGCTTGACCGAGCTATGTAGATCACACATACATATACACACACTCTCATACACACATATAATATATATATATCTAAACTTGTACGCACAGCATTAATTTTTTATTCGTATAATAAGCGCTTAGTTTGAAATCACGTTTGTGTTTATTTGATGTTTACAAACATTTCATTCGAGGTCATTCCACACTAGTCAACATGCATACAATATTCACGTCCATTACTTCTCGTCTCACACCATCTTACCCACGAATTCCTCCGCCAAAAAAAAATAGTTTTCACAAAAGAGGGTGTGAGACGAGCGGTAATCGGCCGTGAATACTGTATACATCTTGACTAGTGTGGAATGGCCTATTATTGCATCCAAAATCATTTCTTTTTCATGTATTGATTTGTGTTTCGTACGCTTCGCACAATATCCATTTATTGCACCTGGTGCAAAATTTAAAAATTCACACAAGTTTAAAAATAGCATCCCGCAAAATCAATACAAATAGAAGACTATATACAACGATATTAGAGAGAACAATTCATACGTATTATTCGAGTGTTGCAAAATCTTACAAATATCATTTATATCAAATCGATCATAAACATACAATTTCATTTCGCTTTAACCAGATTTCTACAGTCGATACTTTGTAGAAACAGTAAAATATAATTATCCAATTTCTGTGATATAAATTGTATTGAATAATATTTCTCTAGTAACGAGTTTTATATGTTATCATTAATTCAACATTTAATCGTGTTTATATTCAAAAGTAAAAAAATCTTTATTAAATTGAATATTTTCATCGTTTCGAACTTTTATTATTTTGAATATAACAGATGGATTCTCTTTTTGTAAATTAAAATAACGAAAGCTACGACATTATTTTATCGTAAATTAATTAATCTTATCTAAACATAAATCAAATAATTTATTTAGTCAATCACGTTATTAAAACTGAAATAGTCTCATATATTAACATCTTATTATTGTGAAAATATCATTGGAAAATTATAAATTGAAACCTGATTTATATTTATATATATAACGTAATGACTTGTAACAGACACCTATTATTAAGCAAAAGTTGATGCTATCACGAACAGGTATTAAAAGTTTGCAAATAATCAATAAATACGGAAAGAATGAAAAAATATGAAAAATACAATATGATTATATATATATATATATATATATATATATATATATATATATATTGTATTTTTTATGTTCTGAAAGTACACATAGCTGGATTTGTACGAATTCAGAGTAAGTAATTTTCTATTATGCATATTTAATTCTTAGAAGATTTAAAGTTATAAAAAATTAATGTAATTTTTTCAATGTAATACATAGAAAAATGAT
This sequence comes from Neoneuromus ignobilis, assembly GCA_029203775.1. Taxonomy (NCBI): domain Eukaryota; kingdom Metazoa; phylum Arthropoda; class Insecta; order Megaloptera; family Corydalidae; genus Neoneuromus; species Neoneuromus ignobilis. The sequence continues at coordinate 40,641,568 of CP092092.1, forward strand.
TAAATAATTTATGATATTGATATGAGTTAAAGGGAATTAAAAAATTGAAAAATCTATCATATAAATCGTATCATTGGATAAAATTTCTCATATGTTAAAAGATCATAAATTGAAAAATATTCCTCTCTAATATTTATTACCGAGTCCATTATAAATATGTACATATATGTTTCATCGTGGCGATGATAGTTTGATTGTCTTCATTCAAAGTGATATAAATTTATTTGAACTTATCACAAATTTATCAAAAAATGAAACCAATTATCTGTAAATAGATCGATATGATTCAGTGATGAACAAACAGACAGTAACAGATAAAACAAGAAAATAATTTTAAAAATTTCAAAGCATGGCTATAATATTTGAAAATATTTTTTGTTATTTTTATTTAAATAAATATTAAAAAGAATATTACGTTTATATTGAGTTTGTATAAAAGTCACATATTTATTGAGTTTTATTTATGCAGCTGAAATGTTCTTGACAAAATTGAAAAGTAATGAGGCTGATTGATTGAAATTACACTTGCTTGAAAATACAAGTTTCGTAACAACTAGATAAGAGTATACATTGTTTTCGTATTGATCTCTTGTGTTTGATTTTTAGTGATGGACGAAATAAGTTCAGCTTTATTCGCTGAAGATATAACATCGGCTCTATTCGAGCCACGAACACCGTTCACGCACGAGTCCGTTCGTGTTTTTTTCGAAAGCATCGCACATTCTTCGTTCATGCAATTAGATAAATACAGCATGGGCAGACTGTGGGATTTAATCACGATGATATACAAATGGCAAACGACCATGTCGCCAGATATCGTCACAGTGACCAGAAATCATTTCGCCGAACTGTCGCAGCTGGTCGAGAGGCCGAAAGCGCAGCTCTTAGTCGAGAAGGCCCGGCTGATGTTCGAAGATTTTATCAAACAGTTCACGCAGCACGATTTTTTCAAAATACGTAATTGTCTGATGACCTGGCTGCATGTGTTCAAAGTCAAAGTGTCCATACTCATGAAACTCGGTTTACAAAATCCGGACGGGAGTTTTGTCGGCAGTCATTTCGACGAGAGGTCGGCGTCCATGTTACGGAACCTGGGCCATAATATCTATACGATGCAGAAGAGTCCGACGAATGATAATTTTTCGAAAGAACAATACGAAATAAACACATTCGTCGATGAGATTTTAGGTGAAACGAAAACGAATCAACCGTTTATTAATATCAATATTGGATCCGGACAGGAGCATACCGACGAAGAAAATAACGACGACAGTAAACAAAGTAATCAAGTTTATTCCGATATTGATTGTTCGAATACAAATCGACAATTCGAAAACATATTCGAAGATGTATCGAAAAATAACGATAACAATGTTGACATTGCACACACATCTTCATTTACGGATGAACTTCTGGATATGATCGATTCGAACGTTGAACAACAATAATGATTATAAAAGTGAAAATCACATATACACACACACAAACACACACTATGATTATATCGTTAAATAATCATATGAGTAGAATTTCTCTAAAAAAAAAAAAAAATGTACATCACAAAATATTCACATAATGCCTCTTCACGTTTAATAATCAAAAAAAAAAAATGCAAATATTTATTGTAAATCAATTTATATTGACATGCGCTTTCGCCCATATTATATATATAATATTGGGGTACAAAAATATATTTTACATACATATAGGAATGTTAACACAAAATGTTGCTCAAAATATTGATTTGTTGAATCAAAATTTTCAACAATTAAAAATACAAAATATATACAAATATATATCAAAATTATATTATAAGGGATAACTGCAACATTTTGCACAGTTCCTGCAATCAAAATTGATTAGTTAATATCGTCGAATTGAAACGATATTCATTTAAACAAATTTATTAGAACATATTAGCAACTAGAATTGAATTTAGATTGTTATCTATTATAAATGTAGAAGATATTTTCAAAAAGTTACAATGATAGAAATTCATTTTATAATTATTATTCTTGATCTCGTAAGTCAGATTCCAAATCTGAATCGATTTATTTATTTTTATTGTTATTTTATTATTAATATTATAAAACACGGCTTCCAAATGATTAAATGAAAGCCTTAATTATACAAATAAAAAGAAAAACACCATCAATAAAGAGAAGTTAGTCGGCTGCAAATAGTGTCAAAAAATCAATATACATATTATATAAATGCTTAAAATAATTATCGATATTTATTGTGAATATTTTTAATACGAAATCAGAAAAAATCGTAATTGCAGAACACATGTCAAAAGTTCTATCTAATTTTATAAACATTTTATTACAAATATTTATAAATTATTTTATTTTTTTAGCACTGATACGTTTAGTTTATGAGGATTCAATAAACACGTAGCTGTAATCAAGACAATCTGACGAAATGAAACATCTTAAGTACTAGACAATTGGTGGAAAATCATATCAAGTTTAGATCAAAACAAAAATGATTCACGGTATTAGATGATTTATTTAATACATGAATAATTCTAAAATTCTACCGAAGACGATTTTATCACGGTATGACATTCAAATGAAGCCTTTTATAGCTCAGGGCTTAAATAGATTATTTAAAAACGAATTTATAATTCAAATAAATAATTCTAATCTTCACCTATTTTACATATATGAACATATGATAAATTTATAATTAATTACTATACAAATTGAAATAAATAACGAATAAGTTTAAAATTATTACTTCAAATACAGTTCCAGAAAAATCATTTCAATGACAATAACCAAATATTTATTAATTGCGAAAATGATTAAATGTTCTAAAAGAGTTTTTACATGATTTGGTTCTATTATTATATTACATACAAATATATATATATATATATATATATATATATATATATATATATATATAAATTATTTAATTTGCACTGAGACAATACACATATATTTAAAGTTGAAACCCTTATACTGAAAATATATTAAAAAAAATTCTGTTCATATCTTAAACAACAACATAAAGCTAGTAAATTGTCAAAGAATAGAAACGCCTTAAATGTTATTTAATATTTACATATATATATATAGCATCATTGCTTTATCTGCGATATAATATAAAAAGTTAAGATGGACGAATAATTTTTTTAAATATAAAAATTACTATTAATTGTATAAACAATGTAATTTTTTATGTAATTTATTTTCAATAAATTATTAACTAGATAATTTTGTTAATATGTAATATTAAAAATGTTTCTATAATACCTTTTTCGATTGATAATTTATAAAATGATTTATTTTAATAAATATTTGTACATGTTTATGTAAGTAATTAAGATATTTCTTATATTTAAAAACGAACTCTATATCTAGTACACAATGTGAACGTTAGATGCCAATACGTTACACATTGCGTTTGTATAAAATAAATGTCAGGTTAAAAGTATAACAACTTCTTTCTAAAGTTTTATTCGTAATTAAAATACATACAAATAACATTCGTTTAATCTAGTTTTGTAACAAATATATAATGGTAAACTATATAGTAAATAAACGTTCATTTATAAATTTACTTGTTAAAAAAATGTACAGTGGTTCACATAACCTACAAATTAGACATAATAGTATAAATGCATTCAAGTTAATTTACGCCGATTACGGAGATCCAATTAAAGTAATAAAAAAAGAACAGGATCGATTAAACGATCCCAATTCAAATGAAGTGTTGTTTCGTATGTTAGCCGCTCCTGTAAATCCAGCAGATATCAATACAATCCAAGGAAAGTATGCAGTGAAACCAAAACTACCAGCAATACCCGGAAACGAAGGAGTCGCCGAAATAATATCTGTCGGAAATCAAGTTAAAAATATATCTCCAGGAGATCGCATCGTGTTGTTAGAATCTGGCTTGGGTACCTGGAAAACACACGGTGTTTTATCAGAAAAACAAGTCTTTAAAATACCAAAGGAATTGGGTTTAGTAGAAGCAGCCACATTGACAGTGAATCCATGTACGGCATACCGCATGTTAAATGATTTTGTAAATCTCAAACCCGGCGATACTGTTATTCAAAATGGTGCAAATTCTGCATGCGGCCAATATGCCATTCAAATTTGTCAAGCTAAAGGAATAAAGACCGTTAATGTCGTCAGAAATCGGCCGGAAATCAACGAACTGAAATCATTTTTATCGACACTCGGCGCCACTGAGACACTCACGGAAGAAGAACTGAGAACAACGGACATTTTTAAAAGTGGGAAATTAAAAAGGCCAGCGTTGGCCTTAAATTGCGTCGGCGGGAAGAACGCTATCGAAGTGCTGAGACATTTGGATCACGGCGGGAAAATGGTTACTTACGGAGGGATGTCTAGAGAGCCTGTAACGGCACCCACGTCCGCGTTTATTTTCAAAAACAACAGTTTGCATGGATTCTGGATGACACAGTGGACGAAAGATAATTTTTTGTCAGACGAAAGATGGAAAATGTTTAATGAAATCATCGGACTCATGGTGTCGGGTAAATTAAAAGGACCGACACATGCGTTGGTGCCGTTCGATAATTTTCAAGAAGCAATCAAGAACACGTTGAATATACAAGGCTTTGCTGGGAAAAAATATATTTTGGATTTCAGTACATGATTTATCTGTGATTGGTGAACATTTATAAGGACGATAATTTAAAACCAAAAAGTGCATTTAAATGTATTTTCGCTGTAATTATGATTTTAATGATTTAGATCGTATGAAAAGAATAAATATTTTTTTTAGATTACGCTATTTTATTTTTTCATGTTTCCTCAAATTGAAATTTGTATTATTATGAATATTTTTTAATCGTTTTAAATATTAAAAAATATAGATAATTTTTAAAAAAATAAAAAAGACTCCGAATTATTTATTATATATAAAGTATTATGTTAGTGAAAGTCGTCAGCGATTTGAAACATATTATAAAATTACTATGATATTGATATGAATTCTTACTTATTTATTTTTTAAAAAAAATAAAGAAAATATTCATTACCAGGCAACACTAAATACCTAACAGCTTTTAAAAAAAAAATCATAGGACAACAAGAACCATCTGTCATTTCATTTCTGTCAAATTATAAAATTTAACACAATGTCAAAATCCGTGTCTCTTTAAAAACAGTATGACGAAATTATTTTAAATTTTACGTTGAAACTATCATAAAAATTTTAAGTTAAATTCCTTTCAAATATCGCGTACGTGAAATTTTTTTTTGGCCAAAAAAGAAAAAAACATTTATAAAAAAATCAATGTTTGAAAATTAACAATGGAACATCCTACATCCAAAGCCAATAAAACAAACAACATTGTCAAGTCTCGTTTACATTTGGAACTGTTGCGTCTGGATCGCGAAGGAAAGAATGACATAAAAAATTATAACGCCGATCATCGATTCTTACGCGCGCAACGTTTGAGCAAAATGGAAGAGCAAAATTCGGAAAACAACAGTGACGAGAGAGACGTCCGCATGTTCAAAACTCACATTCCGGGATTTTGTTATCATCGCAATGGGGAATATAGAAGGGTACAGAGTTCGGTGCAGAATCAGGGAATCGATATCGAAGTAAATAAATAAATATATTATCGTAATAAAAAGAAGCGTACTTGTTTTATTAATCGTCAATATTTGACTCATTATTGTATTTTATCAGTTTATGAATTTGTTAATGTAGATGTTCAAGGACTTATTGTTTACCGATAATGAAACCGATATCCAGAAAATTCTGTGCTTGCATTTGCTGATCGGACACAAATGCGATTCCGTTTTAAATGATATGAACATACACGATAGACGTATAGGGCCGAGACGCAAAAGTATGATTAAACCTATCGAGATTATAATTGAACAAACGAATCGAATATCGCAAGAGGATTTCAAAGATTTGAAACTGGTGGCGCAATGTCCGATGTATATTATCGGTTAGAGTCGATTCTTAAGATTGATGTTAAATTCATAATACACATTTAAATTGTATTTATTGAAATCATTTTTTTATTATTTTTTAAATATATATATATAGATTACGAAACCGAATCGACAAAATCAGAATATAACATTCACGACAAATTGAAACCAAAGTCTAAAAGTGACGGTAAAGAAAACGACCCGAAAGTAAATAAAAAATATCATATAATTTATAACGAATCTTTAATGCAACTCGTGAACGCTGTGCTCGAAAGCTTACAAGTTGTCAATCCTACTAAATTACAAGTGTTTCAATGTATGGTACGAGATCAAGACAAATTACAGCAGATGATACAATATCCGAGCGCGCAAATATTTTTCAACTCCTTGTATGGGCATGCGCTGATTACAAGGTGTCCTCAATTTCACATAATGATAAATATTTATAATTTAAATATTTGATATTACTCGTTCATTAGTATCTTTTTCAAACATCGATACCAGATTAAAGACAACAATTGAAGAATTAGCACGTAGTAGTAGTTCACTGTAAAAATCAATTAATAGATAATTGTTGTACAATTTTACATTCGTTCTCACGTATCGATTAATAATTATCGCAATTCTAATTTCAGTATTGAAGCGTATAAGTTGTTAACGTTGAGAGACAAACCGCCTATTTTAAGTATATATCAAACGAATTATTTCCAACGACTTTTAGAACAAATACAAGGAGTGTTTGTTGAGGTATTGTTGAGAATGTAGATTGGCACGTACGAAATTCATATAATTGAATTTTAACCCTTATCGGACGTTGGCATTTTGTACTTAACTTTCCGCTAGGTCGGAGATATATCTGAGTACTTATTGTAAGAGAAGAGTAACTAAGGTTATAAAAAGATAGTTTTGTACATAAAAATATCTATATTTACATTTTATTAAACGTGTAATCTTCAAGCTTAAATGTTATTTATATTTTTTCAATGTGTGGTATTTTTTGAAACATTTTCCTACATGAAGGAATGATTTTCTGTTAAAAGTTTCGCAGAAGTATATAGTTGTCTTTCACAAAACAACCACGAAAAAATCACTTATTTCATCATATGAAATATCTTTGAATTGTGCCAAATTGACCTGGCTGTTAAGTTTTTTTTTTTTTTTTAATTTCCTCATTGGCATATAAGTTAGTTTGCGTTAAAATTTCTGTTATAAATTCGTCCGTACAAAATTTTTTAAAATAATTTATAGGCTCCTGAATATTTTCGAAAATTTGACGTCCTATATTTGAAGTTAAATTGTTTTCATCATCACTATTGATTTCAATCCAATCTTCGTTACAATCAGGAACAATTTCTTTTTCCACTTCGCTTTCTTCTTCACTTGAATATTGAATAGGGATCAATTTTTTTCCTTGACTGAAATATAACACTTGTATCACAAGAATTAAAATCACTTGCTGAATATTCAAAATGTTCACATATTTCACTACAACTAATACTGTTACTTTCCATATTGCTATAGTTTTCTTTATTCATTTTTGGATAAATAAAATATTATAATATAAGTAAAATCATTGCTGAAATATGACAGAACGTGTTGTTTGCTGTCGAGTATGAATTAAACTGTAAAAACATACAGTGTGTACATTCAGCAATAAGGACGTTGTTACTTGTTCAGTTTTGTCACCTCGCACGTGACATACGACCGATAGAACAAAGTTATAATGTCACGTCAGAGATGACATACGACCGATAAGGGTTTAATAAATATATATAAACATTGAGTACAATTTTCTATTCTATTCGCAATAAACAATGTTTTTTTTAATGAATATCAGTTTAATAGTTATTTTTTACTTTAATGATTTAAGAGAATTCGTATAATTTTTGAAAAGCGTGAATAAAAGACTCAATTAAAATTGTTAATTATAAATCAATATAAAAATAACATGTGTAATTTTACAAAACAACAAATTTTCAGTTACCATTCACTGATTCGAAACTGCAAGAAAACTATTCGTCCGAATCACTCGTATCTGTAGCTGTTTCCGATATTGATACGAGTGCTGATAACAAAGTCAAGAATGAAGAACGCTCAAAAAATATGACTAGCAGTAGGGATCGTATAAAGAGGAGCGATTCGACATATTTATCTTCTACGTATATTAAAAACAATTTAAATGGTCAATCGGTGACGAGTATTGTCAAGTAAATTTATTAAATACATTAGGCCTTTTCACACTAGTCAGCATGCACACGGTATTCACGCCCATTACCGCTCGTCTCATACCCTCTTATCGCCAAACTTCCCAATCTAAAAAAAATAGTTTTGGGGTAAGAGCGTGTGAGACGAGTGGTAATGGGCCGTGAATACTGTATGAATGTTGACTAGTGTGAATAGGCCCATTGAACGTTTCGTGCAAATCGATGAATCTCTATTATGACATGTCGTTGCAGTTCGAAGATAAGTGGATCAGATTCCGAATACGATCCCGAATCGGGAAGAATGAAAATAAAACCACTGTGTCAGGTGGAAATCGAGAAGGAGATACCGGACAAATCGTCGAGCGAAAGTAAAGAAGACATGAATAAGCACACCCCTTTTACGCTTCGCATGTCGAACTGCGCCGCATGTTTGCAACGTTTCACACAGCCGCGTCCAACTCCGAAACTCCCGACTCGCCCGAACACACTGCTCGACGATTTCTCGATTTTCACGTCGAACGTTTATAACAAAAACGTCGACGAATTGAATCGTATCATTACACGTAAACTGACTAGCTCGGTGTCACTGCCGCAAAAATCGACGATCAGTATGAAAAAGTCCGGTAAAAGCAATTACGCGTTCAGCATGAACAATAATGCACAGAGTACGTCGCATTCGAATGCGTCGAGTTCAAAGCCTGGCTCGTCGATGACGATTGACTTCTTTGGGGATAAAGTCAATTTCAATAATTTCGATCTGGTGAAAATTCAACTCGAAGTATCCGAAAAAGAAACGACGAAGAGAGTCGAAAAGTTTTTCGAAGATTCGACAAATTGCGATTGATGTTTTTTTTAAAAATTCAATCAAAATTTTATTCTTACATAATTTAACTTTTATATATAAAAAATGCGTTTATTAGTTTTTTTTATTGTGTTTTATTTACTAAATATGTCTCCGAACTCTGTATTTTTGATCGATTTGTGTAAATTAAAATATTTAGGAAAATATCCTTTAAAAATGCAATTAATTGTTGAAACGAAATACTATTTTCAATATTTAACCCTTATCGGACGTTAGCGTTTTGTACTTAACTTTCCGTTAGATCGGAGATATAATTGAGTGCTTATTGTAAGAGAAGAGTAACTAAAGTTACTTGATATAAAAAGATAGTTTTGTGCATAATAATTTTTAGGCTCCTGAACATTTCCGAAAATTTGGCGTCCTATATTTGTAAAAGAAATACTTGAAGTTAAATTGTCTTCATCATCACTGTCGATTTCAATTCAATCTTCATCACAATCAGGAACATTTTTTTCCACTTCGCTTTCCTCTTCACTTGAATATTGAATAAGAATCTTTTTTTTTCTTGACTGAAATATAACACTTGTATCACAAGAATTAAAATCACTTGCCGAATATTCAAAATGTTTACATATTTCACTACAACTAATACTGTTACTTTCCATATTGCTATAGTTTTCTTTATTCATTTTTGGAGGAATAAAATATTATAATATAAGTAAAATCATTGCTGAAATATAATAGAACGTGTTGTCTGCTATCGAGTAAGAATTAAACTGTAAAAACATATAGCAATGAGGACGTAGTTACTTGTTCAGTCTTGTCACCTCGCACGTGACATACAACCGATAGACCAAAGTTGTAATGTCACGTCAGAGGTGACATACGACCGATAAGGGTTAACATGCGAAATGTTGTTTCAATGCAAACTATACAATCTGATTAAATTAAATCATTATTATTTTCAGTAGCATCAATTGAATGCAGATAAGTAACTCCTCTATGTGAAAATTAATTAACCACAATATAAAATACATTGCAACAATCAACGTCTCTATTAAAAAAATCATCGTTTCCATTCCTCGATAAGTTTTCTGTACAGTAAACTTTCAGTTTTATCATCAAAATATTTACTTAAATCATAAATATACATTTTAATGTTTTGTATTCTGACGAATATACATTTTTTGGAATTTTTCAATTTCGACCAACGATGGAAAATGATAAAAAAAAATTTTGAGAACCATCATCATATTTTCTATTATTGAATATCGTTTTTACTGGAAAATAACTATTTTCTATCAAAATTATCGATTCCTATTGAAATTTGTCTATTTGAAGTGAATTTTAAAATTGTCAATTTTTAACCCTCAAAAAAATCACGACCTATAGTATGGAAAATTTCATAAAAAATCAACTTTTATCGTCTAAAATCAAAGATAAGCTATGAACTAAACTGAATCAATGATTAAAATTATATTTTATAACGTACAATATATGTTATTTATGTATATGGAACCATTAATTGAAATATCTACTGTACTTAATATCAAGACATTTTATAAAAAAAATCTGTTATACAGAATATACATTTAAGATGTATATAATTTTCTCATAATGAATAAAAAGCAATATAAAAGTGTTTATTAGTATAAATACATAATTAAACTGGTTTACGCAAAAACAAGTATAGTATCACAATTGAGTTTCGATTTTAATAGCATATCAACTCGAAGACTTCTTCCCATGTTTATGTTTTCTGTTCACATAAATTATAGTTTTATTTCAGTGATAGTTTGTGGATATTTGATGTAAAAATGCATAATAGACGGTAGTAGTAGTAGTAGTTTTTTTTTGTGGTGAGACCGTTAACCTCTGTAAAAGCGTCCCATGCACAAGAAGTAACTGTAATATTTACATATTTTTGAAACTAATTTGCAAAAGTTAAGCATACAATTTAAGGCAATAAACATGTCTTGGAGAAATAAACAGATTATTAGTATTGGCTGTAAGTACGGATCATAGTTCAATATATTAATAGGAAACGAAACTTTGGATATTTAAAATATGTGAACGAATTAGCGATGCGGATTAGTGTCGGTCGAATCTCGTCTGAATTTTAAAATTAATTTTCAAATATAAAAGTTGTTTTTTTTCTCAAAAAAAGAACAAAGTTCTGTTACTTGTTGATCATTCTTTTTATATTACACCTGTTGTGACGGTCTGTCTTTCTGTTGCGAAACAATGTCACAATAAGGCAGCAATACGCCTGCCAGCTATAAGATTGGTTGTAAGCAAAACCTTGAACAGATACCGACATCATATACACACACTTATGTTATAACTTTTCAATTCATTGAATAAATATTGAAACGGGGAAAAACTTTCACTTGTCGTTTAATGTGGCGGCGTAGAAAAAACTCAACGAAATATAAATAACAAATAAAATCGAATCTAAAAATGAACAAATAAAATCGTTTGAAACGAACATGTAATTTATTATAATAGCTCAATTATCGTTTTATTGCACAGACGAGGTCGTTAAAGACATACACATTTAGTATATATATTTTTTTAACAAAAAAAAAAAAACTTACAATCCTATATGTTTCACTTTAATTAAAGCAATTTCGTTTGTAAATTAATAATTATAGTATTTTTTTTAGATTTCTATCGACAAATAAAAATAGTCGTATTTTCACTTATTATATAGCTTACAACATTATTCAATAGTAATAAACTTTGTGAGATTTTATTTAAGAGATAAATAAATTATGCAATTTCTTTTTGCATTATTTCTTAAAAACATTAAATATTGTCTGTACTCTTTTCCACAAAAAAGTGTCATAAAACTAATGAAAACTTTTTTAAAAACTACGATCGATAGATAAAATTACTTAATCACGAAATTTTGTTAAAACATCTTTTAATAAAATCTATTGTTTAAATTTAATTTCAAAAATTGTCACCAAATATATTATTCTTCGAATAAAAAAATATTTTAAAAAATTAAATCATTTATTAAAAAACAGCAACGATGTATAGTTTTATTTCAAATAAAGCTCGTTTGAAATCTGTACTTATTTTACTTGAAATGTCATCGAATTAATTTAAAATCAGAAAATAATAATGAAATTGACATTTCAAATGTGAATTTTTAAATGAAATTATTAAATCGTTACCTCACTAGTGCAAGAAATACAATCAACTATATTACTATATAATTTCATCATATCATTAAAATTAAATAAGCTTTCTCTTATTATTTCTCATTTGATGTTTCAGTTAATAAAATATAATTGTAAAAATATATTTCTCTACACTTCCACAAGATAAGAAATGCAATGGTTTTTTTTAATCTCACGTTGATTTTTAAAAATAATTTATTCATATTATATATATACAATATATAAACTAATTTTTTTAATTGGTAAAAATGTCAATAAATTTTCTACGCTTATGACTAGCCAATAACACTTCGACAGCAGATTACATTTCACATGTTTAGATTATTGCTGAACCTACGTTCTTGTTAACATTTTTATTAACGACGACTGAATTTTTATTGAATTTCATGTCGAGTTCATTGACTCGAAACTAAGTGTTTAAATATATCCTATATACTGCAATTTTCTTTCATGCATATATATATATATATATATATATATATATATATATATATATATATATATATATATATGTATCTCATTCACGTTTCAATAAAAATTTCTCCGCACCGAGACTGCAAGTGTAGAACAAATGTACGAAAACAATTTACGTCGATTTTTTCATCGTCTACAGTTGATTGGAAAAAGCCGACGTAATCATAATTGAACTGAGCAGATCAAGACAAGAAAATAATTATAAATTGCAAAAACCACTTTCACATTTTACAGATAGATGTTCGCAAGAACATGTACACACGTGTGTACATATAAAATCATAAATAATCTGTAAATATATAGCGTATGAGATAGTACGCGTGGAATATACGTATGTGTGTGTATGTATATGGCATGATTACAAAATTAATAAACTAACAAGATATACATATAAATACGTATATAGGAACTAAATTAGAAAGAAGAAGATTGCTTAAAGCTCCAAAATGTCTCGACTCTTATTTTCACTTGACGTTTATAACGTACGTCTAATTCCGCTGATTGTCGTTTTTTTTCCAATATGTCTGCACTGAGTTTGACGTTTGAATATTTCAAGAAATATCAAATTGTTATATTTTTATTTATATATCTATATATGCGTGTGTGTATGAAAAAATAAACAAGTATTGTCAAATTAATAGTGTTAACAAAGTATTTTTGTATGTATGGACATTTATAAATGAATTTGACCATTTTTTTAAACACGATAATGTATTATTAACCTTATTGTTTACTTTTTAGGATCGAGTTATTACAATGGTCGAAAAATCAAAGCAATAAATTAAGCAAAATGTTGAATAATATAACTTCTATAAATGCAGTGAAATATCATCGAACAGTGAGTATTTCTATTTTATTAGTACAAAATATATTAAATGACTTTGTAACAAATATACTTGTCTTTTCTGTTTTGTGTTTTGATTTTATTTTTGATGTTTTATGATTTGTGTATATATGTGTATATGTATATATATATATATATATATATATATATATATATATATAAAATTAATATTTATTATACATATGATAAAGTTAGGTTATGTAAAATTAATGTATATTATTATAAACTTATATCAGCCCATTGTTGAGAGAAAACTCCAATGAATGTTACCATTTACCATTCATTGGTTCTTGATTATTCTCACCACGTTGATCAAGCATATAGTTGAGGATTTTTATTACTCGACATTACATTTTGCGCAATAAATATACATATTTGATATAACATACGAAATATTATATATGTATATATATAGATTTTATATAATTATTTTTTTTCGATATTTTAATGTTTTACAAGAATACATTTTTGAATTTTAATATATGAATATGTGTTTTAAATTTTGCATTAATACATACATACCATTACGTGGACTAAGAATATCTGTTTAAAAAATGCTTAAGCGTACATTTTCAAATATGTATGTATGTACGACTTGACTCTTCAATAGAATACTATTTGAAAATGAAAACTGAAAGCAAACACGATTTCTTTCATTATTGTTTTGTGTTTTATTGATAAAACATGTCTTAAAATACTCATATTACAGCACAAACAATTCTGTTTGTGACATTTTATGTTGACTACCTGTTTTTTGTGTTTCAATTGCCTTGTTATATAATTTGCTGTTTTGTTCGAACACACGTTCTGCGCGTTTTCATTTTGCTTACGCATATCCGTTACAAATTTCAAGAATGTAGAGATATACGCATTTCAACGCACATAAATTTAATGTGCAAATATATATACATATATGCATATATATATATATATATATATATATATATATATATATATATATATATTGTGTGTGTGTGTGTAATATGCATACAGAAAGAATGTGTGTTTGTATTTACGGTTGTGAAATTTAAAAAACATAAACGACATCCGCTTGTTATATTAAAAAAGCAATTATGTAAATTTGTTGCGTTTTTTTGTCGTCTGAAAAAAACAGAAATGTCATTTGAATCATAAACCAAGGTGTGCCTCATTTAAACAGCGACTATTCAATTTAAAATTTAAGTTCACTTTAAAACCAAGGCACTCAATCGCTTCATAAGTGAACAACTCGATACAATTGTGAATAAATTTTCTTACTGAACGTAATTTGTACTCATAAAAGTTTTATTGCATACAATTATAGAGAATGATTAAAATTAATTAAAGAGATATTTTCTGTTTATTTAAAATGTTAATATAAAACATATATATGTGTATATGTGTGTGTGTATGAATGAATAAAATAGCATTTGAATCGTTTTAATATTATATAATAAACATTACATCTAAACGAATTTCCTACATAAATCCAATTTATTAAAATATCATCGCTCTCTAAAAAAAAAATTAAAGTACCATCTTTTCGACGTAAAATGGGCGTTTCGCATCGTCTTTCAACGAATGCAAAAGTGAAACTGCCTCTTTTAAAATGCTGGGGGCGTCTAAAAAAATGTCTATTTTAAATGTCAGACGATAGTTAATGCCTTCCTTTTACGTACATGTGTACATATTTCCAGCGATATCATCCTCAAAGTGCGAATTATTATTGATTTGTATATAAATCAAGAGGTCAACGGTTCAGGACCCACCTAGTATCGTGTTGAATGTTTACAATAGATTGATTTATAGTTACGATGAATTATTTGAATTTGAACAGGTCTGTCGATAATTTTTTTTTCTTTCTTTTTGGGATATTCTATCGTAAAACACTTTCATTTTTTTCGATTTAATGTTGTACTGACAATATTATTTTTAAATTGTATATATATATATATATATATATATATATATATATATATATATATATATATATATATATATGATGAAAGTTATTAGTTTGCGTGCCAGGAAACAAATTAAATAATTATCATATTTTTTCTATAATAAATTGGATTTGAATATTAGTGTATATATATATATACATTTATTATTATAAAATAAATTTAAAAAAGGAACTAATGCAATATTGAAAAATACTTGTGAATGTGCTTAAAAATAATCATACATCATGTGAGGTGAATATAAACTAAATATATATATAAATATATATATATATATATATATATATATATAATATATATATATATATATATATATATATATATATATATATATATATATATATATATTGGTGTGTGTTGTTTCTTCTATTATAAATTAAACATTTTTCAATATATATTTTTCATAAAAAATAAATGTTTATTTTCAATAAAAAATTTCTATAACAATATCATTTACTTAATATGAATTCATTTATCAGATTTTTATATTGACGTAGTAAAAGTTTCATAATGAAATTGTGAAATACTCTAATTAAAACGGCTCGACCATCATCTTATTCAGTAATTTTAAGCAGCATACAAACTTACGACTCCCGAATAAATTACAATAATTATTTTTAATTCATAAATATTGATACGTCCATCTCGTCTCGGAAAATTTCGAATGCAAATTATCAATTAAACTGTCTGGAACAAGATACACTTTGATTAATAGGATTTTAATCTAGTAATAAGTAATTACTTTTAATCTCCTCTGCGTACTTCTATGGTAGCCGCGAAATGTCAGAACCAGCACAAAAGGATATATTGTATGTATTATACATACTTATATCGTACTACTTGGAATCTGCTGATGACTGTGTGGCATTGACGCTAATAATGACAGTATTGTGTCTGCTGTTGACCGCTCGGACTATCAGACAGTAGCAACAAAATGCGAGATTACATTATAAACTTATAATTAAGCATGGACACGTGCACGATTGTGATAAGTGCAACAGGAAAGATCCTGCGAAACGATCCGTTGACTGTGTATTAGATAAATTCGACAAAAATTAATAGGAATTGTGGAGCGTTTACACGTGAAGAAATGCTTAATTAAATTTATACATTTACATAACGCTATATAGTACTCTGGAAAAAAGTGCTAACATTCGTTTAATTACCATCCTCATAAAACTATACATCAATATGTTTATTTCAAATGAACTTTTAATACGATTGCATTAGTAATGAAATTATTGTTAGACATATTACGAAAAAAATAAATATAGTATTTTGTAAAATGTGAAATATTGAAATTTTAAACTAATTAATAAAAACTTTCAAAAAAAATCACTTCCTCATCAAGTATTTTTTATGAAAAAAACATATATACTTAAAATAATAATAATAAATAATTTCAATTAATCACTCGTAACACACGAATAAAGAAAACCTATATTTTTATCCGAAATACACCCATTGTTATTAAAATAGTAACTATTAAATATTCGACATTCACCGTTTAGAATACATAAAATTCGCATTATATAGTAAAATACTTATCGTTTATAATAATTTTATAACAGTCGCGCTATTATTTTCATCACTTTCGATCACCATTTTCTCGAAGTAGTTCTCTGCCTACCAGACATTCGTTTTACAGCTCTTAAAACTTTCATAACTATTTAAGAAATTGTAAATCGATTCGAACGTATTCCAAATTTTATTGTTTTTAAGATAATTTTTATAGACATGTACATATGTTATTAGAAAACATAAATATTTTTTTTCGTGAATCTAATTCAGTTTGAATACTTTTTAAATATATTAATTATTCCTATAAACAAATTCATTTTCCTGCCCATTACTTTAAGATCATATAACTTTCATTTCGTTTAGTTCCGGTATTGACTTGTAAGACAAAATGTTTCTTTTCATCTGAAATTTACGTCTATTATATTTATATATATATATATATATATATATATATATATATATATATATATATATATATATATATATATATAGTATGTATAAAAATTAATAAATCAGTAGCAATGCTCAAAAATAAATAACATACATAAATTATTATCACTGAAATTAATTAGTATTATAAATATCAGTTGGATTCAAATAATGATTGGTTGTAGATTAATTCATTTTATGCTTTCTTTTCTAATTATAGCATATTTTATAAACATATTTTTCACTACAAAATATTATCTCTTTTAATTATAATTTTAAGTTTTACATTTATACGTTAATTTAAAATTCTGTTTAAAAAATATTTCATCAATATATGAAACCTCACAAAACCAACAGATGTGTCTTTTTTAGATTATATTTAAATATATATGTATATATAATTTATATTTATTCGTACTTTTTAATATACAAAATTTAAATATTTATTTAAAATAAGAGTTATAAAAATAAAATGAAATAAAAATAAAATTTATATTCGAAATTAAAAATTCGATTCTTTAAAATATTTTATTTGATATTTCCGATTCAGTATGAGAATTTTATGTAAAAGTAATAATTAAAACATTCATAAAATCCAACAGTACATTAATTAATTATTAACATGTTATTATGCGAACTTTAATAATAGAGTTATAAAATAACTATTGTATATTTAATCGTTTTAGATTGCACTGAAATTAAATATTTACAATATTTTATTTGATCTATGATAAATGTAATTCATTATAATATTTTGTTGACAATTATTAATTTCAATTTAATAATAAAATGCATAATGTAAATTTTAATAATTATTATGATTAACTCAGAGGACATTGTATTTTTAAAATTATATAATTGAATAGGAAAACATATTAAACAGCATAAATTTAAACGTACAATAATTGTGGATAAAATAACGTTTTCATTTCTTGCATTATTTTAAGAAAATATTGTATTTTCTTTATTTTAAACTAACTTGTTTCTAAATTTTTAAAAATAGTCATCATAAATCTAAGTACTTTTTATTTTTTTGCATTTTACTCTTCATTGACTTTTTGTATTCCGATTTTTTGAAAAAAAATTGTTACCTTTGAGAATAAATATTTTAAATTGAAAACTAATTATGGTTTGATATGTGTTCTGGTAAAGAAACATATACTTTTATCTCTAATCTCATTCTCTCTCTCTCGTTTTCTCTTTTTCTTTATATATATATATATATATATATATATATATATATATATATATATATATATATATATATATGTAGATCAAATATCAAAAACACACCTACTCAGTGTGAAACTCAATACACAGGACGCCTCTAACATAACGGCACGCAGATAAAAATGTGACAATCTCATAAAATTCTTGCACATTCTGGTTGATACTCTTATCTATACTTCATTATCACATTTAGAAATGTATAACATTTCTAAAATTGCACGTGTACATAAATGTTACCGCAGAGTTTGGTTTTTTATTTATATATTTATTTATTCCTTAACGACATTTTTCACGTCAAATAAATCAGCACGGAATGGAATTAAATCACCAGAAAAATATATTAGACGTCGGTGTCAAATAAATTCATCCGAAGGAGTTATAAATAAACTAATAGATTGTTCTTCGTTCGTTTTTTTTTTACTCTTCAGTCTAATCAGTCAGTTGGAGGAATTATGAATAAATAATACGTGTCTGCGAATGTTATCAATGCATTGATAAGTCCGTCATAGTTTCATATTTACATAATTTCCATTTAATTGTACATTCTTGCCGGTGATAAGTTTCGAGCCATCTGTTCATTGGAGCCGAGATAAAAAAAATATTAATAGAGTGATGTCATTAACAAATTACTAATTTTTCAAGTACTCTTCAATTATCTTTAACGATTTTTTGCAAATGTGTAATTTAAAATCTGTTTTAATATTTTTACTTCAAGTTTTGACAAGATTATTATCTTTGCGGATTTTCGTTTTCGTTTAATCTCCGGTCTAAGTACATTCATTGAGAATATCAACGATGAGTTTGATGGATGTGTGTTTTTTCCTTCGGTTTTTTGAATTTTGTAACCTTGATGACATCTGACGTGTGTACAATCCACTTCCTTTATATTGTTTTTGAATTTTAAATATGAAGGAAATATGAATCCACTTGCATGCTTATAATTACATACATATTATATATATATATATATATATATATATATATATATATATATATATATATATATATATGTATATATATGTAATAAGTAATTACAAACATTACATATTTCCAAACGACTCTAATTTACTATTTAAAATTTTCAATTAGCGAATGTTTAAAGAAATATTTTTCCATTAACATTTTACATTTAAAAATGTTCGAAAATGAAAGTACAGTTAAAATATCCATTTATCTATCTCTCTATCTATAAATATATATCGATAGATATTTTTAAGCACTTATTTTTCTTATAGGTGAAAATATCTAAAGTAAATATTTTAATTCTAAAAATAATATATATTTATTTAATTATGACTAAAGATTTATATCTCGTTAATTTCTGCAAAAATCTTTTATTATTTTAATTTATAGCAACAGATATTTTTGTAGTTTAACTATGGACGTTAATGGGTTAATAATTATTTTTTAAATGTATATAAATTACATTTTGTATAATCTTTTCAAAATCAAATTCTATTTTTTATTTTATAAAAAACGTTTCGTTGTTAAGTAAAAAAATTATTGAGAAATTATGTAAACGATTATTTTACAAGCTATCTTTATAAACATTATCTGTATGTATTTATAGTCATATTGAAATTTATATCTAACTTCCACTCGAAGTTCGAACTGAAAAAAATCTTTATTTTTTATTCTACAACTCATCGTGCCTTAAATTCAGTGACTCGATGGATATATATCATGTTTATTGATATTGAACATGAAATATGAATTATTTACTGTTAAATTTCAGTTAACGTTCGCTTTGGCACTGTGCCATTAACTCATCATCATTGTTAATTAATAGAGAACTCTAATGAAAGATCTATTGTTGTTGTTCATAAAACCGAATGAGTTGACATTTTTACACCGATGAATGGAATGAGTTTACATTTTGCATCACCGTGACTTGCTTTTTCCATTTATTAAATTTGATTTTATTAATTGGACAATAAATAATTTCAAATATATATCATCCCTTAAATATTACTATAAGAAATGGATATTAATGAATATCATTCGAAATTTTTAATTGAAAAATTAATTTCTATATCTATAGAAATATATATATATATATATATATATATATATATATATATATATATATATATAATGTGTGCATTGTCGTGCAGTGAATGTTGAAATGATAATGCAATTTTTAAGTTGATACAAAATCCGATCTAAATAAAACGACGTAGGAAAAATAAAAGAAAATATTAACAACAATGTTACAATTGAACGAGCGAAGTCCACTTTAAAATATTTCCTTGTTATATACAATGGAATGATATGGTATCAAGATTCCAGCCTAATAACTAAAAAATTATAAGTGCCCTAGGCACTGACCCTTCCTGATACGTGAGGTATAAGAAACGTCTGCTCGTTGCATTTGTGCTATGGGGAATGCAGACTCGTCTGTACGGGGATTCTGTAATTTTTTTCGATAAATTGATTGTCTAACTACCAGCGCTCGTACTACCTACATACATATATACAGGTGAACAGAATGTGACGAGTCACGATCAATACTTTTTTATACATCTTATGTATAACCGATTTATATAAACGAAAATTGAATTGTTTCGTTTGTGTTTTTTAATGTTATTTTATAAAAATAAATGTGATAAATGGACGATTACATTTATATTTATTAATTTTTATCATATCTTAAAAAATATATAAATGGTCATTCTCAAGAAAAATTCAAAATATCTCTTTCTATTTTAACAAATTGATCTGTTCTGAAAATATAGATATTTCTGAAAGAGAATCAAAGGAAGTTAATTTAAAATTCGTTATTTCTTATTTTAATTTCAAATATAAAATTAGAAATGTGTGTTATATATGAAACATTTTTAAAATAAATTGTCTTTAATATTTATATTCTTCTATGCAAATTAAATCATAATCTAATTATAGCAATCATAATTGATTTCGGTTTATAGTAAATTTATTTGTCAATACAAGTATCGTTTCCCTTCGCTCTAATATTTCACAAAAACATTTAATAATTTAAATGCACGAGCACCAAAATCATATGAATAAAATATAACTATGGAATAATATTTCTATAAAATCTCGTAATGCACAGAACTTTATAATTATGCTAGTATACGTAGAATGATTCGATCGATGTATGAAACAAATCTAAATCCACGATAAATTTAAATGCTGACACAGTACTAGCCCACGTCTATGAAAAAAAGCTTAGATTTACTACGCAGTAAAGTTTCGCCCCTTCATCTACATCACATGTAATCTGTGCAGTCAGCCGAAACTTTAAGGGCTTGTTCGTGTCCATCGAATTATTTCCAAACATCGTAGATTCCATGAAAGAAAAAGATAAAAACACGTTAAGAAAATATATTAGTGACGAAAATATTAAAATATTATCTGTGAGATGATTAGAAAATCTCCTAATCCCCGAATCGCTACTTATATATCATTCAGATGCATTTTATTCGATGTATGTGTTTAGAATAGCTAAAATCGAGATCCAAATACATGTGATTAATATTAATTACGCTCTATATAAAATATTTCCTCATATATGTACGTACATAACCGACTCGTATATTTTTCAATGCTTTTAAGTGTGTGTACATGGAATTTTAACAACAATATTTACACCTCTCATGTAATCTTACAACCGAATCAAAATTAATATCAAACTGAAGTGGTTTTAATTGTGTTCTATGAGAATTATCACATTGTTTATTAAATCTGTGCCATTGTTACACTATTGCACTGTTTCATGTAAATTATTTATTATTGTTTTCTTCATAGTGTTGGTACATACATAGAATATCTTGTTAAAGTAACGCACGTTAGTCAAAAACTGGGCTGTTCTAACATAAATTATTAATAGCTTACAATTAAATATAATATAGAACGATATCGTTTTACACAACATTCGTTTGCAAACAATTTTACATATGTTGACAATTCTTCGTGAGAAAAATTAAAAAACACATACATATATATATATTGGGAAATAAGTATATGTTTAGGCAATAAAGAAACTAGTTTATATTTTAATAAAAGTAATATAAATTTTCTATATCTGTTCAAAATTATTCCAGTATGATTTTTTTTATTATTTACTGAATTTAACGAGAATTTAATTGGAAAATGAAATTCGAATATTTTTTTTAATTTAAAATATTAGTCTTTCTTTACTAGATATAAAATGAAAATTGAAACACTTTTCAAAATGTTAATAAGATTTATTAGTTATATTAAATGATATTTATTATCTGTTAGAATACATTTTGATGTCGGAATAAATGTTTTATACTCGAATTAAAAAAATAATTTCAAATTAATATCTCTAATATTTTGTATTGTACGTATCTAATATTTTATGGTGTTATAAAATATACAAAGTTTTATGTTTAATTTAATTCGTATATTCATATATAATTAGATGCATCAAAAATGTATAGAAATATTTACAATCTTTCCAATTATAATTATTATTAAATTTGTTAAAACCCATTAGGCTATTAGTAACGAGTAAAAGAATATATGTTATTTTTTCAATTTATTATTTTTAATTAATGATTCGTTATCGGATTTTTCAAATTTTTATATTTATTTCTCATCGAGTAAATTGCTTGCACACTTACATAAATAAACATAAATACTTACAAATTGCTAAATATTAATTAATTTCTAAACATTCACTAATTTTTAATTGTGAATAACAAAATTTATTTCGTTTTTACTACTTTTTTATTTTCATCGTGTTTGATTGTTAGATAGATTGAAATTTCACTTAATTTATAATTACATATATGTTTTTTCCAAAAAAAAAATGAATCAAACGAATAAAATAAATAATTATTGAATATTTTATATAAAAAAAACACATATTCAAATTCATCTACAATAGATGTAGAAATGTGATTCAAACTTTCACGTACATTCGAAACAAACAAGAAAAATTCGGGGAAAAAAACAAACACACCTGTTGAACACACTTACGGACGGTCATCCAAAAAAAAAAAAAAAAAATGTAAATACACGTTGTGATTAATTTACGTGTTCTTTCGTAAATGTAAACATATAAATGCAAGTGCACGGACGATTATAATCATCCGTCGATTGTCAACGTTGTTAAACGTGACCTATACAACAAGGGTTGCTTGTAAACCATCCCTTGATGACCACTTGAAACGTCACAGATTAACCGGTCGATGCCGTTAGCATTGTGTCTTCTATTGAAAACACCTTGTAGGTAATACGTGACTATATGAATACTGGAATTTTTCGAGAAAGGACTTTCTTCTCGGAACTATTTATTTATCTATCTCGAATATTTGTTGACAGGTGAAAGATGGAACATTGCTTAATTATCATACATTTGTATATAAATGATATTAAATATTTAAAAATATTAATTCCCATGTTAAATGTATAATGTGCAGAATAATTAAAAAAGTTTTTTTTTCAAAAGACGTTTTTCTCATTGTCGTGACAACCTGAGGCAGAATTTAATTTAGAAATAACTTTTTTAAAAACAGCATATTTACAGCCGGAAGATGTCACGAAAATTAAACAAAATGTGAAATAAACTACAATCATATCAATTATTAACGTATACAAATTATACGATACGCATGTAAAATATTAAGTATTTTTTATTTTTTTTGAAAGAAAAAAAATCCCTTACCAAAATAAATGGTAATAAAATTTGGAAACATTGTTTTCGTAAATATATGTGCATATATTTTCATATATTTTATGTAATATCCATTGTTCGATTCTTTCAATTACTGAATAATTTCTATTTGAATGTGTGTTTTTTTTAAAAAAAATATTGATTTTTCTATACAAATTATTATTAAATATATATAATAACACAATTTCGAATATATCGAACGATAACATTTTCTCTAGTGGAATATTCTATGAAATGAAAATTAAAATATGACATCGTTAACAGAGGCATTTTAATAATGATAATAAAAAAAAATGTTCTGATCCATTTATAACTAGACCTCGAAGTTGTAATTCATTTTGACTCCTAGGCGAGCCGCCCGCGGGCAATCTAGTTTATTCTCTCCTTAATCTTATATTATAAATATATATTTAAATATATATCATTTTTTATCTACACATAATTTCATAAAGGAACGCCATTTGATTAAGGGTTGTGTGGTCTGGTCCTGTGCATCGAGAAACCAATGTATCCAACATCTCTACAATAACAGTACACACCTGCCGACCCGAACGATAATCGAATGCTAATTATTTTCGTAATTAACTTTTCATAATATACCTACTATTGTAAATTTATAGTATTTAGAATATTTAAGTATGGAAGATTTAAAAATATTTTATTCGGTAATTCTCTCTCTTTCTCTCGGCTTTTTTATCGTTTATATTAAAATAGAGCAATTCGTCGGGACAATTTTACTACGATGCACGTATGTATATCCATTAGAGAGTATTTGTACATTTGAAATTTTTCTTAATCGTAAAATCTTACCGAAAAATATACATTCAAATATTCATAACGAATGTTAAACAGTAACTGCCCTTTTAATTAAACATAATTGACTGCTACGAAATGTTTCTTAATTTAACGATGAGATGTAATTAAAGATAATAGACCGATACATATTTAAAAAGGCTTTCTTTCGTTTCGAATTATATAATGTTTTTTTTTTATTATATCTGAATAAAAATCATTTTAAAATATCTTTTCTTTTTTATAAATTAAATATATACAAAGTAAAACGTCAAACGGGAACCAACTTTATTTATAATGAATAGATTTCGATCATTTGTGCAAATTAATTCCCAGTATACGTTTTATAAAAATCATCGAACGAGGTTACATTTTTTTCCAACTCACGATGAAAAAACCAACTAAATCAGTTCCAAATGATGTAATCCAAAAATATGTTTTCATTTAAACTGAAACACGAGCGATGATATGCAATTATTTAATTTACTTGTTAAGGCATGTTATCAAGATCTAACGGCAAGTATGAAATTTACAGAAACTTGTCAGAGAGCACTGAAAAGAATTACACGAAAGATAAGAGAATTTAAATATAATCTGATTAAATAAATTAGTGAAGCAAACAAAAGCGAGAAAAATTTAAAACAGATGATAACAACAGGAAATCTTTGTATTCAACAGAAACGCTGGAATTTGATACAGTTAATTTTATATATTTATATAGAAGGATAAATGTATAAAAAGTGAAATATTTTTTTAAAAAAATACACTCGTTTTATTTAAATCGTCGAAGAATCCAAATGGTCATATTTCGATTTGTACTTTTCATTTAATTTAATTGGTAAATATTAAATCTAATTATTTGATAACAAATATATATATATATATATATATATATATATATATATAAATATAAATAAATATATATAAATAAATATGTGATGCTAATGTGTATAGGTAGTAATCATTTTTTTACATGAATATATAATTATGTTCACGTTAAAATCCTTAACCAAAAAAATGTACCACATGTCCTTCGATTTCTTGGTATCTTTTAAAGGTATTCGGTGTTTCTGAATACATTGTTCTATTATTATTTTTCATCTCTGTCGTACATACGAGAATAATGCTATATGCGATCGTCGGAGCGGAGGGGATCGCCGCTGATAGCAGAGTTATACATCGGCGCTCAACAGGTGTGTGTGTATCATGGTGGTGGCATTCGGCCCATTACACCAGAGATCGGTGTACTTCGTATGCCTGCAACTCTGTTCCCTTACACATGCCATTTCAGTATAGAATACGACTTCGTTTGTAACGCTCATCGAATTCGCTATTGTTTGTCGTCATCTCGTCAGATTTAAACTCCACGAGGAGTGTGGACATTTATTTCGTTCGAATTTTCTTGTAGAAAAACTACGTACGCGTTCCAACACTCGCTGTGAACTTTCATGTTGGAACAGAAACAGATTCGAGTTCGTTTTTGAATATTTTTCTTTGACATTCTTAAACTAACAACTCTACACGCTGACATTCAAATATTTGTTGTTTTCGTATATTTCGAACTGTTGTTGTTGTTGATACGTTCAACGTACATTTTTACCTTGATCAGTGTTGATTTTTTTGTGCGGATTTTTAAAAAGGTACACCTATCGACCATTCTGTTCGAGTGATTTTATATTTAAGTAAACAATAATTTCATCGGTTAGGTGTGTGTAAGATTATTTACTTAGTGTATGTGAATTTATATCGAACATGTCTTCTTACGTTGGATATAGGTTTTTTTATGTGGATTTTTATTTGTGTCTCAATGGTAAGAATCGTACAAGAGTTATATTTTAATTTCTTTAAAAATTTGTAATTATCGTTTGTTTACGTACATAAAATCACAATACATGTATTATTTTTATACAAAATAATAACAATTAAATATTTTATTTTATAAAAACGAACATTATATATTTATATAGTAGCTCAAATAATACTAGAGTCGTCAAGTATACCAAAAACGTAAAATATACATTTGTCTAAATCTTTTAATCTCATTTGGCCCAGCTTATATATATGTTAATTAGATATAAGTTTATATTTAATACCTACATATTTTAATTGTATATATTTTTTTAATTAATCATTTTTTTAACTATTGAAGAACTAGTTTGTTTTTTTTTAAGTAAAATATTAAATATTTGTATCCTTATAAATGTATGTATATAATTATTTAAATTGAAAGATATATAGAAAATTCAGTATACAAGTATGGGTGTATATAAGATAGTTAAACTACATAGAATTAATTATTAAGAGAAATAAAGACCGAGTTATTGATTGATATTGAAGTTAATGTGTTTTATAGTTTTGAACGGATTTGAATTATACAACATTCGATTTGAATCATAAATAACTGATTATTCTCATCGAACATTCGTTAATAATTATGTAAAAAAAAACGTTAAATTTGTTTGCAGTATTACACTGTAATATATCTTTGTGCACGGAATTATTTTATAAGTATTAATATTAATTTATTTATCTCTTGAATATTTATATCACTTTATTAAGTTTATTTAATTAATGAAATAAATAAATTTAATTAAATTGTTCAAATTTAATAATTATCAATTGAATTAATAAATATATACATGAAATAAATTATTATTGAGATATAAATTTGTATGAAATTATATTCTTAATATTATTTTACATTCACATTGTGCATATGTGTATATATATATATATATATATATATATATATATATATATATATATATATATATATATAAACATACATGCACATTCAGTTTAATTTGATATATACAAGAAATAGATGGTTATCGATTTGATGATAACCAAAAATTAACATTTTTAACAAATATTTATAATATATTTATACACCTTCTATCACGAAATTGTGATGAAATCAAGCTACGATGCGACAATCTAATTAACTTTTGGCAATTTATTCATATGTTTGAATATCATTAACGACGTATCGTTGTGTTTAATAAATTGATAATATTTAATATCGCCGACATATTTAGCAATAATATTAAATTAATTTTAAAGCTGCTGTCAAAATTTATACATACATACATATATACACAATATGTATATATTTATATGACTAGGTTTATTCGAACATATTTTTTGAAAAAAAAGAACAAAATGGGTTAAGTAACAGATAATTGGTTTAACATTATTTACATACAGAGTACGTACGTTTATAATTCGATTTGTTTGACACAGGGAAATTAGTTACAATAGGATCAATGAAACCTTATATATTAGTGATGTTCACTGAACAAACAGAATTTTGTTCGCTTCAATAAAAAATGTAAATATGCAATTAACATCGTTTACAAATATACATACGTATACCATTTTAAATATCTATACATTTTTATTAAAACATTAAATAGCACATACATTTGTGTAATAAATACTGAATATATTTTTTAATTTTTAATATTTTGTACATCTTCTCCAACTATTAAGATATATATATATATATATATATATATATATATATATATATATATATATATATATCTTATAGGTGAAAATCTAGTAATAAGAATTATTACTCTTTTTTCAAAAAAACATCTTGAAGAGAATATTAAATGAATTGAGTTTACACGCTATTCGCAAACAAATGTATTAGAAGCTATTAAACTAGCATCGTATAATTGTAAAATTGAATATAGTCGTAAATGTAAATTTAATTTAAATAATGTCTGACTGGTTCATTTTCTATTTATATTAATGGAAATGTGTAAACTTGTCGATAAAAACAGTATGCATATTTGTTGCGTGTAATATTCATTAAAGATCTTTTTTTCAGTTTAGTTGTTTTAATAGAAAAAAATTAGAAAATTGTAGTTAGATATGGAAGCCAATTTTCAAAGAATTACCACCACATAAATTCATTTAAATGCATTATTTTCATTGTACAGAAAATAAAATATCTTTTATGTTTAGTTTTTACATATTTGAAATCTAAACACATTTATAAACATTTAATAAGATTACCAATTCTATAAAATATTTATAAATTATTGATTTTTTTTTAAATATCGACTTACAAACTGAGTATTAAAAATAAATCATATGTTAATAAAAAATGATGTCATCGAATCAGAAGAAATTCAAAACATATTGATTAGTACTTGTAATGATGTTGACTTCTTAAATCACGTTTAGATTTTACTTTTGGAAATGATAATATTTTTTCATTGAAATCAGTTTTTATATTTATAAAAATTAATATTTTTGAAAATACAATATACGTATGCATATTATAAAATAAAATTAAGATATTGAAAATGCATTAGGAAAGAAATATATCATAATTTGTTTTCCACATAATAATTCTGTTTTTTTTTTTAAAAAAAAAACTTTTTTTACAAGATTGACTTAAAAAAATACAATTGAAAATACATGTCCATAGAATTTGATAATTTTACATTAAAATTAATATTGAAAAAAACGATTATTTGATTAGTTATTTCAAATTATATTTTAAATAGTGTAAATTGAATATTTTCATAATTTTTAATCATATGTATGGATGTATTTACATTTATTTTCAATAATTAATCTACTTTATGTAAATATAATACAATATTTGGAGAAGATTGATTGTTTTTTTTTTGCAAAAAAAAATAAATATAACAGTACCTCTGCCATTATAGTTTTTTTTTAATGCGCATAAAAACATTATTAAAATAGAATCAGCTTAATCTAGAACATTAGATATTCTGAAACCGTGTATGTTTGAAAAAGGAAACAACATTTGAATTACAGTATTTGCTAAATTGATGAAATTAAAGCCTCGGCTCGTAAATGAATTTGCGCATTAATTAAATTCCATAAAAAAACACGTAAACGAGACAATAAAAATTCATTCTCACATCAAAACAGGAAACAAACACATTCTATAAATATATTACGATCGACGACGACATTTTTTTCCTCTTTTCTACCGCCAATGTATTTAATCAAAACGTAAACATGTAATTAATTATACATTTCGTACGTTTTTTATCGACATTCTTCGTTTTGTTTTTACATTATTAATATTTATATTAACTGAATTGCGTATAAAACATTTACTATAAACTCTGAACGTCAACGTTTCATTGAAGTCGAATCAATTTATTTTTTTTACCTACACGAAATATCCAAACATTTATAAACTGAATGAAATATTGTTTATTATTTTTGATGAAGTCGCCATTTTCTAAAAATACATTTGTTTTCAATTAAAAAGAAATGCTTTATTATTAATAATCATTAACAATTTTACATATTTTATATATATATATATTATATGTAATTAAATATTGACATGGTTGAGTTATAAAATTAATAAAGGTAGGTTTTAATGTCAATGCTATTTTCCTTTTTCTAAACAATAACTTTAAATTATGTCTTTTAATTATTTTTACGACAGATTTTAATTATTTTATGAGCTAATGATACCAAAAGTATTTGACAAAAAAAATATGAAGGACTTTTAATTATCATTAATTTAATAATATTCAACACATTAATTATATATATATATATATATATATATATGTATATATGTTATGTATGTACGTATGATTGCATGTTGGTGTGTATTTATGTGTATGTATTTACATATACATAAATTTTTATTTGTTAACCTGTTCAGTTTGTTTATATATCTTTACCTTTTTTGTACTCAACTGGAGCATTGAACGACGTGCTTATCAACGAGGTTGTTTAACATATTTGTTTTGAATGTGTTTAGATATTTTTGACAAATATTTAACTTTTATTTCAAGTTCTTCTTTATATTAACTCTTTTTTTATTGTTGTTTAAAAAAGCACGATTGTTTAATTTAATTTAATGTTTAAAACAGTTGTGAAATTCGTTGTCGATTTAATTAAATTTCATATTGATATTTACTTTAACATTATTTTACAATAATCAGAAAGTATTCAATTTTGAATACGATGTTTTGTAAAAATCGGATCTTTTGATCGTTTTAAAAAAATACTTTTCTTCGATTTATTAAAGTAACTGATATAAAATCATATTTGTATGTGTGTAAAAACTTGTTTCAATTTTTATTTCTTTATAAATTACTATATAGGATATTTTAAAAGTGGAATATCATTTACTTTGTTCGAAAATGAAAATGAGATTTTAATGAAACCGTATTCAAGTTCTACTCTTGTCTTGTTGTACACCATTCATATACATGTATATATGATATATAAAATATTAAGAAATCGAGTATCAAACATCGTATATTAATCTTGATTTTTTAAAACGATTACCAATATAAAAATTATCACTTTATTTATTATTTTCCAGTACAATTATTTTTCTCGACCACGAGATATTTTTGCATACGAATTAGATTTTTTAAAAAATAACATCAATTTAGATTACACTGAAAACAAGTTTGTAAATTTAAATTCGCTGTTGTAATTTCGTCGAACATTTAACAAGAACAGTTAAAATAAGTCGATGCGAGGAAATAATAAATATATGTTTCTGAGAATCTATTGATCGCTTTAAATTTCCCGATCGGAATTTTTTAATAATATTTTGATATGTACATAAAATAAAGTCTGTATACGATAATACACGAATAATAAATATTTAACATCAGACATTTTTCTACGTAAAACACTAGTTGAGAAACGTTTATAATAATGAATTCTATGAAATTTGTGTTTCACTTTAGCCATTTTTTCAGTAATGTCCTTGAGAATCTATTTGCATTTTTAATATTATTTGAAAAAAATAAAGTGCGCCATAGATTGTAAATTAAAATATATATCTTTACAGAACGTAAGTTTTTCCTGTTGAAAATACAAGAAAAATGATAATAAACATTGATTCTTTTTTAAAAATGACTGATTTTTTCAAAAAAAATCATCAATTTCACGTATTTATTATTTTATACTGAAGATAATAATTTTCTTAGAATTAATTGTGTAAATGTCTACATTTTATATTTTCCTCTTCGTTATATTTTTGATATTTGAATAGTTGTATTAACATGTATAAACTATGAATATAATATCTACATACTCAGAAAAATACATAATCTAGTGATATATTTATTCAAACGAATACGTCTACAATCTAATATTGCAATAACAAAGTTCTTTTCTCTCCCCCCTGTTTATTTCTATGTATTATTTGAAGATCATTTCCTCTGTTAACTTTTCAAAAATATTTTTTTTCGGTAAATTTTCTTTCTCTTAAAATATGTTTCACAAATGTACATATTTCAATAGATTCATAGTTGATCTATTTTTACTCTTTGACTTGATATTTTTTCTGTATATCTGATTTTGCAAATTTCCATTTTGGTTTATTTCCACATTTTTAATTTTCATATCTGTATATATTCGACATACTAATTAATGAATTAATTAATTAACTTTCATTTTAAAATTAGGTTATATTCAATCAAAAACGCTCCAAAAAAAATAAAATACAAAATAGTAGATATATATTTCTGCAGTGACTGTAAACTGGGTGCGTGTGGGTTTTGCAGAATTTATTTGAACTGTCTTGAAAATTTATATCCAGCTTATATAATTGATATAAAGTAAATCAAATATATATATATATATATATATATATATATATATATATATATATATATATATAAATAAATAATATGTACACATGTACAAACACGCGCAATTAATCATCTGTACGACCTTGAAATACGTTTTTATACCTTACTAGTATGTACATACATACACACACCTTCTGTCTCGGCATCCACTCATTTGGTATCATTTTTTCTTCGGAATGTTCCTCATCCATTCCACCGAATCGTCGGACGTATCTATTCTTCCACTTCGTGTATAGAGATCATTAGACGTAAAATGTCAAATATATCTAAAGGTGTACATATTTTATTCGTTCACGTGCGTATGTGTGTGTGTGTGTGTGTTTATTTGTGTGTAATAGCTGAGCAGTTGAACTACATATTATAAATGAAGTTCGCTTTAAAAACCGGTATGTGTGTGGATGTATACATGTACTATTGACCGATCGCGACCAACATTCCTTATTCATCTCCTTTAGACATTTTGTCGTCATTCACATCTCATGTGTGTATTATATATATATATATATATATATATATATATATATATATATATATATATATATATGTATATATATATATTACATACATGTATGTATTATATCCTAACGTGCGGAACAAATTATTATAAAAAATGAATATAATGAACGTATAATAAATACGCACGTACACGTGACACTCCCATTTAATATTATTTTTTATCAAGTTTACATCTCCAGGATACCAATGACGTATTCTCTTTGTCCATCGGCCATTGCTTTTTAATATAATAGATGATTGTTACTCGCCGTGGTGTGGTACATTTTATATCTCTTTGTAATTACGTTTACGATGATTTAGTTAATTATTATGTAAGCTTTATATAAAACATTTAATTATATGTGAAATTACTTTGTGTAAATAACACACTATAAGATCGAATACTTCCTCGGAAGATATTTGTTATGTTTTTAAAGTTTTCTATACACGTTTCGGTTAGTCGAATCGAATAATTCTCAAGTAGTCGATTCGATTGTAGAAATTAACAACAGATCGTATATGGATCTTTGTTTGATTTTAAATAAAACGAGCACATTTGAATTTTCAACAAAGCTACATATTGTCGAGTAGAATGCAAAAATCGTTTAACGTGTTCAGTCATCGTGTACCATATTTGAATTTTGGTCAAGGTGTTAACGAATATACTTACTAACTGTATAAAAGAATCTATTTAAAAAATGTATTAACAATATTGACACTTTATTCAATTCGGCAGCTGTATTTGTTTAATAACGCCTTCTGTTATCTGTCCGATGTCGAATGTATGTACATTGAAAATATTTGCAATTTGGATTGTGTAAAAAATATGCTATTCTACTTTTAGCATCGAACGTATTAGATATATGTTTGTATGTATGTATAAACATGACAAATAGTATAGACAAGTCGAACGGTTAACATAGATAAATTCTCTATATTATAACGTGAATATAATAAATTTATACAAAATTAATGTGGAAGAACATTTCAATATAATTTCAATACTTCCTGTATTTAAACTGCTGTTAGATCACCATAAACATTCTTATGCGAAACAAAAAATAATAATAATAATGTAACAGCATTTAAATAATTTCGACCCACTAATCGAAAAGTATTTTAAGAGAGAAGCAGCAGCCACTTCTCTATTACCTCATTTTTCAATCGTGAGATATTCTCTGCTATACGATTTGATAATGCCTCATATGCCCACCCATATGAATTTCAAATGAAATAATATGTACGATTAAACGTGTACACACACACATACATACATACACAGGCGCTTATATATATATATATATATATATTAACGCCAAACGGACCGGATTGGCGACATTCCACATGCAGTGTCACTATCTAGCGGGTCCAAAGGTCGTCACATTTCGTGTGCGATCGGATCCTGCGGTCATGTTACGTTTGTTTTTCGTCGATTTTTTTTCTGTTCACTTTAACTCGTGTAATAGCATCGACTCCAAATTTATTGTGATTTGTCAATTGATAAAAAATTCGCCGGGAAAATTTTACAGGCGGCCATAAATAAATAAACATACGTTTCGATTATTATTATATATATTTTTTTTGGTAAGCTTCTTCAGTTGAAGACGTTTATGGAAATACACGTTTTCGAGGCCGAATAATTCTATTCGTGTGCTTTTATAATTATATGTCCGTTCGTATGTGTGTGTATGTTAATGTTCCACGAACTGAATGTCTGAATTAATTGGATTAAAATGATGTAAGTGTTGTGTGTGTGTATTAACTCTAGGGTGGTCGTCGTTCAGACTTTAGGGTATATCGAGTACGAGAAATGACTTGTATGTAAATCGAAATATCTTGTATGCAAATTTATTTCTCGTGTAAAACATTTTCGATTTTTATACTTCTTGCTGTAAAAAGTGCCGATCGGCATTGACGATGCTCCAGTTTCAATTACTTCACATGTCGAAATAACTATATGTTAGTAAAATATTCGATTTCGAGCATATTACAATGTAATCTTGAAATCGTTTAATATCTGAAAACAAAAAATCCGTCAAAAAGACATACAAAATTTAATTTTTAATTTAATTTTTTCGACCTTTAACATAGTGTAGTGAATGAATAAGATAAATGAATTTATCGACAGGTTTACATTTATAAATCATCCCTCTCAAAAATAATAATTTCATTAATCGTTCAAGTAACGACAGGTAGATTTAAACTTGTATTTATTATGAATAAATTTGTATAACATTGTAAATTAATTCGTTAACCGCAAAACCGAATCTGCGGATTATATTTGAAGTGTTCAATAAAAATAGTAAAAACATCCTCATCAGATATCAATATTGAAATGATACTTTTGAAAGTTATTAACGATTAAAAAAAAATAACGACCACGCAGCCACCCACTAAATAAATAAACTCTTTAAATGAGTCGACCGAAAAATTTCTCAAAGTTTAATCCAAATGGACACTTATTGATACAGGTATAAAAGATATATATATATATATATATATATATATATATATATATATATATATATATAACAAAAATAATATAATAACTACCTTCTACTCGTGACTCAGCCTTAAAACATTTTCAGTGAACCAGGGTTATCCAATTTTAATCTCATATATTGTTATTTATAAGCAAATATTTGCACATGCTTGAGAACAGTAAATATATATTTTTTTTAATAGTAACATTATATATTTTCTATAATTTGTTTATGTAAATATATTTAAATCAATTATTCTTAAATAGATTCCAATAATGTCCGTAGTAATAATTTTTTTTCGTTATTCATAAAAACATGTCATTATTTATCGTTTCTGGATTATAAATATTTCTCATGATCAAAAATATGTTCTTACAAAATCATTTAAAATATTATTTAAACATTTTTTTATATGAAATTGTTGTACTCGAAATTTATTTTTTTGTAATCGGTCAATAAAATATTTAATTTCGTACTCGGTCTCGTTATAAATTTAGAGACATCGATTATTTTAAACAGTCGTACAATGAAAATATAAAAAAGTCGATTCGTTTTAAATCGACGTGGATATAAAATCGAATTTAATTTTGATTTTTTTTGTTTCAATCACAACCGATTAATAAAACGACCATAGTTATTATTAAAAATAGAGAAAACAACATTGTGTAACGGATTCGGAATTTGTGTTTATAAATAAAAATAAAACGAATAAATATTTATAAAAAAATCCATGTTCATTCATTTTCTTTATTAACTTTTTCGCTTGAAGAATTTACTAATCCGTGATGAAGGTTTTTTAAAAATTCTATTATTTCTATATTATATATATACATTAATAATTTATAAAGTAAAAAATTCAATATTTTATATATTGAATAAAAATCTAACAAATCATATTCTATATTAATTCATCGACAAAAAACAGAAATCACACGATTGAATATCTTTCATGGAAAATTATTCTAAATACACGTCCTCCAGTGAAATTATTTTAAATATCCATATTCCTGTTATTCGTCGAACAATGAAATTAAATGTGACCGTCACGAAAAAATACAGTTGTCTTGATTATACGTGTTGTTAAAAATAAAAGAGTACAATTATGAGTTTTTAACGTGTTTTTCTCGGAACAGATGTTTATCTGAAATCATAGAAGAATTTTAATTGTCGTATAGATGTTGTAAATGACATTACAACAATTACAGATGAAAGTAGTTAGATTCCGATACGAGAGATGATGAGGTAAACAATGTATTAGTCATTTCTTCTAACCTTAAAAAAAAAACTATAAGTCAGCAGTACACTAATGGATGTATCATCGGTTTCTGATTAAAAACTCTCACCGTGTTCCTTGTATACCTCTATTCAATTTTCAACTAATTACCGAACCTACATACGTACACATACACGATATGTTCAATTCGTTAATAACGAGAAGACATTTAAATATTTTCGAACGATTGTTAATGTAAGATAATTATTTAATATCTGCTCTCTCTGATAAATATATATTTCGAAATATTAATGTGACATTTCTAATTTCATTTAAAAATTAACGTCCTGACACGGAGACGACGGTATTCAAGGAATCGATAGTATTATTTCTTTATTATATCTGTTTGTTTGATTTAAAATTAATGTTTTATTAAAATTCGATAATAAATATATAGCCTGTAGTGTCGAGAGCACTGTTGTTTCTTCGATACACGTTCATGAACGCCAGCTCGAATATTAAACGTGCGTACATGATATAATTAAATAAATTATCTCGCTATCATATAAATTAGTGTGTACTAATAAATGTACACCCCTCAAATAACCCGATGCAACAAAGTTTCAACGAAAATTCGTCTGGAAATATTGATAAACGATCGACCTGTTCGTTCTGTTCAATCGTCGTCGGTCAATATATCCGTCTCTGTTCCGAAATCAAACGAGGTGGTAATTAAGCGCATATGTGGCCGATATTATAAACATACAAAGAATGCTGGAGGAACGACAACATGTTACATCTTATATACACATACATTGCCGCAGGGATTGCAGTATTTTTGTTGCTTTAATGTCTTCAAAATTCAGCCTGTGTGACTAACTTTATAGAATTTTTGTACGAGATTTTTTTTACTTGATTTTTTTTTTTTTTGTTTTTGGTTCGTGTTAAGTATTTCCATTCGACCCGAAATAAAATACCAGATGTGTTTGTGTTTCTTCAGGTATTTTACATGATAATACATGTACGTACACACGAAGGTATATATATAAATAGAGGTGTGTGTGAGTGTGTGTTTGTATATATATATATATATATATATATATATATATATATATAATTTGAATGATTGTAATTAATTTACTTTTATTAGTCTAAAAAAGTGCATATATTGTTGAAATAAAAATGCGAGTGGAATTTAATAAAAAAAAAACTGTCAGTAAATAATCTCTAAAACTTATATGAGAATCTTTTAAATATTTGTCCTTTTTCATTCACTACTCAAACAGCACAAGATTTTTTAAGTGATCAATTACCGTTTACTTTTTCCACTAATATTCATTTCGATATATTTACGAAACAGTATATTAAGGTAGTTGGTCACGAAACAAAATAATGTTCGCCAACTTTTAAGTATATTTATTTATTTTACTTTTCCTTCGTAATATTCATTTGTTTTACTCACATATTTTTAAAGTTCATCAGTAAACTCTAAGTTTAAATTTATACCATACCGTAAGGCATGTAACACAATTTTCATGTTTTATTTTCAAAAAAATTCCTGAAGAATTTGATCATTATTATGATCATTATATTTAAATTTTAGACTAATCTTAGCATATTTTTTAACAGACCAACTACCTTAACTATATTTATTTATTTGCGTTTCCTTATTCGCTATCAATAACATTTAAAGTTCATCAGTAAACTCTAATGGCATGTAGCTGTTGAAGGCATGTATATATACATTTATTTATATACATTTATAAATGTACTTGCACATTTTCTATATAATGTCTTGAATCATATTAATTCCTTTAAAGCCAATCCGATTTCCAGTAAAAATTATTTTATGAAATGACGCACATAAAACACAGACATTGCACGTATCAAATTCTTAAGAATTATACATAGTCTTAATACTGAAAAGTTGTTCATTCATTATTATTACTTTTAGATAACATGTATGCATTTATATACATACATATATATATATATATATATATATATATATATATATATATATATATATATATATATATATTATAAATGTATATATAAAATCTCCATGTGTACATATAATAATAATAATGTGAATGTATATTTTAATATACGTAAAGGTAAAAGGTTTTCTCGGAAATACCACGACTTTATAATATTCGTTTGTGTGTATGTATGTGTGTATAATAAGATAGAAAGATAGCTGAATCTTTGACGGTGTACTGGCATGTCTGAAAAGCACGTCATGAATATTTATTATGCAAAATCATCAGATATTGTAAGACAGACCAAATAGAAAACACCTAAACTGATCATCCTCGCATTTACACACCCAGTAGATTATGTACAGTAGACATATATATATATATATATATATATATATATATATATATATATATAATTTATAATTACGTAATATAAAGATAAAGTTTAAAAATACAGCTGATTGTATAGCAATGAATGTGTGTGTATTTTTTTAAAGATCAATGATTTCATATGAGATCATATCTTATAAATATTATGTACACGGATTTGTATCGACTATCTGTTATATACCCTTTGTTAGATTACTTGATAGAGAAACATTTTTTGTTGAGAGATTCATAGTTTTTTACTTGCAAAAAAAAAACTTGATTTTCAGACTGTTCATTTTTTTATTTTCAAGATATTCGAGTGTGTAATAAAGAATATTTTTTAAAAGTTTAGTTTTATTCTTATATAAGAATTATTTTATACCTTGTACATCATAAATTTTTAAATAGTATTCTGATTGAATATATTTTCATTAGGTTAATCAGTATATTTTAATAATCATAGTATGTTTACTCCTGTTTTAGACTATTAAACGATTTTTTTTTTAATTTTTCAAATTTTAAATACTTTTTTTCATATATATAATCAACGATAAATATTTCGTACTTTTAATAAAATACATGAACGAAACGATTAAAAAGCGCTTTTCGAAATTCGTAATTAAACAGAAAATAAATAGAGTATAATTATATATAAATAAATAAATTGTCGGATGAGTTCAAATGCAAAATCATAACGACAAATGCAGTAGTGTAGCCACTCGAATCATAAATCGTTCAGTTTGTGTGTGCATTGCTTTCCATGCGACATTTTGTGGTTTTACACGACAGTATACTATTTCATTGGTACATTGTTCTAAGACAGTTATGTTATTTTCTCGTTTCGTTTTTAAACGTGCGACACAACGAGTACAACTATACTGACACCAACCCGGTAATTGCAACGTTTTACTGCTGTGCACCGTTTTTTTCGTCTGTTAATTTACTATGTCATGCTTCGACACTTCAACTATATGACGTCATATTTCTTCAAAAAGATACTCCTGTTTTTAACAACGAAAACGGTTTCGTCGATCGAGTAAATGTCGACACTCGAGTTCAATCGAATTCGTTATTAATGCATATAATATATTAGATATTTTTAAATGCAAACGTTCGTTATAAAAATTTCAAAGGAAAATTGAAAACATTGTAATTAAGTTGATTTTGTACTATATTCGTATTATTGTTGAATAAATAATTACTCGATGACATCATGTGAGTTGCATGTCAACATGCACGGGATGATATGTGAAATTATAGAGAAAACGAATAAAAATAAATAAATTGCAGAGACAGAATATTTAGTTAACGACTTGTTATTAACATATAATTTATCAATGTCATTTTTATCTTTTTATCAGACTGTTGCATGGAAACGTATCGATGTAATTATTTTCTATAATTGGAATTATCTTCAACTACAAAATAAATTTAATTTCAAATACTATATATAGTTTTATTTTTATTTTTTTGTGGCAAATTAAAAAATAATTGCTCCGTGTTCATTTTTAAATCGTAATTAGCATCATTGCAAATTTTTATCATTTTCGAAAAGCTTATAAATCGTGAAATATTGATAATAAAATTGTCTTTTATCTAATTTTTGAAATATTTATTATAGTTGACTAAGAACTGTTTAATTTTTTTCCAATATAAATAGAGAATTGAAATTTATTGCACACTGTGTAATTATTGTATTATTTCTATTGTAATTCGTATTAGTTTTCAAATATAAAACTCAGCCAATACTTTGGAGATTTCTCTTAGCGGTTATTTAAAGCAGGTAGAAAAAATTCAGACAGTCTGAAGACAAACGACTATAAAAACAGTAGTCACGAATGAACAAATATTTTATTACATCAATGTCATCGTCTCTGCAAAATGCACAACATTACACAAATGTCGTTTTGACTGTTCAAGTCAACAACCTATCATGTAATCATTAATTAATACATATATATGAATATAATGTACAGGAAAATCACAAGTTTAATATAAAACTCAATGATCTATACTATCGTAAAAATAAAAAGTAAATAATAGTAATAATAATAATACACGTCCACATTGAGAATATTCATCCGTTAAATGTAGTATACAACATTAAGCGAGTGTTTAAAGAGTGGACGAATAAAAAAGAAAAAAATTGAAAAAAAACGAATTAATTGTTACGGCAATTGTTACAGCGGTAAATAAACTAAACAAATATGTGTTACACAACACTGGACCATGAAATCTTAATCTTGCAGCAAATAGTTGTACATTGAATTATTTATCATCGTATCGGATCTTTGAAAACTACAACAATGGAAATCGGTCGACGTTACGAATTGAAAAATGGCGATATACATATAAATAACGTTTCGACTGCCATCACAAAGGCGCCAATTTGTCGATTAGCCGGAGGCGAAGCGATAGGCTACTCTATTCGGCATTCCTTTTTTGCGTCAGTTTGTTTGCTGTTTTTTTTTTTAGCAACAACTATAACGTTCGACTAGATAAGCTAGAACAGTAGTCCAAGAGTTTGGCCCGAGTATGTCCAGTAGCTTGATTTGCATCGATCGGATTCTGTAGGTCTATTAAAGAGATGATATTACCTATACAACATGTATATATTTATTTACATAACGTTGTACTATAGAGAGATAGAGAATTTTAAATAATGGTTTGTTTGTTTTTTACATTAGCACTGAAAACCAATACAAGCCAGTGATGATATTTAATTTTATATCGAATATCGTCGAATCTTTTTTAATTTTATACACGTTTACTAATATAGAAGTAATTTAAATTTTAATTGAGACAGAACAAATTTACATGTTTTAAAGCAATGATAAATAATTCCGAGTAACGAAATCGTATAAATAATATTTAAATAGGAACAACTATAAAACTAGTATTGATTTAAGACATATATCATAATTTAAGAATAAAAAAATGATATAAAATTCCTAAAAGTCAAAATGGTTTTTTCTCTTATTTTTTTCCATTATTTAAATATATCGTAATAATATTATATGTCGTAAAAGATCCTTCATTAATATTAAAAAAAATAATAATAATAATCGACCGAGATATGTTCAAACAGATAAAAATAACTACTCTGTATGTAGTAGATGACTGAATTTAATTTTTCTGAAAATGTCATAAGAGTTAAAAACAAGATAATAAAATGTACAACACAATGTTTATATATTTTGGTATAGAAATGTTTTTCGATGTACGAAATTAAAAATCGGTCGATAAATGTAGTTGGAATTTTTCAACGTTCTCTTATAAATTTTATATATATTTATTTAGGTTAAAGTAATGAAATGAAGTAGATTACTTGGTCATTTATTATAGTATTTTTCGAAACGTTTATAAATCATTTGATTCTTCTGAAAACGAACATAATTAACATAACGGATCATTATGTTAATATTTATTAAATTCACTATCCGTTTTTGTGTATCTTGGAAAATTTCCCATCGCACATCTTTTCATGTTCCATTGTATTGTTTGCAAAAAAGCAAACAAAATCGAATTGTTTTCATGTTCAAATTTCGCTTTCTTATGTGAACCGAGTTATAAACACGCATAATATTTTATCGTCGGTATCTGTTACGAGCACTACATTTTCATATGAAATTATGGGATCGCTTTTATCGTATGATTATTATTATTTTTATTCAGTTACGTTGTATTTTGTATTTTAATTATTTCGTTGCTCTCTTAAACTCTGCTCGAAACTTAATTATAGCTTAAATCGTTGTTTCTTTCGCAAAGAAGTGGTTGTTGTTGAACACGACTGGTTTTCTTGAAGTGTACGGCGACTCCTACAAATATTTCTCGATATGGACAGCTCTTCCGGTCTGTTACATAGTTCTAGTTAACTAGTTCTGTTCATGTTACTTGCGGGACATTCTGTTGTATAACCACTGACGACAAGTCTATTGCTGTTGAGTAATGATTCTTTTCTTTTTAATTGATAAGAATTGTTCGGAGCGTCTACTAATTATCAATTAATTAATCGATCGATCAATTAATTAAACAGATATATATTTGTCCTCGAGTATATGTATTTTTATTATTATACTTTCTTTTATCGATGTAATCGATGATTACATAGCACGATATTCACATTTCGATTCACGTATCGAATATTTTTTCTACTATAAAATCATTTCCACTCTTATTTATGTATTTGTACGTCGTGCATGATATATGTATATATGGTCAACAAGGTCATTATGTAGTCCATGTCCGTCTACTCCCGCAATAGATGGTTATAATTCCGAATCGACTCGATTCCCTTCTTCCTCTTAACGTGTGCGTCTTCTCAGTAAGAGCTACCGACTTCTGATTAAACACCGTTAGAATGATAGTAGGATATGAAAAACACAGCAGCGTAATTGTTTGATCATCGATGACTAACTAACGCTAAAGAAGATCACGATCACGTTTTGCACGTTGCGAATCCGTCGACCGTCTCTGTCGTTCGAATCGTTTCTACACTACACTAAATACACTCGAACGAATTATGAAAATCATCGATCTGTCGACAAAAAAATAAACTCTATATAGAGCACCACATTCGGCAGGTATTCATCGCGGTTCTGTTTCTAACATGCGAATAAATTTATCGTTTTTAATGAGAGAATTTCTATAAAATTTTCAACATATTTTCGACTTCTTTTCTTGTGGCATTTTGCACTCGTTCATGTCTATTTTCGGATATTACAACCAGAATTGTATTAAAATATTACAATTATCGTTCGAATGTGATTCATAAACTTTTTTATTTACTACGTCAGGTTTATATATGCAAGTGAGAGTAAATGTCAACTAATATCTTTATATATAAAG
Source organism: Neoneuromus ignobilis (assembly GCA_029203775.1). Lineage (NCBI taxonomy): Eukaryota > Metazoa > Arthropoda > Insecta > Megaloptera > Corydalidae > Neoneuromus > Neoneuromus ignobilis. The sequence goes on from CP092092.1 coordinate 40,685,611, forward strand.
CCATGCCATGCATCGAATAAATTACTCTTTGAACTTGTATTCGCATACAATGTTGTTTTTAAATGTTATAAATGATGTTCTCACATAAATTTTTCTTATATATATATACACAAATTCTTACATTTGTAATAAACATTTTTTTACAAACTGGTGATTTATGAAATATCCATTAACCCTCATTATTCATAAATTCAATCTCATACATAAATTTGCAATTGTAAAAGTTTTTAATATTTTCAAATGATACTTATATAAATAGTTGGATTTTGATTTTTTTTGTTCGATGGATATTTATTATTTAAAACTATTTTATACACACACACACACTAATAATATAGTTTATTTTTGTCCTAAATTGCACAATTGGAAATTCCATAAAATACTACACAAAGTACACATCTGCAGCACAGAGCACAGCTGGCATACAAATCTGGAAATTTGTTCATTCGTTGTAACAAAATTTATTCAACGGGATTTTTCTTTACTAGTTTCGTTTAAGCTTAAAATAGACTTTGCATCTCGAGCTTGCACATTTTTATACAACAAAGGAAACGACCATAAATATTTTAGAATAAGTTTAAATTGGTTTCTATGCAAATTATAATCATTTGTATCGAAATCAGGTCATAAAATGTCTTTTTAAGAATTTATAAACTTCATTATTCGTATATATGTATATAAGTGTAAGTTGAAATTAAAAAAATTATTAACTTGTATACTTTTTAAATAAAAATCATATATGTATATGAATATGTGTTTGTGTGCCTGATTTTATGAAAAAATATATTATTGTTCCGGATTTATGTAGCGGTTAACTCGTAAATTTAATATTCAGGAAATAACTGGCTCTAACGGCGAAAAGAAAATGTTTATATATATATATATATATATATATATATATATATATATATATATATATATATATATATATAAATCTGACGACAATTGTATGTATTTTTTGTGGTTTAGGTGCGGTTAGAATGTTGTAACGTTCATCATAGTCTAATGCTTTCAGAGGTCATTTCTCATGAAGACATCACTGTCTCAGCAATGATCGTTTATTGTTTATCTACAGGATGATATTTTAAAAATTACAAAAATGTACCAAAAAAAATCCACACATACTCTCGTACGAATTTTTTAATCAATTTTCTCAACTTAAAGAAAACATTACACCTTTTTCATGATTGTAATCGTTAAAAAAAATGTTTTTTAATCGTGTTTCACCCACGAAATGTCTTCGACAAAACGTCAATTTAAACATAATAATCGTGTACATAGCTAAAATTGTAATTTAGAAATCAAAGATCATTGGAAAAATGTACAAGTCCGCACGTATCACTTACTCGTATACACGACTATTTCTGTTAAATAACAAATTAATTCTGCCGCCATGTAGACTCGGACCTACGGCGAAGAATTCATAATAGTGCAGATCTTTACTAATAAAAAAATCTCCGATTACCATAATTATTAGTTCTAGATATGGACATATTTTTTTTAAATATGTTCGAAATTTATTTAAAATCTACACAAACGTATCTCTCCGTTCAAGGTGTTTACGTTACCACCTCGACTCTCGCCTATTATCGCCTCTGTTCTTCAAACACACTATTCATATTTTATTAATGGATAGATTCTTCGATGATGATAGTAATAAAATGTCATTCCAAATGATCTAATGGTAAATTTCGTTAAATGGAAAAAAAGATTACGAATAACCTGTGCCTGAAAGGGATTTTTGAAATTAACGTCACGTACCTTTATAATCACTGGCGGTAAATAATACTTAATCACATATTTAAACGTTGGCATTTTACACAAATACATATTTAAGTTTTTTCGGTACTTGTTTGAAAATTTCGTTCGAAACTTTAAAATTATATTGTTTTAATTACTGGAAATATTAAAAAAATTTAATATTCAGTTAATGTTAGTAAATGATGGCAATATTTTTTATTATAAATTAATAGTGAGAAAAATACATTCAAATGTAAATTAAAATATCCAACTTTCAAACAGTACAGTAAAAATAAAATTAAAATTGTACTTAATCATAAGTTAATTTGTTTTTAAATGATTTTCTTAATTATTAAAGTGTATTATTTGTTGTTATTTCAATTAGTTAACTATTATATTTATAACATAAGATAGTTTTTCCTTTTTTTTAATGAAAAAAAAAATCACAATGCACACAATTAACTTGTTTTACTTAACTACTAAACTATATTTCAAACTCCTTTGTTTGAAAATGTAACAATATAAAAATAAATACATTCATTCTACAACATACATTTAAATATATATATATATATAAAAATAATGATTTGAAAATTTAGTCGTTTATAGTAAAATTACTAGGCTATTATAATTTAAATTTAGAATTATTTTCAAACTTGAAATTGTACTGAAATTGAAATTAGTTCATATTATAAAAATTGTAACATTTTTATACCATAAATAATTTACAAGTTATTTACCTCTTCTCGCAACACCATAAGATATTAAAAAGTGTTTACTAATTTTTATAAATAATTATTGAACACTTTTTAATATCTTGTGATGTTGAGGGGTGATAATCGATTCATTTAAATTATGTTCATTCTGTTATTAATTATTTAAATATTTATTTAATTATCTGAAAATGTAAGAATGCAAAAGTCTATGTATTAATTTTATAAAATTTATTATTTTTTTGTAATTTACAAAAATATAAAGAAAGTAATTTATATAATTGTATAAATATTAATTATATATATATAACTGCCAATTTTATAAATATAATTTTTAAACGTTACACTCTAATTTATAAAACATGTATTTAATAATTAACATTAAATTCATTATAAAAAGCTATATATCTGCAATATTGTATAATTTACATTTTTGCATAAGTTCTTTTATTATCTGAATGAACTTGTATTTCGATATTTTTTTTTCAAATAGAGAAAGTGGTCGAAGTTTTTTTAATTACTTATTGAATTCAACTTAATACTATTTAAAATTTATTTTTTTAAAAAAATATTTGTACAAATCTCCCTCTCTACAAGACTGTTTGATGATCTTCTTCGACGAATATATGAATCATCTTGTACACTGTCTGCCGTGTACACCATTTCTTTTTCAAATGTATTTTCGTGGTCGACGATTCACCGAGTGAATGCGCGCAGGTGTCTGATCTTTATGCTACGTGTGTGAAAGGCATTGTTCGATTCGATATGGAAATTTCAATCGGAAAAAAACACATTTGAAATATCGCATTCGGACACCTCAAACGATTCAATTTGAGGTTTTTAATATCGTTCTTATGTCTCCCATACAAGTCACAGTGTTTGACTTTCGATTGTGATATTTCATACATCATCTTAACAATAATTACCACTACAATTATTCAATCTGTTCGTTCGATGTCGGATACTTTTATATAGATTTTTTTTATCGTCGGTAGCTTAGATTATCTGAAAGAAGATGTACGCAGATAATGACTTATATCGCGGTTATTTTCGAAATTAAATTATATATTGGATCAGGACTGGAATTTCGAATTTTAATACCCGTGACAGGCTAATCGTATAATCGTAAGTGTGTTGTGATGATGAACTAATAGCATACGAACAATGAGACTTGAGTGCGGTGATCGATTTTTGAACAAAAAGGTATTGGTCTTATCTTGGCCGCAGGCCGATAATTCTTCGTTTTTTTTTGTGTGTTCGAATTTTGTTATTTAAACGCTGTAACTAATTTGAAATTAAAAGATGACGGCTTCATAGTTACCCTCTTGAAAATAATGTTTTTATTAGTTTCACATCCTAACTCATATATGTATTTTTTTGTGTAAGTAAATCTTCACGTGTTATCTCTCCGAGAAATAAATATAATAATGAAACATTGTACTAAATAAATAGTAGATGTTGTTGTGTAGTGATTTTCACTTGATTTTCTAGTAATTGTAATCTTACTTACGGCCGCATACACACAGAACACTTGTTGTTTCTTGTACAAATTACGTGTACGTCGAAGAAACACTAATTTCTAGCTAGAATATCCACGTTTCGTACAAAAGTACACGACTGACATTACGTCTCATACGATATTTTGCTATGGAAGTTCATGTCCCCGGGGTAATTTGATACAAATTACGATGGAAAAGAAAGAAGAACCATAACAGAACGTTGCAATAATAATATCTGTTTCTAATCAAACGTACCGTTAGCTAGATGATACTCCGATATCAGGAAACCCGTACGATTTTTTTTTCTTTTCGAATTATTCGAAACCGTAGACTTTTTTCAAGTATCAATAATTTAACGCCTTTATATCAATGCACGTATCATTTATATATATATAAAGACGGACGGGAATTTGATTTGTTATCGGCTGATTAATGGGCGTAATAAAATTTTATTTGATTTGAAGTTGTACGTACATACACACATTATATATACATATATAATCATATTATTTATATTGTTATATATAAATTCGTGATTTATTATTAGTTGGTGTATAATTTCAAACGTGATTGTTAAAATATCAATTGACAGATCGAAAGAAATATCAACTTCAACACATATTACTTTGTTTATTTATTTATATTAAATAATATTTTTAATAACTCGATTAATAAATTTTATATCAAGAACTAAAATCATTTCAAATAGGGCTGATATTATTTTTTTATTATTGTGATCCCATTGTATATTTTTAATTTTTTTCAAGAATGGGGTTTGAATGTTATTTTTCTTTATATAGGGACGAATTTGTATCTGAATTTGAAACTAATAATTGATATTAAAACATTTTTCGTTCAACAATTATGCGTTTTAGTATTTTTTTTATCTCGATATTCCTAATGAAAAATATATGAAAAAAGAAAATCGGTTAAAAAAACGATTATTATATTAACAATGAATAAATGATGTAGAAGGTTTCATATTTAATATCGTTTTAGATAGACGCGATGAATCTAATTTTATATACAACATATGCCATTTCCATTATATGTAAGAATATAATCGCAATGTGTATTTATAATAGACGGATTGTAATAATAACAATAATAGAATCAGAAGCCGAGAGAGAGTCTCAATCGAAGCGATTGTTAAACGAACAGAAGATTAGGTTAGGTCGGGACGTGTCGCAACATTTACAAAAAAGTGCCACGAAAGAGATTCGAGATAGCGCAGCGCCGTGAGCCGGCTACATTCCATCGGAGCGCCCGCCGTGATCCTGCTGCACTATTATGTGATTCTGCGTGAATTTCTTACCACACTCTTTCAGCATAGTGGGTAACTTGCTACATGCGGCGATAAGTAACCATTTCGGAATGCAATTCAACGATACGGTTCGAGTAAACTGCAAAATCGCTGTTACATAGTTCGCTGTTGTTCTTGACGAATCGGAAATTAATTAGTTTTTTATTTTGTTAGGACGACGTGAACTTTTTACTCGATTTATTATTTATTTAGTTGTGTATCATAACGATAAACTAGTGGGCGGCATCGGGCACGATATTGATATTCAAAGTCGAAAGCTGTTTGTCATCAGTTTATTAAATTCACTATTAACCGCAATAACTGAATTATATTATAAATATATGTACACATACACATATATATGTGTGTATATACTTTCGTATGATGCGTTTTATTTTCCCTGCAAAATTAATTTTAGTTTTATTATATTTCCACTCGATCGTCTATTCAAATATTTTTATAAACAACTTTTAGCATTTTAATAATTCAATTTAATATGCACATACATATTTATTAAATTTCATGCATATGTTTTTTTTTTCATATAATTTTCATACATTGATATATTTTATTGTTCTCTCATGTATATTTAAAAAAAAAAATTAAGCAATCAGATCCGATAGACAAAAATAAAATGCATTGTATTTTCTCTATTATAACTTTTTCAATTATCATTTTCTGTATTGTTTGTAAATGAATAGCATTTTTTCCATTTTTCAATATTGTCATTTTTATAAGAAAATTCATTGCATGATCTAAGTTCAAATCGAATTTAACTTCTTAGCGTTTACTAAAAACATGTTTTAATTTATATTCATACTTCTGTAATATTTTAAAATGTGCTTTTCGTTCTCATTTTCATTATTAAACACTCGCCGATTTTTTCTTCTCATTTTTTCTATATCTTGTACTCTGCTTATGATTTTAATTTGATTGTCGATAAATTCGTATTAATATTTTATAAATATTTTGCTCTATTTTTATAATGATCTCGTTTTATATAACGTATTAACCTTCTTTATGTTTATATAGAAGGATTGTAAATAAATGTATGTTTTTATTTGTGCTCCTCTACATCATGTAATAATAGTTTTCTCATCTACTTTTTTTGCTTCAAACTCTTTTTTTTATATTTGAATTTAGGATAATCTAGATGATATTTCTACTTTTATATCGAAATAATATTTTGTAGACAGATAACTGTTAAATTCTAATCGACCAGACTCGAATTTCCTATTAGAAATTTTTAATATATGAAATTATAAGAACTATTTTATGTCGGTTTTAATAGTCTCTTTTTTAAAAACAGATGCAAATTGAATAAATCAAACACATTTTCGTGCACGAGAGAAATTATTCAATTGTAAACTGAAAATTACCATATGACTAATGTTGAACGTTTTATCCTTTGTGTACATGTTAAGTAAATTGGATTCAATTATAGAAAATGTTAAAACAAAGAACTAGCGTACGAACATATTTTTTTATAAATCAGTTGCTTGCACCGTTTTAACACGGTCTTTATCTTGTTAGTAACAAATTGTACTCTCAATTTAACACCTACAAATCTTCGCATCGGTTTTTCGCATTCTAATGAGATAAACGACGACGACATACGTCCGCGTACGAAAAAACACGCACGCACACAGAAAATTCCATCGACGACGACGAGCGAGCGAGCGGTCGGTCGGTCGGTCGGATAAGAAAAAAATCGACGAAATTCTCGGAACACGTGCGAGTCAGACAGAGACGGACGCGAATCGAATACGAATACACACACTCGCACATACACACGTGCGAGCGCGCGCACGGAGAGAATTCTCTAAAATGCACGGTTGACGGATTCTATCGGGCTCTGAACTCCCACCATTTCGTACCGGCGACCTTGAAGACATGACCTTTCGACGACCGTACGTCGGGGCCGTCGTCACGTCGTGCCGGTCGCACTGTACACGCACATATTTTCGTTTGACCCCGTGTGCCGCTGGAGAATTCTCGTTAATGGGTTTTAAACTACATTTTAGATGTAACGCCCACGACGGAAAAGAAGCAGTAAGGTAAAGATATAACAATTTCGTCGTCGTGTTATTTGCGTTTGAAACGTCGTCGTTTAATTTGTCGTCGTAATTGTTTACATACATACATTCCGTCTAAAGATTTTTCTTTAAACAGAAAAAAAAACAACTCGAACGTCGTCTACAAGCAATACAAATTATTAACATTTTAAAATTGTCAACACACAAGCCTACGAGTACATATCTAGAACATAGGCTTTAAGACGAAACGACATCTATAGGTCTTCTTCTGAACAAAATTTACAGCTCTCCCAAGTCTTTATTAACATCTCTACAACATACTCGTTTTGCCTCATTTTCCTTTTGCTTGGCAATTCCATAACAATGCTTGTTTCTGTACAATATTTTATATTTTTATTAAATATATCCAATCGGCTTCCATTTTCTTCTTTTGATTTGAATGACGATTCGTTCTTCTTGCATTCGTCTTTGATAATTTATTAGAAAAGAAATTGCATTTCACCAAATTAGGGAAGAGAAACAAACGAAAAAATCAGCAATTATAATTTTAATTGTATTCGTTTTTAAAGAAAAAACAGGATGGATCCACAGATCATTGTTTTTGATTTACTCATATAGCAGTAAAACAGTACTCGCTGCTCATTCATGTTCTAAAAATATGTTAATAAATGGATATTTGCAAAAGAATTTTTTTATCTTCATAAATCAACAAATACTCGGAAGATTCCTCGATTATTGCCTGACAAGAATATAAAAAAATGTAATTACTTGGTTATTTTTTTACTGTGATTTTCTTCGTCTTCATGTATCTCTTATTTATATCATATTTGTTACTATTGCTATAAACAATATTTATTTTTTATATCTTCTTCTTGATTATTTTCGTATATTTTAATTTGTAACATCTAAATAATCTCTAAATGAAGATTGAAATCTAATGATTATATTTTTTTGAAAAAAAACAACTTTAAAAATGTCATTTAACTTCTCGATTAAAAAATAATAATAATGAAATCGTATAGTAACATACTGTTGTCGTAAAATAAATAATTTGTGTTCTCGTCTGTGCATCAAGAAATAAATCACATAATTGCCATTACTAACTGAAATAGAGATTATTATTTTAATAACAGAAATTCTCTCTTACGAATCTGTTTAGTCATTTTTCAAATTTTAATACAATCGTTAAACTGCCAATTAAAGTGTCGACGGTTTCAACAACTGAAATTGTTACAGCGACGAAAATAAAATTCGTTACAAAGATAATTGGTTAGGTTTCCCCTATCTCTGCGAATCCGACGACATCTCAGAACAGACAATATGTGTATCGTACGTGTAGAAAATAATTTAGACACTCGACACAGATAATTGTATCGAATTTAATGCTGTAAAAGAAGTCATCGTGATTAGTGAACGTAACGTATTTTTATTTTTTTAAAAAAAGCGAACACTGTTCCTTTTCCATCGTCGTAAAAAATTACAGTATCCATCTCGGTTCGTATGACACATTGCTCTCGATACTGTAATTTTCTACTTAACGCTATCAATTATTTAATTTCGTTACAATTTCATTCGCCTTCGCGTTTTCGAGCTCGCATTTAATGAACGATGATGGCGCCTTGTTAAATTTTCCGTTAAAACGCATAGAGTCTATTTATATCTGACGAATTAAGTTTTAAAAACCAGTATGAAATTCATCCAACATGTGAAATATCAGATATTAATAGTTTCTTATTTTTCGAACATGAAAATTATTAATGAAACCGATATTTCATACAATGTTTAGCACGGATTCGAGAAAAGTATATATATATATTTGCAAACAGCGTCTCTAATTGAAATTGAAACTTGCTCGTCAATGAATCACTGTTGTTTCCTTATGTAAAAATGATTCAGTATTGTCACGGTCAGTGCTGATGCGTTACTAATCATAAATAATAAATCACATCGTCAGGATTTCAGTCAATATTTATTTATTTTAATTGCGCATTATTATATGTATTTTTTTTTAAAAAAAAAAAATATGAACTTTGTAATCCTCTAAATGTTTTTCAAATTTTAACCAAGGATCCATTTTATTATTACGTTTATGTTTGATAATTTTTTATAGAAAATCGAAAAAAATAAAGTTCTTTATTTACATACGTATGTGTTATTTCGTTTCTTTTCGAAAATCATGCGACACGAACTTTAATACACCGTAAACATTTCGGTCAGAGACCATAAAAGTTTACACGAATCTCACGTATCTGTTTAATAACAATACAGCTTCATATTATTATTATTATTGTTTGTTGTTAATGTCATTTACTCCTGGAGCGTGTCGAAGTTTTCAGTTATTGCGGGCGCCTGTCGTAGAAAATCATCTTGATACGTGCCGTTACCATACTTTATTGTTCACCACAATAGAGATGTATTTTCGCACACGAAAAATAATAATAATTCTTATTTACAAGCCGCGAACGATGCACGTTAATCGTTGAAGTACACGTGAGGTTGACTAATTTACTTTTGTGTTTGGTCATTCGTGTGGCGAGACAAATCGATTTTATTTGTTTATTTAGGGAAATGTCGATTTGATACGAGCGAAAATTTTAATTCATTGAAATTTAATTTGTTTCTCTTTAACATCTTTGTCATAATTATAAAAATGTTAAAAAATCGCAAAGTTTTCTCTATTGTACTAAAACAATTAATATTCAAAAATGCAATGCAATGTAATGTATATAAATTTGAAAGATGAACATATTAAGTCATTTTTAAATCGTTTTATCAATCTCTTAATAAATATAAGGGTTGTTAGTATTTATTTTTCTGTATTAACAATAAGTTTATACTACACCTGGGTTTGTTTTTATGCGGTAAATACGTTCCGCATTAAAATAAATCGCACAAAAAAAGACTTAACTTACATTGAAAAATTAGGGATATGTTTTGTAATTTTCGAAAACCGCATAGAACCAAAGCTACAAAGTGAAATTATTCTAAAATTCGCATAAAAAAATCGGGAAAGAATGCTTAAAAAAAATTTCAAATATTTGCAGAAAATTGATACAAAACAAAGCTTTTTTAATTTATTTTTTAATCTACTATTTAATTTTATTCAAAGCAATATGTACATATGTGTAATTTATTTTAAAAATTTTCATACATATTTTAATCATCATTGCAAGAATAGTTGCTGCACTGTTTAGATTAAAAAAAAGAAAAGAAAAAAGAAACTAAATAGCTGCACTGTTTTCAAGACATGTAGTCCAAGCCTTTTTCCAACAGGCATTTAAAGTGTGTGGTTTCATTTGAGTAATAGCAAAAACAACATGATTTATAAAGTCAAAGATTGAAAATTTTTTCCAAGCGTCAGTTACTGCTATCGACTCATTTTCTAGTTTATCCAATATAAATTGAAAAGTGCGTTTAACGTAATATTGTTAAAAGTTGCAATTATGCCTCGATCTAATAGCTGAATAATGCTTGTTGTATTGGGTGGAAAAAACATCATGTTTACATTTGGATATTTTAAACATGAATGACCTGGTGCGTTGTTAACAAGTAATAAAATTTTGAAATCGAGATCTTTTTACTTCATATACGTTTTTTTTTCATCGGCATTAAATACTTGGTGTGAACAATATCCACCATCTTTAATAATTTTGGCTAACTCTTCTAGAAAATTTTTGACAGCTTCTTCATCTACAGATGCAACCGCGTCCGTAATCTTCACGTCATGCAGTGCATTCCTTTTTAAAAACCCGGTTAACCATCTTTTGCTAACTGAAAATTCCTTATCAGTTTGAGAAGCGGAAGTAAATAGCTCATTTGTTCATAAAACTGAAGAGCTTTTCGTTGAATTAAATAACCGCTTAAAGGAATTCTTAAAAAAAAATCGGCATAAAAAGATACTAAGAAGATATATGAATCGCAACCCTTAAAAATAGCATTAAAAATTGGCATATAAAGATATTAAGAAGAAATATGAATCGCATAACTTCGAAATCGCATTAAAATAATCCGTACAAAAACAGACCCAGCTGTATTTATTTTTCTGTATTAACAATTAATTAATTTATACTATTTTCTATGAGAACAAACAAGCAAAATAATCGTACTAATTATAATTTTCATCGCGTTCGTTATTTTTTTTTTTTAAAAAAAAACGGGATGTATCCACAAATTGTCGTTTTTGATTTATTCATATAGTTGTAAGACAGTACTCATTGCTTATCCCTGTTTTAAAAATATGTTAAAAATTTGTTTTCCGAGTTTTGCGATAATATCAAAAATAAATAATGCATTTGCAACAAAGGCATGAGTAATTGTTTGTAAGTTGTTTATATTTAAAATTAAAAAAAATCAGAAATCTTATCTTCTGACTTGTACACACACACACGTTTATATTATATATATATATATATATATATGTAGTTATAATAAATTTATTTGAAATTACATTTATATTTCAACCAACCGTGTAAAACAAAAGCCTTATTTCCATTTATGGGACAAATGTGGTGTAACTTGTCTGTAATTTTATGATCGTAATCATTTTCTGTATCTTTATTGTAAACTAAAAAAAGAGTGTAGATTTGCATCAAACATTCATTGCTGGTAAAGCAACATTTCACAATGTATTTATCAATTCTGTTGTATTTATAAAGTCAGTCCGGGTATTGTCTGTCGGTAAACATTTTTTTTCATACTCTCTATTCTTTTTTTCCATGCGATAAGATTTCAATACTTGAATTGAAACGAGCAAGTAATACATCCTATTTTGAATCCTTTTATATATATATATATATATATATATATATATATATATATATATATGTATATATATAAAAGGATTAGATATAACTTTTTATTGGTCAGGGTGCAGCGTTTGAAACGAATATTCCGCAGACTGTCAGATCATATCAAGCGCAACCTCTACGAAAGATTATAACGATGATCAATCATTATGATTGAATGGTAGCGTGAATATTTTATCGTTTGATGTTTTATTTGTTGCATATCTATTATATTACATGTGTTGTTGTTGTTGTTTTGCATTCTTTCAAGAATTACATTAGGGAAGCGAGAGCATCGAGTTTCGTATTTCGTTCATTGAAATATCGTTTCGAACAAGAACTATAATCGAAAATGTGGAAATTGTTAGTAAAGTCGAGATTTATTTTTAGACACGAACAATTAAACGAATAACTGTATTCTGTACGCTGTTGTTTTAATAATTTGAAATTTATTTATACGCCCGACTATTTTAACATCTCGACAAGTCTGTATGTATTTTTGACTGGCTATGCTAATTACGTCTGTGTGTTTTTTTCCTATGTAATACTTTTTTTTATTATCATATTTACAATATTTAAGTTTTTTTTTTAAAAAAAAAAGAAATTGTTACTATATGACTAATTTTTTTTATTAAATTCTTTTTAAATACAGTCGGAATTATTTACTTTAGTTGACAAATATATTTAACAGTGATGTTAAATATATATGTATTCTAGCCAAAAAAATGACATAAGAATGATAGATTGGTCGAAAATAGTTTTTTTTTTCAATTTCTTAATAATGTCATAGGATTAAAACGTTGAAAAGAGTATTTGAAGGGATTTATTTGTGGTTCTATTTATAAACCTTAATATTTTAATCTCTTTTCAAAAAAAAAAAACTTGACACCAAAAGGTAGAATTGACATTTCTTTATTTTTATAAAATATTTAGTTACACTTAATATTATTAGTATTTTTATAAAGGATTTATTCGATCTCTCTCTCTCTCTCTCTATTTCTTAATAGATATATAATGATATTTTTATAATAAAGAGCCATAAAAACGAAAAAAACAACAACTATCGAATGAAAACGATAATAATTTTAAAAGTAATGTCATGAACACTTGTAATCAAATCTCCATTGACTCACTTCCAGTAAAGTCTGTCACGTTGGTCAAGTTTCAATAACTTCAACCTGTTTCAGTGAAATTCTTTAACGATCGATCGTTACAGATGAAGACGTACTTAATTTACTAGGAAATCAACAATTTTCAGCATGTTTCAAGATCATTAACGCCAATCAAACTCTACTTGGAAATCATTACTGTCGCAATAATTAACGAAATATCGTGAGAATGTCAACAGGGGGATGGACGCTGTTTATAATTATCATAATTCGACTCATCGATAAACACCGATGAAATGCACATGTGTGTGTGTGTGTGTGTGTGTGATATTTGTGAAGAAGGAAAAAAATATCACATGTGATGATATTACAACAAAACGCAAACGAAGATGTCATTAACCTTCTCGGTGTACTGCCTACAGTAGTAGTTAATTTATATTCACGTAGATGATGGTATTATTTATTTGTTCGTTGGCTGAAGCAGTTTCTAATCATATAGCTGTTGAAATTCCCACAAAGGATATATCTTGACGTATTTATTATACTTTGAATGATTGCTGTCATGTTTTTGTACCCTCCGTTTTTAAATTAAGACATTGTAATTGCTATTTTTTTGTACGCGAGCAAACGATTCGTGTACACAGACGAAACGACCAGCGGTTCGTTACTTTTACATATTATCAACGTTTTATTCATTTATTACACGTTCGTCGTACAAATCGCACATTTCTGTACGCAAACGCAGACGTACAAATAAGTATCTCATTTTTTTGAAATATATATTCGTAATGTAATACGTTTAGAAAGTAGTTCGGTTCATTTATCGGTCAAAAATATCATTCTGATTTTAAGTACGTTACATATTCTTCGATTTTGATAGTCGACGAGCGACGATTAAAAAAAGTCGTATTTTACTTTAACTCGTTATTTTTTTTACTAAGTAAATAATAACGAATCTACGTTTTGTCCGAAAAAGAAACTGGATCGAAATAACTTGAACAATAAACTTTTTTTTTTTAAAAAAAAATACACGAATTGAAATTAATTATCTATTTCTCTCGGTGAATGTCATTAAAAACTGCAAGGGGTCGGCGAACCAGCAAAAGGTTATAATGCATCTAGCGGAAATAAATTATTGTAAACGTGGATAAAAAGACTGAGCATATTTCCGCTACTGTTTAAAGTCAAAGTACCTATCAAATAATGGAATAAAAACGGTGTGTTTCCGTTAGGTAATTTTCAACAATCTACTACTGCATCGACTGAACACGTGTTGGTAATATTATAATTTGTACGATTGATATTATTGATTTCGATACGATCGAAATGCATATAAATCACCGAATGTAATCCAAAAGTATTTTTTTTTCGCAATAAAAGATATTTTAACCCTAGAGAATTTTTATATGAAATCATCTCGCTAATAATTTATTTCATAAAAAGTATTCAAAGATAATAGCATCTTTTGCCAAAACAAACATCAAGAAATTTCATTATATTCTAAATATGTTTTATACATATATGCAAATGTGTTTTTTATATTTCGAATACCGGATATTGTGATGTTGTATTCTTTTTTATTTTTATCGAATTGTTGTAGGTTTATTTTTATAACTAAATAATTGATTATAAATTATTGACATATGAACATTAAGTATAAAATTTATACAAATCTCTTTTTATAAATTATAAATTGAATTAAATTCGATTAAAAATGAAATATATTTCTTTCAGTCAGATGTATAGAATGTTTATTGAAAAATGAACACATAAAAAGTATAAGAAGATATGACTCTAAACATAAAAAAAACAAACAATAATAAATCTTCTATTATACTTAAAGTCTCTATTTCTCGTGTTGTATATATTTTAAATTTTTGTTGTTCATGATTCGCAAAGATTATTTCTTTATGTAAAAATCAGTCAAAAATCTGTTACTTCCAATCTTATATTGATTTTTTTAAATTGAAATTTATGACTATTAGACTTTTATTGCGGATTCTTTGTTATAATCGAGTTACTTACTGAAATTTCTATACAATTCACTCGATGTTCATATTTTTCAAAAATCACATCGTATATTTTCAAAAACATATTTAACTTTCTTTTAAATGTAAAATTATTAACCTACAATATGTTATAAATGTAAAAGTGATATAAGGTAATATCTAGACGCCTACATTTTAAAAACTGTTATAACGGGAAAAAATGTTATAAGGTCACTTATTGTTATTTTTACACATAGAATCATATGTGATATATTTTTTTAAACAAATATATATATATATATATAATTATTATTTTAAAAAATTAGTATTAATAATAATAATAGTAATAAACAAAAATAATCATTCGTTTATTAAAAAAAATACATTAATTCGAAATTAATTGAAACCAGAATGAGACTAAAGAAATAAAAACGATTTTATATGAAAACCGTTCCGTCAGAGTAGCGCTTATCTAAATATGGTCACTATATAACCTATCTGAGTTTATCTTTGATCATTTTATTTTTTCATTTTTCCCGTAAAAAAAAATCTTCAGTTATTTTTCTACCATATCCATTGTAATAATGTACAAAGACACGTTCAATTATTTATTAGTTCTTCGACAAATGCGTTTGGAATTTAGAAAAGTCGGTGGAATGTTCATGTGTGCGTATGTATCTATGTATGTGCAAGTTAAATGCCTTAACTGAAAGTGTGTTAAGTATGGATTAAATTCAAGGATAACGTGAACGCAGTAAGGTTATGTGGTATTGTTGAAGAAAAATAGATTTATCTTATAAGAGAAATAAGATTCGATGCACAGTTAACTTAGCTTATTAGAAATTATTCGTTTAATTTCATTTTGATGTATGTGCTGTGCATGAATGTGCATTTTACGGTTAATTTGTGTAATTTTCATTAAACGCCGTGTTTTCTTCACGCATCGTTTCGGTTAATATATTTATGCACGTATTACGTAGACATAAATAAACGGGTATAACACATGTCGTACATAACAAAGAACAAAAAAGAAAAATAGTAGACATTTCGAAAATCCTATTGATTTATTCGATTGAAAAGAAAGTAATGTTTGCTTTGTCGAAATGTTTTGGGACGAGTGATTCATTTGCGTTCAAGTGAATTTATCGCTGTTCCGAAACAATTAGTATTTTTTTTTCTTCTTGTTAATCATTTGTAAATATGATAAACGATCGATTGTAGATTTTTCTGTCTTATTATATAGAATTTAATTTTTTTTTATCTACTATCATTAGAATTATTTTTATGTTTTAACTTTTTTAATATCGACTCAAACATATTTATATAACGTTTTAGTTTTGTATGTGCATGCGTGTTTTAAAATTTAATAAGATTCAAAAAGAATCTCACGACGAACGATTTTATTTATAATAAAACACAAATTTAAAACTACATCATCTTAAAAAGAAAGTAGTCATAAAAATACGTTAATACTTTTGTAATGAAAAACGTACAATAAAAAGATTTAACTTACATCGTACAATTACCATCTTAAATCTAGATTAATACGATGCATTTAGCTTATACAACTTTTATATCTGCTTAAAACACACACACACACAAATTTAAAAAAATCCACACATTTATACGTCTGAATCTGTACAGTGTCGGCTCCACACATCATACATATTCATCTTCGTCGCACTGTGCGACGACGACGATGATGTTTATGTACTGACCGAACGAAACGTTAATTTCAATGTGTGTTCTATGAGAAAAATTAATTAAAATCCGCGATATCATAAATTATGTATGCGTGACATAAAAATTATAACTGTATTCTTAATAAAAATATTATTTTTATTTCTGATATTATCTCTCTGATTCGCTTTACAAGTTATTAATTATTAGAGTATGAAGATTATTAATGATTATATTTTCACTCTACTAAATTAAAACTTAAACACGTAGTAGCACGTACTCGTATATTATTTATTTATAATCTAATATAATTTACAATTGTGTGTTGTGTATCTTAATGACGAAACTGTTGTTTCGTGAAGTTCGTAACTTTAGAGAATAGTAAAAAAAATAAATATTTAAATGGTAAATTTATTCAATGAATCTAACATTTTTCGTAACCTCAAGTAAGGTCGTTTCGCGCTCTCGACCAACGTGCACCTTCGGGCCATCGAACAAACAGAGGCACTATTTCACTATTCATAATATAATCTAATTTACATACAAGACTGTTTCATTGATATGTTTATGTTGTTTTATTAACTCGAAACAGATTCTACTCGATTTAACATTCTTGTATGAACACAAGACTGGATAATCAATATTAACATTCGGTGGGAAAAGTAAATAAATGATTTTTTTTATAATAAATTCTATTCTACCAATAAACACGATCGTCGTTTATTATATAAATTGACTAATACCAGCCCTGCATATTTATATATATATATATATATATATATATATATATATATATATATTTAAATATGTATGTATGTATGAATGTACGTGTTTAAAAGAAGTTTATGTATAAAAATGTAAATGTACAATATCATAAAGGAGGTTAAAATCCTCGCATTATGTGTAAATGTATAAGGCAGTTAACCTTCTGAAAACAGCATACAAATTAACATAAATCGGTACTAAAAAATGTATATATATAAAATGAAATGAAATATATATATATATCCAACTAACACGTCCACCACTCGGCTAATTATATTTGTGGTGTGCGATACAAGTGAAATGAAATATACATTCGGCCGGGTGCGTTTCACTATACACGTTTCTGTTACACGAACAGGTTTAATAAATTCATTTAAATATTTGTAGAGTTGTGTGCATATTGTATTACGTTATATTATTACAAGGCTATCTGCACTCGTCCATTTAAACACGGTATTTTAATTTGTGTTACGAACATTGCTCGCCCATTTCGATATCGTTTGTTTGACTACACGTTGTGTGTGTGTGCGTGTGTGTGTGTGAACGTTATGTATGCCGTCCGTCGTCGTCGTCTTTCGTTTAATTTGCAATTTTATTTATTTACAATAATATTAACTAATTTTTAACAATTATGTTTGGAGTGAAATTGAGTCATTTTTTCAATTTGCACAAACATTTATCTTTACTTAAATATGTACATACACACATACATACATTTATATATATATATATATATATATATATATATATAAATATTAGATTCTATATTTACAATTACTCTAATTTGTCTGAATATTTAAAACACTATTTACTCTCGTTTAAACTTTAATTATTCCCATAAATTGACCATGGCATACATATCGAAATCGTATGAACAACTAAAATATAATTTCAAGAATTGAGGTTATTATATATATATATACACACATATATATATAATTTAACATCAGATATAAAATATATATTAAATACAGTTGACATGTTTTTTTATATCCATTTAAAAATGCATATAAATTATTGGTATTACAAAAATATATTACAATATTTTTATAGTAGTTAAATATGAAATGTTAGTATTTAATAAAATTAGATTCTTTTATTATTATTTGTTATTTTTTAAAAAAAACCAAGTGTGATATTTTAAAATGTTTAACATTTTTAAGTAAGTAAACTGAATTAGTTACTTTCTATTTGTCTTATCGATGAAAAATGTTCTAAACCATGTTAATCATTCTTATATATGTTTTTTTTTAATAAAAAAGTAACAAAGTAAACTTTTTTTCGATCTGTATATTTTAATTTAACTGTAGTAAATATTTTATCAACTCAGTTAAATCTGTTAAGAATTTAATCTTTTATATAATTATTCATCATCCTCTTTCTCTCTATTGATGGATGATAGTCTCTCCTCAATTTTTATATTTTCAAATAATAATTTATAAGGACTTGATAAGATCCAAAAACGATAAACAACTTTATTAACGATTTAGATTATGTTCAATCCTGAAATAATTTGTTTCTACGTTTTTAATTGTCAATATAAAGGCATCTGCTATGTAACCTCATTTTAAATACCTCAGTACTTATTCTCTCACACATTTTCTCCGATCATTTATTTTTCTTTTTTCTTTTCGTCGAATTGATAAAAGTGTTCAACGTATAATTAATATATATCTCAATCATTAGATTCGAACATTAATATATTTTATACTCGTACTAAATATAAATCATTTTTATTTTATTTACGGCTATGAAAGTAATTACAACCATATATAGTTATATAAATTATTATAATATATGGATATCCATTTAGAAACTAGTAATTAATTAAAAAATAAAAATACGTACGTATATAAACTTTTTTTAAAATATATATATGTGTGTGTGTGTGTGTGTGCGTGTGTATGCAATTAATAAATTTAGTGGCAGTCGAACGTAGTTGATATTATTGAATGCATAAATTCCTTCGGAACTTCTGTTTAAATTACATTAAAACGACATAAACGTCCATTTATTTTAAAGGCAACAATATTACTATCCATATAAGTAGTGGTGGTGTAATCGACGACGGAAGATCGATGAGCCATCGAACTAATAGTAATAGTGTTGTAAAGACCACGATGTCAACAACAAACTCGTTACCGTCCCCGTGACGAACAGAAACAACAACAACAACAAAAATCGTTCCCGAAGCTTAGTTGTAATGGTATTTGCGCGACAATTTCACATACAAGTGGCCGCCGATCTAAACAGACGTGCAGTTGACTTTAGAAAATTGTCGTTGGCGCAATAATGTAGAATTAGACGACATACGGTCTGATCTTAATGACAGGTCTGTCGAGCCGTGGGATCGCACGATTTATGTCCCATTGTCGTAATTGTTCGTTTTTTATTGTACTTTTTCGTATTGACAATTGTTTGTCGTAGAAGAAAATATTCCACACGATCGTGTTTATATTTCAAGGGACCGTATTATGTCTTAGCACAATCAATTCGTTTGGATATTTTTTAATGTAATTATTGCGAAGATTTATCGATACCTCTTTTATTTTTTTATGAAAAGAACGATTGATTTTTTTATGATTTAAATATAAAGTGAATTATACATAAATATACTTTGAAAGTAAAATGTTACATGTTATAAATTCAGTAACCATGATTTATAATACCTATAATATTAGATACTCTGTAGTAAAACATGTCTTCTAAACCAAGCTATTAAAATTTAGAAGGAAAAAAAAAACAGTTACACAAATATACGCAAAGACATATTTGTTCATATGTTTGGTATATCACAGAAATTCTTATTTATTTAGAAATATAAATTTTATATATATATATATATATATATATATATATATATATATTTGTATATTCATTTAATAAACCGACCAAACGTTACACATTGTATTATATTAGACCACAATAGATTTTTTCCGCAAAATAATTCATTTTAACTAGATACAAAATCGTCAAATGCTGAACTCGTTCATGTTTTTTTATTGTGTCTGCTAGTTTTATTGTCCGCTGAAAATTGTATTTAATAACCTTGGCACTGATTTGCCAATTGTCAAAACAAACAAATCGACGTGTTTACCACAGGAAAACGACACACTTTTCATGACTAATGTGTGTGTGTGTGTGTATGTATGTTTTTTTTATTATTTTAATTTACATGCACACTTTTATATTATATTTATATTTTTTTGTCTCTTTGTCGTATCGTACTAAACAATCATAATGATAATTGTGACCTTCGTCTACTGTTTGTCATTTTAAATAAATATTTGTTTGGGAGGGCCTCAGCGTGTGATACTATAACATTTTTTCCAAATGTCCTTTCATGAAATTGTTTATGAGACAAGGTCGTTTTCTTAATTCATTCCATTATAAAATTAAAATTATCTACATAATTGCAACTGTACGATTGAATGTGTATGTATGTGTGTGTGTGTGGGTATATAGATATAGATATAAAAGTATACGCATACAAATACATCAGTTGTGTACAACATAACTGTTTACATTGGAATTTACTTTGGAATTGTGTTAATAATATAAGAGCATAAGTAGCAGGTTGAAGTGCATGCACAGATTGAAATCCACAAATAGTAAATAATTTCCGTTCATCTTGCTCATATAGATTATACTTAGAACGCATTCGACATACAAGAACACTAATGTAGGTTATACAATTGTAATAATGTTGTAAAAAATTACTTTTTGAGATTCATTAAGAAAATATTATTCGAAAGTTGCATTTGACTCCCTGTTAAAATCGATCGAATAAATTATCACATAGCATGTTGCTTTCTATAACATTTTTTATATAAACAGAAGAAGACATAAAAATATACTTTTCTTTTTTTTAAAAAAAAACTTTTTTCCGAAAACACGTACCATAATATCAACCGCGACGTATAAAGTGTCATCTGCCAAAGATATTACATTGCTTGACCGCATATGAAATCAAATATTTGTACGTTGGACGACAAGGATCGCACCATGTACTGTAACATCGGTTGCAAACGTTTCCTCCTCGTTTGCATACAAGCGTTGTAGCCTTTTTCAGGTGTTTACGGCGACACGTTACTTGCTAAACATGTTGTTTGTATGTGGATGCTTTTTATTGTAACAATATCGGAGGAATTAAGCGCACTTTGCAATGTATACTGTTACAGTAACAACACATTGTGTGTATATGTGTATATATATATATATATATATATATATATATATATATATATATATATATATATATACATAATCGTTCATGTACAGGATAATGAAGTTATTATTTATTGTTGAAGAATATCGACGCCGTTAATGAAGATAGAGAGTTCGTTGGCGTGTATTTATATTATAATATAATGTTTGACTGAAGTAATAGAAAATTAGAATAGAGTTTTTTTTTTATAATATTTTCTCATTTAAAATATTTATAAAATTTAATAATAAGATTGGAAACAAAAAAAAATGAGAACATAATTAATTTTTATAATAACAAATGTTTGAATCGTTTTCATTCATCAATTTATGTTACTCTTTCTTTGAATATTTGATGATAAATATTGCAGAAAAATTTTCAGAATACTAAAAATTTTTTTTTATATTTTTGTTGTTTATTGAATTATACTAATATCAAATTTACAATGCATATATATATGTACTAATAAAAAAAAATATAATACGTATTTTAGAAAAAACAAAAAATATTATTCTAAAATAATTTTATAATTTTACTGTTCTTAACCAAATAACCCTTATGAATTATTTTACTATTTACATTGTACACAGATATTTTTATGTTACTATTTTAAATGCTATTAACATAAACACTTAAATAAAATATTTACATTTTATGAAACAAAGTAACTAAATTGTAATTCGTGGGATTTATAATACAAACACTCGTAAAGATCTTTTTTTCCCTAACGTTCATATTGTAGAATTGATCTTGAATTGTATAATTATTAAATTTCATTTTTTAAACAAAAATTCGAATGTATATATTTTTTCTCTTGATTTTTATAATACACAATTAATTGTATTTATTGATAGAATGTTGATTTCTTGTTCGTAACAATTACGCTCCAAGAGATCATTTAACAATTTATCGTATTAATTTTTTATTGAGGAAGCAATTCTTTCGAATTACTCAAGTTTCATTTTCGATAACATAACAAGAAAATCCAATTAAAAAATATTTTTATTACACGACTAATATTCATCCAATAAAAAGTTTATATCTAAATACACTTCTGATTTCGTTTTTATTTGTGAATTGTTATATGTTTCATCTGAATCGAAATTTATTATTACTTTTATAAAATCATTTATTATATATCTATATATAGTTGAAGCTGTTAAATGTACAGATTTTAAATTGAAGAGAATTTTAATAAAAAATTCATTACAAACATACCGTTATATATATAAATATATATATATATATATATATATATATATATATATATATATATTCATTTGCATATCAACAAAAAAAGACATAAATCACGTTCATACATATAATACGTCCGAGCGATAATTGATGGCCGATCTTACACGCATTCCAAGCCCGATGACTATGTCCACACTATCTGAATAAACACTCAGACTGACAATAATCAGTCCATGTGGATGGTCATAAATCAATTAGACAAATAATGGATTCCGGTGCCTAACAGTAAAATCGACAAAATATCTAGTGATATATTAAAGATGAACGAGTAGTTAAGAAATTAATACCATTACCAACGACAACATGCGACGCGTTATCGGCATTAATGCTTCTATTCCCGTTTTCGTTCTCTTCGTCGATATGTCCTCGTCGTAAAATCGAATTCAATCACCACCGCACAAGACGTGTCGAAGAAGAATGTCTCGCAGACGTGCACTCGCCTGTATAAATGAGTGCGTGTGTATGTGCATATATATATATATATATATATATATATATATATATATATATATATATATATATATATATATAAAAGCTGAGAGGTTACATTTTACAACGATGGTTATCTTGAAAACATTCCAACGTCAATTGTTCTTTTTTATGGTGTCTTACTTATAAATATATCGTCTTTGCAGGAGTGCGTACAAGTAACGATTTAGCCCCGGTTTAAAATTATTACTGTAATTTATTAGATTACGTTGTAAATAAAGTATAAGAATGTGTGTGGAAATTACAAAGTAAATGTATATATATATATATCGAGAGAGAATATTATTTATTAACTGAAATCATTTCAATCGACTGATATTTATTTTTATGAGATATTTTTGTAAATAATATTAATTTAATTTCAGTCGTAGAATTGAAAAGAAAAAAAACGTTTGATTTTTTTTACAAATTGATCCGAGTATTTGAAATAACGACCTGTTAGCGTTTAATTACACACCTTTTTAATTTTCAGTTTTGAACATAAACACGATTTTAATGGTGGTAAGAGCCAATCGAACGTCTTAAATATTCTTTGCATTAAAATCCCATTACATTAAGATTGTCTCGTCTCTATGGCATCTTCTTTCTCGAATAAATCTCTACATCCAGCTACAGCAGCATCATCATCATCATCATCGTTCAACACATAAATATAAAATGCAAAAATCCACATCGAGCACATATCCCACTAATAATTTCGCGAAATTGCCGACCGACTCCGCGCAAAATATATTGCATACGTCGGGAGAATTATTACAGCATATAATTATCAATATATGCATCTCTCGTGTACGTTGATTGAAATCATGCACGGTGTCTACCTACCTACCTACCTATATAGTTAGTTAGTTACTTAGTTAGTTAGTCATTCGTATGATTAGAACATACATACATACATACACACGATTGTTCTCTCCGTTCGCGTCCCGTTCGCGTATATCGGACGCGCCGTTCTTCAACAACACCACCGGCATATGTACGTATACAATCGACTCTACGTGTGTGTATGTACATACACACCTATCGCTTGAATTCATTTTCTTTTGCCAACGACCAGCATGATGTAAGAGCCTGCGGCATCTTAGATTACTTGCTAGTTAACCGAGTAAAATTCCTGGGGCATACGGCAATCAGCATCATTGAATAACTAACTTTATGGAGATTAAATACGGAACGGATGTGATGTGTGTGTGTGTGTTTATATATAAAATATCGACCGACGACGACGACGACGGTCAACCCTGAAAATAGCCGAGAGAGAGACTATCTCTTTTACTAACGCCTGCATTCCTGTGCTAAAACAGGATCGTTCTTATAAACTGACTCGACACCTTTTCAAATTCATTTACGTGATGTGTGTATGTATGTTTTCTCCCCGCTAATAATTTCATTTAACAAATAAATTATATAATAACAATGCCGGTGGTCTTTTAACCTTCTTACCCAGATTTATTTTTCGTTAATGAAATAGAAAAAGACTTGAAATTAAAAGTGTTCGGCTCTCTTTTTTCATATTTTTTTTGTCTCTATCGTACCGTTTTATAATTTCTAATTGTGATCGTATGTCTCGTACGAGCATTTTTTTATTGTATATTTTTAACAATCTTTAAGTTTTCAATAGCATGTACGTATTTTTTAAAATAGTGTGTACCATTGACACCAAAACAAATTGTTTTAAGATATAATCAAATATTAAATTTATTTTTATGAATTTTGTAAAATATGAATTATACATTTTTTTTACATATATATATATATATATATATATATATATATATATATATATGTGTGTGTGTGTGTGTGTATATATGCATGTAAACAAATTTTGATTAAACCAATGTATAATTTAACCACAGAAATACCGTTCGGTTTAAGATATATATTTAGAAAGTTATATTTTGTCATTTTTAATTTTATATTAAAAATAAATACATGATAATTTACGAAAAAGTCATATTTCAACTATAAATACTACCGATTTAAAAATTGCATACAATGTTTAATATTTCATTAGACAGCAAATATACATTAGTCATAAATATTTTATTTTTATTTTCAAACAAGCTTTTCCTATAATAAATCTCATTCTTTATTTGAAAGACAGCTATATGTGATAAATCAGTACTTCATATTATGAAGAATGCAATTTTTTATAACTTTTTTTTATTTTCAGCAAGGATGGAAAAAAATTAAAAATTAACTTTCGTATATAGAAATTATAATTTTTAATAAAGAATGTTATTTTTACTAGAAAATAACTATTTTCTATTAAAATAATCGTCATCTATTAAAATTTATCGATTTAGAATGAATTTTAAAATTTTCAATTTTTGACCTCAAAAAAACCACGACCTATAGTATGGAAAATTTCATAAAAAATCAACATCTTTGAAAATCAATTTTTTTGATCTAAAATCAAACATTGGTTATGAAAAATAGTCAATCAGTGATTAAAAGAGTATTTTTGTACTCAAAATAATTTTTATTTAGAAAAATCTTTGATTTAACCAATCAGTCCTTGTATTTCAATCGAAAATTTTCTATTTCCATTTTTGAACGGTTCTCTAGATGAACATGTTTATTTTTTCTAGTAAACATAATTATATAAAACTATACGATTGATTTCTAATTGAAATTTTATGTTTTGAAGAGTCAAATAATTTTTTTTTTTGACAATTTCAGTTTTGAGACGAAGAAAAATGATTAAAAATCGTTTTCAAGTTACCAATCTCATAATTTCTAATAACAAATGTTATTTTTAGTGGAAAATAACTATTTTCTTTCGAAATAATAGATTCCTATTCAAATTTGTCTATTTAGAGTAAATTTTAAAAATTTCAATTTTTGACCTCAAAAAAACCACGACCTATAGTATGGAAAATTTCATAAAAAATCAACATCTTCGAAAATTCATTTTTTTGATCTAAAATCAAACATTGACTATAAACTATTACTATTCAGTGATTAAAATTGTATTTTTATACTCAAAACGATTTTTATTTAGAGATAACTGATTTATTCAATCAGTTACTGAATTTCAATCAAAATTACTCTATTTCCATTTTTGAGCTGTTGTCTAGATGAACAATTCCATTTTTTTCAATAAAAATATTTGTACACTCTTATAAAATAATGTTTTAATTAAAATTTTACGTTATGATAAGACAAATATTTTTTTGGGATATTTTAAGTTTGGATAAAAGTGAAAGAAAATGATTAAAAATCGTTTTCAAGTAATCAATCTCGTAATTTTTAATAAGGAATGTTATTTTTACTAGAAAATAATTATTTTCTATCAAAATAATCGATTTTTAGCAAAAAATATTGAAATATAATGAATTTTAAAATTTTCAATTTTTGACCTCAAAAAAACCACGACCTATAGTATGGAAAATTTCATAAAAAATCAACATCTTCGAAAATCAATTTTTGTGATCTGAAATTCAATATTGACCTGATTGTAAATCAAATCAATGCTTAAAATCTCAATTTCGAACACAGGACTGATTTTATTTCAAGAAAACCGATTTATACAATCGTAGTGAAAATTGCAAAAATAACTTGAAGTCACTCAGTTAGTATAGTTAATTGAAGAAATATTTTCTGTTTTAAAATAATATTTAAACTAAACGTCGTGTCTCGTCTTTGAAATTTTCATTTTGCACAAAACCACATATGTACATTAACAAAAACTTACAATAACTTCTTCTCTTTATTTAACAGAAATTAAGAGTATGAAGAACACTTTCGGTAATATTCCAAATCTATACATAATTACATTATCATGTTAAAAATCGAACTGTAAGCAAATTTAACTAATTATCTTCAAATTAAGTAATTTGTTAATTTTATACATTCAGACATTTCGTAATATTTTGTGTCTTGTTTGAAAAAAATTAAGTGAGCTTGATTGCTTTGTCAATACGTTAAGGCACTTTATTATATTTTAAGTATAGCTACAATATATTATGTACATATATACATATACATATATATATATATATATATATATATATGTATGTATGTATGTATGTATGTATGTATGTATATGTATGTATATAATTTATTAACTGTAGCATAAAATAAACATAAAAAAATACTAATATATTTTCATAACAACTTCGTCATAAGATCCGTTAAATTTTAAGAAGATTAATTTTTATTTATTACCGTTTAAAAAAATCTCGACAGTTAGTAGCTTTTTACCAAAAATAAATACACAGATTGATTTGAACCATATGACAATATTCTGTTCAAATATAGTAATGTAGAAAAAAATCTCTAGTGAAGAAAAATGAAAAAGAAAATTTAATATTAAAAAAAAATAAAACGTAAAGCATTAGCACATCTTGAAAATCACATCTTATTAAATAAAGAATATAGTTTAATAACATTTCAAATTGTCCATGTATATGCATATAGACAGGAGTAAAATAAATTTATTCTGCAGTTTAAATATTTAAAAATGCCATCAAAATGCAAACAGAATATCGTTCAAATATAAAACTTTTTTTTGACAACTGAATAGTTTCTTTTGTATTATAACTTTCATTATACAAACATACATATGACTATAGTTGATAGTTTCAGGTTATTGAAAATTTTCATAAAAAAAATCCTTTATGGTATCTGCTGGAGTAATGAATTTATCGAAAAAATTATTTAATTTCAAAGTCAGGTGTTAGTATTTGAAATTTTAAAAAGAGATGATATAATGTTTGTAATTTTTTTAATCGTAAACGAATGAAAAAAAAACAACTTTATTTATTCATGTGAACTTTAAACGAAATTAAAACAGAAAGTAATTGACTTCAAATGGTATTATTTTCATGTATGAGAATATAAAATAAAATACAGTTATAGAGAGGAGTGTTGTATTACAAATCTGTGCTATATCAATCTTCACACATATATCAATATTCGTACGTATAATAAGTACATGTGTGTGTGTAATTAGCGTATAACAAAAAAAAATTCTTTCAAAAACGATCCGGGAAAGAAACAACACTTTCGTTTATCTAACAAGACGTAATAAGATGATGATGTATGATTACATTTGACAAAGATAATGAGTGTACGTGTTATGTACGTAATAGAAATATAATCAGTCATTTAATCACAGACGCCGTTCAGTAATTAGAATAAATATGTATTCTGTTGACTTCATAACACAACTCGACGATCGTACGTAACCCGAGAACATTCTATTCCACGTGGTTGCACGTCGAGCGCGTTAGGATTCGATTTCTAGATACTGCAGAGTACTTGCGGTTTTAGACACTCGAATGCGTTTCACGAAATCGAATTCATACCGCCGATTGCTCGCTTATATTCGCTCGTCATATTTATTTGTATTACGACAGATAGGCAGCTACTCGTGTACATGTGTCATATATTCATTCGGTTCAGTTGCAAGATGTGTAGATAAATGACAAAAATAAATAATGAATGTACGAATTTCGTTTCTGAAATAATATGTAATTGTGATGTTCGTCGATAAGAGTATAGACTTGTTCTATTTTCGAACGGATTTTAAAAATACATTTTCGTTTCAAAATACAACCTGAATTAATTCCGTTTGATCTTTTCCAGATACACAACTGTTACGCCATCATCGCGCCAATCGAAAATGAACACAAGAATAAATCTATTCAGGAATAAATTAACCTGTCAACGTGGCAATAAACGAAACGTATCGGAAATAAAATCGATTCTAACCAGACGCCGACCTCATTGAAAACAGCATCGTCCATTAAAAATAAGAAGAAGAAGAACACCGCTCGTCGACCACAAATCAATTAAAATCGGTCGCATTTCCCCCAAAAAAAACACATCGGTTTGTTGTAAATCATCACAGCACAACATGTGCACTCGATGAGGTATTCTTCTGCTCGACGCGATCGCCATTAAGACAAAAAATCCGGCTGCGAGAGAAAAAAAATAATGAACGAATTATAAAAGTCGAAAATATTTATGTACTGGAAAAGTCAATAAACGTTAAAATAGATATCGGGTTCAAAGTCAGTGAAATGCAATGAACGTGCGATGTGTTTGTATTAACAAGAAGATGGCTTCTTACGTAAATAAACAGACAGTATACGAAAAAGTGTTAAACTAAGCTTTTTATTTGTTTACAAGAGAGATTGCGCGATTGTTTTTATTGCATTGATTACGTGCGCGGCTCCGACAGAAATAACTGTGTGGAGTTTTATGTTATTGATGATTTTTGAAAATAAATCAGGAAGTGATCGTGTTGTTGTTTCGAGAACGAATCAATCGATTGGATGGTAGAAGAGGAGAGAGCAGTGTCTCAATATTTCACTGGAAATGTGTTTTTACAACGATATTTATTATATCGATTAAATTTAACATCGTCCACACACGTTCTAGACATTCGAGTATCGGCCTTAAAACGAACAGACGATACGAGTAGCAATGCACGACTGCATTTCCCCATACTGACATCAAAGTACAAATTAGTTATTTAAATATTCTTCTTCGACGAGAGATAATCGAAAACGGATCTTTCGTTTGAAATTCTTCCGAGATAATTTCAACAAAGTGGAAAAAAAAGAACCGTTCATATCACGTACATTTACATTTGAAATCGTCTACACACACACGAATCGTTTTATTATAATTATTATTATTTAGAAATATTTTCAAGTACAAATCGATTTATTAATATAAGAAAGTATCACGAGTGTTTGTGCATATTACATAAACCGATGTTTATCGAGAAGATCGAGGAAAAAAACCCCGACCGAACATGAATCGAAAATATTCGAAACATTGAAACGATGTCAAGGAATTCAACACATCTTCGAACGAACAATAAGAGATACAACACGATGTTTGAAAATCTGATCACACGTATAACGAGCCCGAATTCACGACGAAGGCACACGTACAATTGTCAGCAGGAAGCGGCTCTGATGGGTTCTGTCGAGCCGTATTCAGAACCCGAAATCGACGACAACGACGAGGAAACGAGCAACGGCAACGGATCGGCGTCGTCGGAGGTTCATCCGGAGAAGAGCGACTTCGTGAACGGCGGCAGAAGGGCGAGACCGAATTCGAGACATGTGATCGAAAGAAGACGCGTCCGAGGGAGAAAGGTTCCCGAGCCGGGATTGAGACAGGCGAGGAGTTTGGGTCGGCTCGACGGTTTAAGAGAAGTGAGTCGTTTTCATTTAACTTTTAACATTGTCGTTTATTGTCCGTACTTCGAACGTAAAATCGTCGATATTTAAAAGGAGAGCGTTTCGATTTTGAACGCCAGTTTATTTATAGACATAAAACAATTAAATAAAATACAATATTATTATTAAAATACCGAAACAGCTTGAGTGAATAATTACTATAATTTTCTATCCAGTTAAACCATTCATATATATAAATACATTACGAATACAATAACAAAGTTACAAGCCGTGCAACAGCAACAAAAACGTTTCAATTGTACCGTTTCAAAATGAATGGCATCTTGAAAATAATTATTCTTCTAAAAATATTTATATTTTCAATAACGTCAATTATTGTTTATTATTATTATTATTTTTTTAGAAATTACAATCGCAAATTTTTCTACTAGATAATATTGAATCTTAACTATTTAAAAAAAAATTTAACTATGATTATTATATAATAAAAGATTTTTCTAAATATTGGAATGTGGCCTTGAGTAATATATATATATATATATATATATATATATATATATATATATATATATATATATGATTAAAAGTCAATTACATCAATAGATAAAAAGGTATTTTTAAAAAAAGATACAGGTTTTGAATACAAATTAATTTTATTGTCTATAAATGAAAATTAGATATTATTTTAATATTTGTGTGTGGCTGTGTATGAACAGAATGTTAATTAAATATTATGAATAGAAATATTTTTATTAATCGATACACCGGGTATATAGATTTTAAACTGCAAATTCGAATAATGATACAATAAAAGATTATTGTCAGCATAAATTTGTTTAAAAAAATCAGTGTCCTAGTTCCAGCTTTACTTTAGTTGTAATTTAGTTGAATATTGTATCTTTAAATTGATTTTAAATAGATCACTACTTCGAATGCAATAAAATGCAGGAAATATTAACAGTATTCAAAAGTTATTAGTCGATCACCTTTAATTAATTTCTGTGCATTTGGATAACAGAATTTATCATTTTCAAGTCGTGAATATGTAAAAAACTGTGACTCATTTTATTTTAATAAAGTTGTTTTCAATTCCCAATTAAGCATTGAGCAATTGACAGAAAATGTCATAATAATTTTTTTATTCGTGTCTCATTTATATATTGATTTTCTATGTTTTATTTTTTTTCTAATTGGTATTTTTAAACATCAAATTGTCATTCTTTTCTAAATTCAATTTATCATTCTTTCAAAAATAAAATTATATAAATATTGGATTTTGACTTCATCGAAATACTCTAGTAATAATGGTGAATTTTTAATAATATAAAATAAATAAGAAACAAAAAAGTTGAAACTTGTACAAATTCCAAAATAGTATTTTGAATTATAATTTTTATCATAATTAGTTTAAACAATCTCCCTTCCCTCGTAGAAACATCTTTTACCATTAAATAAATAACATATTTCACACGTTTGCAAATGTTACAGTGCCGCAAAAAAACACACACCTTTTATGTGTATTGACTTACCACACACACACATCATCGGTCCGTGTGAATTATGTTCCAGCTCATTTATTTATGAATGATTCATGAACGTTGATGATACCGAGTTAATTAGTAAATGTTATCTTGTGTGCAAAATGATGTATGATAATTAAAAAAAAGTCTGTCAAAATTTCATTATTCGTCTCTACAGTATGATTATTCGTAACTATTCGCTAAAAAATTGTCTTATACGAACAGAAACATTCAGATAGAATATTCGCTATAATTCATAACTTTGAAATGTAATTTGCATAATATTAAATAATTCAATTAAAATATAACTAAATACGATGTCTACATGAAATTTATTGGAATCACAAATGTTCGACTAAATAATTTTCATAGTTTTTTTTTTAATATTACATTTTACATATATATATATATATATATATGTAATATTCATTTAAAATTTCAACTAACGGAAGTTTAATCGATAATTTTTAACTCGTATAATTAATTTTATTACAACCTCCTGTTTTCGTTTCTGTAACTCGAAACATAGTTTGTGTTTATAGAAAAATATTTAAATTGTTAATAAACGTTCATTTAATATTTATTTTCTCTTAAGAATGTTTCCTATATTTAATTCGGAAATATTCAAATATTTTAAAATTTATTAATCAGATCTCACGAGGAATTTCAATTTAACTGTTAATTGTTACGTGTTTTTTATTTAGAATTTAAATTGAAAATAAATGCTAATAATTTTAAACGCTTGTCGAAATAATTGTTATCGAAGAATAAATCTGTTATCGAAAAATGATTTCACTTAAAGTGCGTTCGCGATCTTTCTAATTTGTTTAAGCGACTGCACGTAAAATTAACGAGCGATAATTGCTCGAGAAGACGATGACACGACCGTCAAGATAGAACACGAACGATAGTGTCGTACAGACAAAGAGATTAGATACTTCGATAGGAACGAAACGGGTGGATGCATGACATTTCACAAAAGCACGCTTCATAAATTCAACGTAATTGTTCTTAATTAACTGAAAACTCCGTGCAAATAACGAACGCAGAGGCGTGTTGTGTTCGACGCGCACGTGCATGTGTTTTTGTCCGACGTACGTACGTACGTATCTCTCAACGCCGAACTGGGTGATAATTTTTAGAGCAAAACTCCATATTTTTCAATCTGTCAAAAAACTGAAAGATTACATTCACTACAGTAGTTTTATAAAACATTTACTGTTAAATACTTCCATGTTTCTAATTAAGTTCGTCGTAACGTGTTTCGATTGCGTTTTTCTTTTATGAATTTATTTATTTTTTTCATTAGCGAGACCTATTTTAAGATCATTGTGTTATGAACTTTATTTACAATTTTATTTCATGTCTCTATATACTATATAAATGATCGGAAATATCTAATATAGATATTTTTACTTTATTTACAACATTTATTCGTATATTTGTTAATCTCTTGATTCTAGTGTTTGAGTAGTAAAATATTTTAATTCATAAAAATTCTATACCTTACTATATTATAACAAATCCCATCTCATTGACGGAAAAAAAATTTTTTGTGCAAAAAAGCATTTCATATTTTTTTACATTTCTAAGTATTAATTCTCCTTTCAGCTCCATATAAATCACTTATTAACTACCACTTCAGATTTTTTCTCTTTTAGAGTAGGTAGTAGTTTTTTTTTAAATTTAATTTTACATACTTTTTCATATATCGAGATTTTAAAAGTCTTACTTTTTTCTTCATCGTCGATGAGAAAAAAATAATATATTTTTTTCCAACTGATAAAACATTTCTTTTCAATATGTAATTTAGAATATTATCGTTTGATCTTTTTCCATGATAAATTAATTATTATCAGTTATTAACTAATAATATCAGTTTAAGATATTATAATATTCATACAACAATACTTATAACTTATTATTTTATATAATAAATATTATAAGAAAAATGCAATAAATTATTTTCAAGAAACAGTATTGTATATTTTTTGATTTTTTTAAATTAAACAGTCTATTTAACATTTTAATATATTGACAAGAATTTCTATTGATTATATAAAATAATTTGTTTAGTTTTAGTACCATTAAAAAAATAGTTACTATTCGTTTCGCTCAAATGAAAATTAATCGATCTCGAAATATTTCTCATTGATATAAATACTTATTAGTAGTTATCTTGCAAATTTATCGATAAAAATACATACTGTTATTCTATATATATATATATATATATATATATATATATATGATAGAAATATTTGTCTTAAAACCGTTCAACAATCATAACAAAACCAGTTTGTGTAGGTGGGCGTTTAAATAATTCCTAATTAACAGTTTTAATTAGCGATTATGACTAAGTATATTTTCATGCACTAGAAACAGAGATAATAGTTTACATTATATATATATATATATATTCAATTATGAATTACCTAATACAAACCCAATTAAATATATTATTAAAACAGTCTTTCACCAACAAACTCACTTACACAAAAATAACATACATACATACAGTTTGTGTATATATATTTGTTTCTGTTTATATACAAGTTCATAGCAATTACTACAAATTAAATATGTGTATGTATAAATAGCTGTACTAGTAAAGTGTGTAATAAAATTTGCAAGTAAGTACCAGCTATACGAATTATTAAATATTGAAAAAAATAATTCGATAACAGTTCTTATTATTTTCAAGTATATAATTATAGTTCGAGGTGTATAAAATCATAATTATTGTCGTAATTACGATGTTATGATGAATGTTAACCGTGGTCGAGTTTTAATTAGAATTATTTTAGTTCATTGACATGTACTTTACACACACCTACGCGTACGAAAAGAATTGTCGTATTAAATTAATTATTTTTTTAGAGACAGCTTTTAAACAAAATTATCGATACGAAATATATTTCTTACCGCATGTCGGTTTTAGAAAATGATAAATTTCGAATTGTTCAGTATAATAGAGAGACTTTTAATGAAATGAAAATAAATTTTTCAGTGGATAGTTTTTTTTTCTCGGAAAATCAAATTTTAAACGATAGTTTTAATATTCATCGAGACATATTTTAAAAATAAATAAATAATTTGAAAATTTCTAACGAAATCAATCTCAACGGAATACAAATCGAAATGACTAACAGGTATGAAATTTAATATTTCATTCGTGTAAACGATGATAAATTTAATGACGTTTGAATTTAAATCATATATATATAAAGGTACATCAGAAATCCGTTTCCATGACCAGAATGTACAATCGATCTCCGTCACAACTGCAAATATTCAAACTGCATCGAATTGTCATGCAAATATAGTTATTAGTTCGTGCACGTAATTCTGTCTATGTGTTTTCTAGTACGGTTTCACTCGTTTCAGTACAACTCATTTCGAATATTATTTTCAGTCCATTAATATCGTCACATGTTATGAATCATTAATTTTAAACGTTGCAGGAACAAAAAAAAAAAATACAAATGACCTATAACTTTAATGACTTCTATATTAATCAATCAGAGAGTACAGCGACCTCGGAGAATTTCAGTCGTTCGATTTTTAAGACTCGTTCGAGTTGAGCATAAAATAATGCATTACATCCTTACGTCTTTATTTCTATTTAAGTTGTGTATTCGTTATTTTTTTATTGAATTATTGAATCGATCGGTTTTAGATCTAAATAAAGGTTGTTTTTTTTATTATTATAATACCGATCGATTATCTATAACGGTTATCGTTTATTTTTTCAACAAAAATATTTAATAGTTAAACAGAAATATTTATGAAACTTTTAAAAAAAAAACAATTATAATCTATTTGTAATATATTAAATTATTACGTATTTATTACCTACATGACAATTGTATCAAATTGCTGAAACTTGGAGAAAAAAAAACAATAAATTCGATAACCGTTACGAAAAGTGTCGATCGATTGAAATTCGCACAACTCTGTACACAAACGAACAACAAGATTCGATATCGCCGTAATCTGATAGCACCGATCGAAGATTCACAATGTGATCCGCGTATAAATGTCGTATGACCCGGATAAATCTCGATACGTATCGACGAAAACGTACACAACGTTGCCCTTAACACATCGTGCACGTACGAATCCGTATCTAACCGAAAAAAAACATATCCGGATTTCTGTATAATCGTCGGAAAATAATAATATATTCGCAGTTTCGAATCGCGTTCGGAATAAAACGTGGCTGCGTTTAATTGTGCTCGATAATAATTATGCACATACCTACATTTCAGATAAACAAGTACAATAATAAAATTTGATTTCACCATCGTCGTTGGTCGGTGCATGCATGTCACATTTGTGTCGTGATTTGTATTATTAAAAAAAAAAAATAAATACGTACGTACGTATGCACTCTAGTTTCTCC
The DNA here is from genome assembly GCA_029203775.1 of Neoneuromus ignobilis. NCBI lineage: Eukaryota > Metazoa > Arthropoda > Insecta > Megaloptera > Corydalidae > Neoneuromus > Neoneuromus ignobilis. Next base: position 40,722,266 of record CP092092.1, read on the forward strand.
ATTATGTTTCGTGCAATAGTTCGGCTCTTTCTATCCATTTAGGACATTAACGTTCGCAATTATTGCACACATATCGATATTTTTTTAATCGTTTAAAAACGAGTGCATTATTGTTATTTAAAGACACGTTTACATAACAGACATTCTTACTAAAGAGTCACACTGAACTGTTTTATTTATTGCAACGTGTACTCGTTTCAAATTATTCAAACGTTCGTGCGATATTGGGTAGAAGAAATATTCAAACCAAAGATGTTATTTAAAATCATTTAAGAAAATGGATAGAAATGTTGACATCGTTTCAAACGAACTCGAATTGAATTGAAAATCCGTTGACATGGAAAAATTCAATTTATTATGTAAATTTAATGCTTTAGTTCATCGAACGTTAGTAACGACGGTCGACTTTCGTATTGTCTGCTGTTCCATAAATTATTCTCGAAATGTAATTTGTCCATGCTGATGTGTTTCCAAAAAAAAAAAATGTTATCTTTTGTACAACCGCATCGCGTGTCGTACATTTTTGTGCACGTTCACGGGATATCAGCCAAAAGCTGATCTCGAGGCAACCGTTTGCTCGATATAATTAAACACAAATTACATTAAAACAATATTATAGAATAAGTGGAACAATCATTAGGTGATTTAGATTGCCAAGTATTTCGTAACAGTCCAAATAGTTATTTCTACACACACACACACAATTGCAATGCATATAAAAACAACAAAAATATTTTATAATACATAATTAACTTTGAAATCGAATGTAAAAGTGTTTTTATACCAAGTACCTACGGATTATAAACAGAAAATTAAAATTTTATGAAAAAAATATAAACTGTAATTTGAAAAAAGGACTATAATATTATAAATATGTTTTTCGGAAATTCTTTTTGACTATATAAATGTTATATGAGCTATTTACACGATTGTAAGTTAGATTATATTGCAATTTTTTTACGATTGAATCATATCTTAACTAAAGAAATTTTAGTAATGTATTTTAATTATTTATTAGATGACTTTCTCATCGTACGAAATCTGAAACTTTTCGTTAAAAGTGAATCAGCCACAATACCAAATCAACTGGAAAAACATTACGGTCATTTGTGTTTTATGTTTAAAATATTTTTAATACAAATGTAGTGAAAACTTTCGAATTTGATTTTTTATTATTTTTCTTCTTTTAAGAAAACTTAATGAATTAAGTATTTGTGTTCGTATTATCTCATATTAATTTTTAAAAAATAACACTCTCATAATATATTAGATTTGATACCAAATTCCAATCCGTTACTTGCATTATTTATATTAAATAAAAAAAAAATGTTGAATCTTTAATAGTTACATTTTTTTTCAAAATAAAATTAAACAACGTAGTATTATAATTTTATTTAGATTCTTTTTATATTACACTTCTATTTTTTTTTCTTACTAATATCTATTGAAATTATTCTTTTTGTATAAAAACTCTGCTGATTCCTCAAGAAGTAGTCTCTTTTATATGTACGTTATAAAATGTTAACTTTTGTACATAAAAACGAACAACACCAGGGATGCTTTGCTATTTTTTTATACAAGAAATTACATCACCTGTATTTTTATTTTTCGCCGTTCCTTCGTGTATAAATAAACCTGCAATAAATATAAAATAACGTTTTGGTATAAAAACAACTCTTAAAAATATTCAACAACAACACTTTAGCAATATTATTATTCAGCGAACGTACTTTATACAAAGAATAAATTAAGAATACAATTTTGGAATTTGGGTCTACAGTTGTCTTACAAACATTTTGTAACTATTGAATATTTAAACAACATTTTACAGAATTCTTAACATTTTTAAACACACACACACACACATACATACCTACATATGTATGTATGATATATAGTAAAATATTTTGTATAAAGACACATTTCATGAATAAAAAAAAATAAAGATAAAAATATCTTAAACAGTTTCTAATTATTTATAAAATTATTTCCATATCTGTTTACTCAGTCTATAAACATGTTAATTGAAAAAGGAAATTTTCTTTCAACTGCCTTTTCAATTTATTTAATCGTGTTCTGAAAATACCCTTGGAAATAAACAATAAACATGAGTCAGATATTGATTTACAATTCCATTCTATTTATATTTAAACTCATTTCATTTTAAGTAGTTTAGAAATGATTTATGTTCAATTCTCAAATATACACATAACATATATATATATAAATCTATGTTCAATTGATATAATTTGAATTCTATATTAAAACAAATCTAAAAATAAACTCAATCGATAAACGAACTAACATCAACACAAAAACATATTCCATACACGTAGATGTACTAAAAATCCCTGGTTCGTGAAAATATTTCACTCTATACTTAAATTTAGCTGTTTATATGGGAGAGTCTAAATATATATATATATATATATATATATATATATATATAAATGAATGAATGAATGAATATGTATTCGTAGATAAAAACTAATTAGGTACATAGATAAAAAGTGTTTCACGTGACGATTACATCACACAATAGTTGTTTGTTACACATAAGTTAAAACAGAATTAATTCGTTAGTACACAAGTAAAAAAAATAACGTGTGAGAAAAAGTCGTAATCGACGATGACGAAAAACAAAATGCCTGAACAATAAAATGGCCGTTCAATGACTTCGTCAACTTCAGCGTGCAGCTTGTATACGATTTCCATTTCAATTGAAATTGAACGTGCAACAAACGTACTACCATGTAAATATTATAAATATAACTCTATGTGTGTATATATATATATATATATATACACGTGTATGTGCAAAGAACACATAGACTTTTACACCTACCGATTTGCATATGAATTGGCCGTATCGCAATAGCATCTTTGCGGTGAAACTGTGGGAGTCTGTAGTCGTTATTATGTTTATTTTTATTACCATTACACTAGTATTATTGTTATTATTATTATTTTAATTATCAGTATCATTATGGCATAGACGATTTCGACAATTTGATTTATTCATGATGTGTGTTATACAAGAGAAAACGTCTGTAACTCTGCAATTTGTTAAATAATAATTGTATTAATCAAATATTATTAGTCAATAAACGTGCGATTAAATCGAGTTTTAAATTATAAACTGTGAACTCTCACTTTGTGTTTTTTAAATTTTTTATATACATATATTTGTGTGTGTGTGTGTATGTGTATATACTTGAACAAAACCTGCAAAATGAAAACGTCACTAGTATAAAATTCCGTTTCCTGCAAATAATAAATTACAATTACACGTTTCGTGTCGAAATCGTGTGTTCTTGAAACTAATTAGAACTCATTATTTTCGTTATCGATGTCGAACACAATATAATTAAATATGTTGGCTGCAGATTTGGCCGGTCGAAATAAAATTATTATTCATTGTATTAACTGACTGATGGACACGTGTTATTATCAATTGTATATCAGTTAGTATTTTTAAACCTTGCGGTGTTTAATACTACTACTAATATTATTATTATTATATTCGTTCATTGTAATTTTACTAATACTATTGCACACACACACTCACTCACTCACTTCATTAAAAATTCGAGGTCATTATAACTCATAAATATCGTAATCGATAGTTTTAATTGTTCATCGACAATTGTGTGTGTTTTCTATACAGTTGATTGTCTTTCGACTGTATTATTTAACACTTAATAATTGTTACTTTCGTACACCTTTTTGTATATGAATACCCTATTATCATTTATTTTAATGGACGAAAATTCTAATAAACATTCAAGACTAGTTGATTATTTATTCAAATGAGTTTCATTTAAAAATATATTATTGGAAATTAAATCGTTCGTTTTAAGATTACTTAAATTACTTAACACTTCTATCTCTCATCATACATATAGGTTTGTGAAGGATCGGCTTTTGAATTATTTCAAGAAAAATGTTAATTGTCTTCACTTATTTAATCTATTTTTCTATTTTTAGTAAAGAAAACATTTCTTTTATTTATGAAAAATAATTAAAAATGAAATACAACGTGAAATATTTTAAATTTTAACTATGATAAAAAATATTACTCTCTGTTTGTTTTTTAACATCGTAACAAATTCACTTTAACACCAGGTATTCATTCAATCGAACATTATAACATTTTATAAAAATCCTGTATTATTATAATGAATGATCAATCCGTGTCGACAGTATTTGTATTACAAACGCAACTATTTTAAAAGAAAAATCAATCGAGAACAATTGTCTTTTGATATTGTATGTATGTATTCATTGTACTTTGAATAGATCTAATTATATTGTTGATGATTTGTAAATTAAAGAATGAACTGAACTAGAGTAATAACATATCACGACCTTCATGGAACAACAATTCAACGAGATCGACATTTCAAGACGGAAGTGTGAAAGTTAAACAATATTTTTAGCTGTTGCATAACATGTGAGAATCGCTTTTGGTTCTAATAATATTTTCAATGCCAGGTTGGTGTTGCTTGCTTCTAATAAGATTGAATACTAATTACTCGTCGGCTTTGGAGAACGTGCAACGCATTGAAATTACTTTTTAAGAGGATAGTATGAAACCGAGTAAACATTACAACTTTATATATATATATATATATATATATATATATATATATATATATATAGTAAATCAAGAAAATATACAAATGTACCAATAATTGTTTTTTTTTTTTATTTTTAAAAACACATTTGCAACAATAATGATTAGTGACTTCAACACGTGTACAAGTCACAATACGTTATTCCTATGATATAAGTTATGATATAAAGAAAAAGGAGAAGAAAAAAAACTGATTCTGAAACGTACGGAACACGAACAGGAAAAACATACAGAACAATGTAGCAAGTGACATACACACACACACACGGCGTGTAGAGTGTATCTACTGTGTAGATGTTTTTCATTCACTTTCACGTATTATGTGTACAGTGTGGAGAGATCTTCGATCAGCAATTGAATAACAGATTCACGACAGTAATAATACATGCGGATAGTCCTTCAACACCTGTCTACCTGTAACACATACATACATCGCTGTTCTTCAGCCATTCATATAAATGTTATGTGCACGACGCACGCATCATCAACCTTTACGTGTTTGTAGAAATCTTCGATTCATCTCTTTTACATTCACTGACATTGAAGTCATTATATATATATATATATATATATATATATAGTATGTGTACGAGATATATTCTCTTTGTATGTTATAATATACGTCGAAACTTCTCTTGTACACCTCTAGGCGTTTTAGAAAACATGCGAGTTTCTCAGAACCTGAAAAATTGCATCTTCCCAACAATTCTACTCGCATGTTGATGATGAGATGTCGATGATAATCATTATGTGAGAAATGATAATAATGACATTGTTTATTAAAAGCATCGCCTCGAGTTAAGCAAAGAGTCGAAGAAATAAGAAAACGTAGATAAGGAAATCTTTTTTCTGTACGTTAATTAAAAGCAAAAAGAAAAAATCAAATATATATATATATATATATATATATATATATGCACATTGTGGAGGTATTTCAAAACAATGGCGTGTCGTAAAGTGAACGTTTTAAGAATGTTAGGAATTATTTTTTTCCTAGACTCGTTGACAAATATTCTATATAAAATGTGTTACGCCTCGCGTCGGTATGCGCCGAACAATAATCTGATATCAGTTTAATTGTTTTATTTGTCGTAGTTGTAAAAAATATCAAACCAGTCTTACGATATAAACTTCTATACGTATAAGTAAATAGAAATCCATCGATGCTAGTGCGTTTTTTTCTTTTTTTTTTTTGTAAAAACGTATGTGCAAATGTTTCGTATAAAAAGCGAGTCGTTAGACACAAATGTGAAAATATTTGACAATTATAATACACATTAGATAGAAAAAGTGGAAGTAGAAAGAACAATTAACTGTTGAACACAGGAAGTTAATTTCACAGGTTAAATAAAAACGTACATAAATGAACCGTTAAAGTTTAACAGTTACGAAACGAAACGAAAAAATTAATTGAAATTATAATACCATAAACGCGATACGGCCATTTTTAAAAAACATTACTTGTAACATTTCTCCTCGATGTTTTTCTATGAAATCAAATATTCGATACATACGTACGAACATAAAGTTCGTGTGCACTTAGTAAATATAGAAATATCCCACTATAACACCACTATTGACGTCTCTATTACAATATCATTGATTTCTAATTATTTTTATATCTATCAGCGAATTAACACTGATTACTTTTAACAAAATAATTCCTTTAATCAACTAACTGTTATTTCAGTCCATAATATTTTTCGTGGAACTAATTCAAATTATTCACTTTAAAATTATCACATGTTCATTTATATGCATGTATATATACACACAAACACATACAGTCTTTAGACAAAATATACCTTCTTTCTTTGTTTAAGATTAAAATCTCGATTATAAAAGTAAACAAGTACTTAAAAAAACACAATACCGTCTGTCTTTCTCAGTAATACTTGTTATGAATTTTTATTAACCCTTTTAAATGTTTGTCGTGTTATATTCTACCATTGAATAAATATTCACATAGCTATAAAATAAGATAATGTCTTTAACTAAAGGACTAGTGACGAAAAGAAACTGAAAAGATTATAAAGAAAACGTATGGTATTTTTGATAATAGATAATTCATTTATCATGTTTTTAAAATAAAAAAAAAACTTGCATTATGATTGAAAAGTATGTTGAATTATTTTTTTTAATATCCATGAAATCTTTAATTTTAATAAATATAGAAAAAAATCATATATATATATATAATTTTTTATATCAATTATTTTTTGAATGTGAAATTGCAGAAGCATATAATACATTCTACAATGTTTATTTGAATTGAAATTTTAAAAAAGAATATGTATTTATTATTTTATCAATTTTTGTACTTGTTGTTTTGTGCAGTTAATCGATTTAGCTAATGAACGACTCGTATGTTATTCGAAATATGCAATCGATTCCAGCGCCAATTTTCAATCTGTCCGATTTAATTGCAAATTATTTAAATCAGTTCCGAACATACACGTACGTATGTATGTATGTATGCATGCAGACACATATATAAACGGCTCCTTAAACTAATTACGAGAAGATCATTAAAAAGGTGATATTTATTATCCTGTAGATCGTGAACATAATCTAAATCCATTATAAGAACGCATTAATGTAATCAGACGCGAGAAACGTGCGCGTACACACACAAACACAAAACATATGTTTTTCATCATTCGGCGATCCATTGTCCAGATGCCGTGTTGCTTCGGGCATCTCTCCGAACAAATATTGAAACCGGGATGCTGTCTGTAGAAGAGGCAACGCAGAAACGTGCGCATACATGCATGCACATGTCGTTATGTTCGAGTGAATCGGAGTTAATGGCCATCTAATGCTCTTTTAATATGCTAATTTTATTGAAAACACGCGAATAAACAAATATTTTATTTAGATATTTTTTCACATAACATCAGTTCATATAAATCTTTATATATATGTATACGTACGTGTAAAAATACTGCACATTTTAATTAAGACAGGTAATAAATTTCATAGTTTTTTAAATGCTATACTTTCACTAGTCTATTAATATTAAAATTTAACGACTTTACTTCTAGTTTTGCGTTTATTTATTTTATACGTTGTATACTCGTAGTAGAACTATTTATACGTACACATATTTGCCCACTTTCTTAAATATGTACAAAATGATTTATAACGAATATTAAAAAAATCATTAAATTTTGTAAATAAATAAATATATATATATTTATATGTGTGTGTGTGTACGTCATATTTGCTTTATTTTAAATTATAAAGATTTAATTTCTTTCTTTGGTATAAATCCTATAACCAAATTTACAGCTTTTAAACTATATTTAAAAAAATGGTCTTAAAATATATTTTTTTCGATAGTCATTTATCGAAAGAGTCAGATAAACTTTTTGAAATTGAAAATCATGTCCATAAAAACGATTACATAGTATTTTAAATAAACGTACATATTAATAAAAAAAATCATAAATAATTCGATAATTAAATTTTCCACATATAGTGGGTGATAAAGGTGTTGGTCGTTCTTTAAACGCATAACTAATTGATTACTTACACCTACATGTTAATTTATAAACAAGATTCGTTTTACAACCAGGTATTATTTCGTTAATTAAAATTTATTTTAGTTTAATCTCTCTGTCTCATCTACTACAATATATCAAATTAAAAAATAATAAACATTTTAAACAGACCATTGACGGATTTAACACCTAAACCGACAAAACTCTGCAGGAAATATGTGTGTATGTAAAATTGTAATTTTTTTTAAATGTTCAAAATAAAATCATTGAGATTATTACATTTTAAATATATCCTATATTTTTTGATTATGCTATTTGCATCGAAAGAAATATATTATTTATATATATATGTATTAAAATCCAAATAAATAAACAAATAAAAATGTATGTACTTAAAAAAAATAGTCACGATATAAATTTAACATAAAATTCTGATTACATTTCAAAGGCAAAGTTATAAACGGAAAACATTTTTTCAATTATTATTTATGGTATGTTTATAAAGCTCTCTATCTACCCATAAATGCAAGTACAATATATCTTTTTTATCTTATCTGTCAATCTACATTAGTCGTGTCCTTTGGATCTGTATATCATAGAGTGTATCTAGTAAATTACAAGAAACGTGCATTTATTATATTAATAAACGATTATTCATATCTCTATAAATACATTCGATGTAATCTGCTGCGTAAATGACAATAATCTTAAAATGGCTCGGATTTAATTCGGTTTCGTCGAACGAGAATCAAAATATTATTTTAATGCATTTCTTGTGAAATATTGTTTTCTACTTCTTTTTTAATGAAACAAGATGCATCTTTACTATAAAATATACAATACTCAAATCTACTCTACAAATAGTCACGTTTTTCATAATCTTCAATTTATATTAAAATAGAATTCGACTTGAATCACTCGCGAACGATGATGATGATTGGCATGGATTTTTCGTCCTTATAAACAGAGTACTAGTGCAACTATGAATATCTGTTATTCGAAGAGAAAGAGGATTCTTTGAAATATTTATTCGAATGATAACTAGAATTTGTATAATTTATATGAACATGGCAAACAGGATGTACAGTATTTTTTCTTTATCGAATTGTTTGCTATTTTTAAATATCAAAATGTCGCAAGTAAATAAATATATTAAAAGAAAATCTCGAAATCCGAAAGGTTCCTTAAATTCTGACAATTTTACATGCTAAATCTTTGTACATACATTCGAATCTGTCAAACGATAAGAGAATTTCAAAGATAAATTAGTAGCGGCCTACTCTATGATCTCAACGGAAGGAGAAAGTTTTATATTGTTTTATTAGTAGATCCGCGAAACGTGATCGCATGTAACCACGTACGACAGAGACACGACCATAACCACAACTCTATATTCGATACGATCGTCTCTTTTCAATTGTCGAAGTGTTAATGACTGTTCAAAACATGCTAATCATTCATTGGCGTGTATATATTCTTTTTATGGGAGTCATCGTATCAAACACTCAAATTGTTCGATGTGTCTCTATCTAGAATACAGCCGGGCTCAAATATATATTACATATAGAGAGATGGATATGAATGTTTGCTTGTATTTACGATATTCAACGATTTAATATTTGTGTGTGTGTGTGTGTCTTCGTCGTGAGATGAACGGAGTAAAATAATACAAAGATGTTTCTAATTGCAGAGTCGGATTTAGGTCTATGAAAGTTGGATGATTATTGTTTAGTGTAGGGTTTTTTTTCCATTTGTCATTACAGTGAATTATATTTGAAAGTATTGCAGAAAAAATATTGACACAGATACCCATATAGAAACACGTATATATATATATATATATATATATATATATATATATATATATATATATATATCATTATGAAAAGAAATCTACAAACACAATACCTTTTCAAAACATTAGTACAAACAAAAATTAATCCAATCAAACAAGACGTGCCTTATGTTTGTATCACTTCAACAGAAATTCAACCTGTCATTCAGTATTAAAATATTGTTTCAGAAACATTAAACCATTATAGAGTTCACATGTATTTTCTCTTTTTGTATACACATTTTTTTACAATTATTGAAATTTGAAGATTGTACTCTTGACAGATTTATGTCATTAATTGTATTATATAATTATTTACACTTTGATTTTTGTTAAGAGAAATTCTTTTCACTATTTTTATTTGTTATCATTAAACTATTAAATGATTTCTGGAATCAAATTAAAAATGTATGCCGTGAAATATTTAAGAAAAGAAATATCGTATATTTTTGCCTTTCAAAAAGATACCTAATTAAAAAAAAAAACATGATAAATAATAGTTGGTACGTTTCAAAAATCTTTCTTCTTCATAATAAAATCTAGTTTAGTTTTTCTTCTCATAATCTATCCTAGTTTAGTTTTGTTGTAGTAATTGAAATCATCCTTACTATTAAATGTTTTCTGACACAAAAATATAATTTCAATCTGTCGTATATGTGTATTATACATTATTGTATGTTTAATATCCGTTTTGATAACATTGTAAAAAAACAACTAAAGATTATTACGTTTTTTTTTCTTAATTTTCGCTGTTGTCAATGTCAGTAATTATTAAACTCTCCAGACAATCGACCTGATTATTATTTTATTAACATAGTTTTAAAATCTTCATCATTACAAGACATCTTATATATTTCATCAATATGTCAACAATATTCAAGACTTTTATTATATATATGTATGTATGTAAAGAGAGTTTTTGATTTGATCGCACAGTTTATTATCTTTTTATCGACTCACTTCATTATGAAATTTAAATAAAGATTTTATAATGAACCAGTTTACATTTTCGAAATCGTTTATATACAATAAAAACTTGTCGAGTAGCAATTAACGAATTGTATTCTAGTCGAATAAACTATCTACTTAATGTTACAAATAACGGATTTTAATAAAGTGCTCGATTCATATAAAATAAAATAAATTTTCTTTGTCGTCTCGTTTTATGTATTCTTGAAATAGTTTATAATATATTTATGAAACAATCGATAAATCTATTTATTAATAATTATCACGTAAAAGGTATTCATATATACAACAGATGTGTTATATTTGTTTTTATCTATCGTTATCGTCATAAAACAGATGTGTATCTAAAGTACCAAATTTATTAATATAATCCACTGTCGGTTATTATGCAAAATATTGAATATATTATAAGAGGAAGAACAGAGAACGTCGTGTATCGAACAGATAGATATTAATCGGATATTTGTAATGATTCTGATGTGATATATTTTCAATGAAAATCTAGTACTGAATCCCCGTCTGTAATTCGTGTATGTGTGTAAACACTTTTCATTTAAATTACACACGTTGCTAATAAGTTGTCCATGTGCCTTGCGGCCCTTAATCGGAACGACATGCACAAAGGAGACTTTCACCTTTCAAACATTATCACTAAATAATCTGTATCATATGACTTGACATAAAAATGTATCTCGGTTGTAATATATTATATTTAATATATATATATATAAATACATATACGTATTTATATAAATTATTTATATACATACAATAAAAAGTGGACAGAAACCGCTGAAGACAATTTGTTTTGAGATGTGAAATCTACGAATTTGTCTACCCCCTGGGGATGCACCGCCGGTGGACACACACGGGTCACCGTCGAGATACATACACGCCGTAGGTCCAACCTTGAACCCGCGATACACCTGAAATTGATTGCTTTTTTTGTTCTGGACGAGAAGGTACACATACAATTCTCTTACAAGAAAAATGATTGATTCGAAATCAAACTTGTAATAATTCTGTACGTTCTGTTACATAGGAATCGATATTTGTTTCTATTCATTTATTTATTGTTTCTGAATATGTCGAGGTCGTTGGCATCTCGGAAACATCGAAAGGACCGTATCGAGCCTACATATTTTATATTTATTTTCTCCATTACACGGAGAGATATTTAGTTATCTATCTTTATACGTGCATAATATCAAGAAATGACAAGATCAATTTTAAATTGTGCGATATGAAGAATAATATAAAAAAATTCAGATATTTTAAAAAATAATTATTTTCTAAATGTTTAACTACAGTTTTGAAACGATCGATATTTAAAAAGTATTTACTGGTATTATTTCCGATTCACATCGTGAGGATTCATATTTATTTTTTTTTTAATCGACTTCAGCCATTTTATACGTACATAATATATAAATATTTCAAGGTAAATTTTATAAAAAAAATCAATTAATTATCAGGTATGCGCAATATAATCAACAGTACACAATACTGAATAATTATATAAAAAATATTTTCACATACTTTGCGGTATTCATTCGGTTTCAATTTAATATCAAGGAAATCAGTCGAGTGGAATAATGTTGACAACTAGTCACACAATATTACTTAATTAAATTCTTGAATGTGTATTTAAAAGTCGATGTATACGAGTACAGTAGAATAAAAAACATACAGTAAGCTAAAATAATAAAAAAAATATATTCTATGACGATTCGAAAAAATCAAATTTACGTTTTACAATATTTTTTTGAAAAAAATACATGAACGATTTCGTTTCGTACGTATATATTTCTGTAATTAACATTCGACGTAATTTACAAAAAAGATTACTCAACGTTTCGTAAATAAGAGCTCGTATAAAAAAAAATGTCGACATAATGAGATTACCTTATTTTACATATGAACTACTTCACAAACATGTATTGAATTCACGCGGAAGCACGGTTACAAGAAGAATAAAGTATATATTATGTGACACGACGGTGTTGTGTGTGTGTACGCATATGAAATCGTCGAAGATTTCGTCGTAAGCATATATCACTCGTTAAAGTAGGGCCGTCGAGGTCTCTTATCGGACATATATATTGTACATACTTCGTTTATCGTATCGTAAAAAAAAAACAACAACGGTGTGTGAACAGAAAATAAAGCACGTCTGTAAAAGGTCGGACGTATTCGAGTCAACAATTCGTACATACATATACATGTAATTATTTGAATAATAATAATAATTGCTTTATACAATACTCGAGCCATCGTTTGAATAATAACAACAATAACAATGAAGAGAAAGACTATGAAAACTATTTTTACAGTCGATTCCGTGAATAAATTAAAATATACACACGTACGAACGTTATATAGGTCGTCGTCAACTTCTTACACAAACTCTATTTTAGAAAGTTCCTCCTTCGATAGGGATTTCGCGTGGGAAGAATAAACAAAACTTTATATTTACATTTATATATGTGTATTGTAGTACTGGATCAATATCATCGTCACTATCATCAGCAATTTGTCATTGTGCATCGAGATGACGGCCACCCATGCATATGGATTTCGTCAATACTTCTTCGACAAGCATCGAAGATAATACGTGTAGTTCGGAAAACAAATGCTTACATGACTTTTTCAATATACAATTCTGTCTGCCCACATGATTTTATAAATGAGTTTATTTTGACAAGTTTAATTTATTATGCGTTCAGACACAATATATACATATAGAAAAGAATATGTGTATCCGTTTGTGCATTTTCATACAACGGCAAGTATTATAGTTGAATAAGACTACAGACGTATCGTACGTGACGTTTACATTTTTCATTTCTCGATTTTATTGATTCTTCACGAGATAGATTTGAATACAATTCGTTGCTTTGACATAAATGATACTTGGCGTATAAGGAAAAATTGATAATTAGACATTTCATACGTCTCTTTTAAATATAGTGGGTTTTTTTTTTGTTTTTTTGATGGAACTTTAAATTGAATTCCTATCGAAAGTTCTAGCTAACCTAAAAAAAAAAAACATTCTTTACATATAGATTGAAAATGCAAAATGTAAATGATTTAAATAAAATCATCTACTATTTTATATCTTTTATGTTTCGATAAAGAATTAAAGTATTTTTTTATATGTAGAAAACGTGAATCAACGTACGATTTGAATAGGTTAATGTTGATTAATTTTTACCATATTACAAAACATATAACATTCTATTAATTTTTTTTGTTTTAAAAAAAACAATATATAATAGCATGAGTGGTCTGTATGAATATAACACAACATATTCAAATAAGAAGAAGATTATCTAAATCGTGTTCATTTCAGCCCATCAGAAGGCATTTATGTCTATTATCTTCGGTGTTTTTAAACCACATAAACCTTGTTCTAGTCTCTAATATCGAAATTACTTTCATTTCGTTAATTTCTACATTCGTTCGAAATGTAAAAATCTCATACGAACATACGAAATTGTTAAGTGAAACCGATTAATATTTTGAATTCGATCGAATCGTCGAAGAGAGTCACAAGTGAGTGACGGTGATGTGTGCGCGTGTTTTGTCCGACGCGTCCCGTTGAATTTCCTATTAAATATTTTCCGACTGTCGGATCGACTCGCTTTAAATTGATTTATTTATGGAAGGGAATGCGTGTGCGTGCAGTGCGGCGTGCGCGCCGGCCATAATGCGACCGCAGATGCGTACAAAATGATAATGATTCCTAGAAGATTGAAAGATGTCATCGGTCGTGCTGGAACAATGGCCGGAGACGATGGCACGTCCGACAAGACAATGGACACTTCGCGCGCAATTTGAATAATGTATTCATGAATATCATTATTACGTATTTTCGAATTCGACGTATGTAAATATTAATTATATACCGTACGAATCGTTCGATCTCTTTCGTTCGTTCCTTGTGCATTCTCGTTCGTGCCACCGCCATCATCTCTCGTCTTAATAAAGATACGATTCACATGTCGTAGCATAGAACGATGAATACGTATATGCACGTGTGTGCATTTTGTATCGATCTATCGTGCATTAATAATGCACATATATAAATATATATTGTAGGCGATAAACTGCGTTTCATCGAACGGGATTCAAAACTGCGTAGCAGTGTATAAGAGCATGCAAATCGTCGGCCTCGAATTAGTGAAATTAATATAAAAACATAAAACGAAACTGAAAATGATAAGCTAGTAAATTTCCTGATTCTTTTGTTGTAAAGTCCATTATTTCATTAGTTGTCCACAAACAAACAGTAAAAAAATCAGACCAGACGGCTGTCGATCATTTCGCTATTTCATTCAAAAATAAAAATATGTAAACACGACAATGTATAATATAATCTACTTTTAACTGCGGTCCATCTTCATAATCACAGATCACGCGACTGTCATGTAATTGTTATTATTATGCAAAATATATATATATACATATGTAGTGTGTGATATTCATGAATGAAGTCTCTTTAATTTATGTTGCATGCAACAATTTAGAATACACGAGAGATTTATTTTGATTTCATGCAACCTTCGAATAACTTGTTTTGTGTTTGAAACAAGCTTTAGAACGTTTAATAATTCTTCAAAACGTTGCACAGGTGTTTAAATATCGGCGTGATGTGTGCGTTCTATGATGAAATCTGTTTATTATTAATGTAGATGTAATTCCTACGATATCAGGCATTAAAAAAATAACATTGCCGGTTTATTAAACACAATCGAACAATTTTACATCACGTCTATTGATATTTTCGACGATTGCGTCAAGTGAATTTTTTTTTTTTTTGAAAAAAATGTGTTAAATAAATGAACAATCCTTACTGTATAATTTTGAGTTATTAATAAATTTCGTTGAAAAGTTTTCTTAAACTATTACTTCTATTAAAAAAAAAACACTAGACAAGTAATATTCTTAGAAAAATTCTTCTGCATGAAAAAATTTACTCCAGAAGTCTAGACGTACAGATACTAAATCACTTAGTCCTCGTCTTGTTAAAAGAGACTCGTCTAATAATACTGTCTAGGTTTTTACGACCTATCGTAATCTTTCAAAAAATAAAAACTCACTTGTTTCATGCTATGATGACTTCTAAAAGGACAGGAAATCATATGTACTTAACATGTCAACCCTTTCATGGTCATTTATAATACATTTATACGAATTTGTGAATGAAATCTTTCACTTTACTATACTAGTCATGACGCGACAGTTTCCGGTGTATATGTGTGTGTGAATAAATATTCCCATACATATGTATATATATATAATAGACCTGTAATTATCCAATGATTAATTGGAAACTCTCATACAAATTGTATCTTATTCTCGACGAAATTAAATCATTGTATTTAGTGTATACGTATATGAATCTACGAGATCCACATATATTGTTATCATAAACGTACGCACCTTATAATTTTATCTGTAATGTGCGTATCCACTTTCTTCCACTTTCCTTTTATATGTCACGTGATACAGTCATTATTGGATCTGACATTTGGCACAAAAGCCTTCGAGCGAATTTCAAGTTTCTAAACAAAAAACAGATCGGTGAAATACACACCGGCGTGCACGACCGAGCACATGAATTCTATATGACGAAATTATCTATAACGACACACAACACCATATGTTCGAACAATTTTCAATAGTGGCCAATCTTTTCGACTAATGTGCTGTGTCGAAAATTAAATGTAAAACGTAGAAAGCTCAATTAGTTTGTTTGTGATTTAGATACGTTTTTACGCAGTTGTATAGACACACACACACATACGTACATATATAAAATATTTGTGTGTGCAAAATATATAATTAAATCCATTTAAAACAAGTTTATTTCATAATCGGAAAACTAATAGCAATGAAATGATATTTTATTATTTAAACAGCAAGGAATTAATCCAAGGGCAAATATGTTGAAATGTACATACAATTATATATATAATTAGATTTTAATCAGATACTATGTAAAAAATCCATTTTTAAAATAATCCAATTCAAACAAGTCTCACACATTTGTAATATATATATATATATATATATATATATATATATATATATATATATATATATATATATATATATATATATATATACACACACATTAATATCTTTATCTTACATATACATATATAAATCTGTTTTTAGAAATTTTTGTTTCATTTAATTTGATCAACTCATTTTTTATAATTAATCCAATGCATAAATATATTTTTTATAATCAAACTTTACTTTTAATAAGAGGAAATGTAATTAAAATATTGTATCATAGGAAGTTTATATATATATATATATATATATATATATATATATATATATATATATATTATTTTTACAGTAACATACTTTTTCTTAGAAAATATTATATGGAAAGAATTACTTATTCAAAAATAGCACAAATAACTATAAATTGAATTCAATTAATTAAACATTTATTAACACTTGAAAATTATTATAAATTTGTTAAATTTTCGAAACGTATTAATGTTTTGCAATAAAGTTTTTAATTCATTCGAGAATATGTCTCTTACTGAAAATTTGATATATGTATGTTAGGATGATTTTTTTTTCAAATATACACAATTACTTTTATTGTTATTTTTTTTACATAAGAACGTTTAAAAATATACACATGAACGTGTGTCTATAATTATCATTGTGTATATATATATATGTATATAATTCATAAGCATATAATAATGATCGTATGAATATTTGATTTACTTCGATATTCTTGTCTATAACTCTTTTCAAACGCAATTGATCCACCCTCCGCAATTGAAGTTTGTATATGGTCATAAGTTATACAAGATTTGAAATACAACGAACACACCCTATATCCATTAAACGAAATGGCTCTGTACATTCTTCTTCTTGCTAAATATATACATCAGTTGATTCATTCATTAGTTATTTTTTTTTAGTGTATGCAGAAACGGAAATTCCACCATTATGATGCATACAGCAGTGAAAGAATACTTTTATGCGATACTTTAAAATGCTAATATGTGGGTTGAATTTCAATATATATATACATGTATTGTTTTAGAATTTTATAACTGATTATGAATAAAAATATCTTGTTATAAACTATAAAATTTCAGTCAGTAAAAATATAAATAGTATTTTTTTTTAAAAAAAGTACTTTAGTCAGAAGTTACAATATTCGATAATGTATATTAAATGTTATTGAAATAATTTACTTAAATTTTAAAAAATGAAAGCTTATCGTCAAACAAACTTTGTACTTGAATGAATGAAATATATAAAACACTTAATGGAAAGTGTGACCGTACGCATCAAATATTAATATCCATAAAATAAGGTCACAGTATACATTAACATATTTTAATATAATCATATATTTATAAATGTTTTTGGTAGTTGTCGATTTTTTTAGGTTAATCGAATAACGATACTTTGTATCAATTTTGATTTTCTGATAATCGATTTGAGGTTTTTCTATTAATTCTTAGAAAAAAAACTTGCAACTATATATATGAATAGGTAAAAAAAATTATTATCCTTTCAAATTGTTATCTGTTTATATTTTCTAAAAAATAAACCATTAGTGTTTTAACATGAGATATAAAATTATTTGATAAGTTTCTTTTAAATTAATAATTAACTAAATAGATTAAAACGTTTCTTGTAAGATGTAAGAGAATAATAGTTGAATAAATCACAGAATAAATACGATTAAGTCCAAGTGTGATTACACCTTTTCATAAAAAAAAATTCCTTATAAATTATCAACTTTAATAGTAATAAAACACAGGTCGGTTATATAAAGAACAAATCTAAAGACAAAAACAATCACAAACAGCAACTACAGTACATATAGAATATTTATTTTATTTATACAAATTAACTGTATATAATATATGAATTGTACTCGTAATAACACCAATTATTATATTAGTCCTTATTGTTCTGTAATATAAAGATTTTTTTCTAAATAATCATAAAGCAATCATTGCAATTAATGTAATGATAAAATTAAATCTGAATTTAATTTCAATCCAAATATAAAAAAGAGTAATTTAGAAATATATATATATATATATATATAAATATTTATATATAAATAAATATATATATATATATATATATAATTTCGCATATATATAACCTAATATATAAGCTCATCCAAATGTGACGCCTAGATTTATGTTTTATTAAAAAAAACATGTTTATAAGGTAATGTATATGGAAACATATGTACAGTTTCTTTTTAATAGAACATAAATCTGGGCTTCATATTTAGATGACTCCTTATATGTACAATATTTGTAATAGTTTAAATTGATTGTTTCGCAAAGTATGTGTAAATAATTATTAAATTCTCCAATGGAATTTTTCGACATAAAAATTCAAAAATTATCAACGCACAAATAAGCAAAAAAAAGTATAAAATTTCACTAAAAACAGAAATTTCACGTGTCACATACGTTAAATGAGCTGAGAAGCCCCAAAATAGGTAACACATTATATCCATGAACGGTTCGTTTTCACGCCTTGGAAAACAATTTATGCTCTTTCATCGATGTCCGAATACAGAAGAGGTCTTTGTGAAAACATCTAACCCGATATAGTAATTAACACATATATGTATAAAATGGTTAGAAAATGAGATTCTAGTTTCACAACGTATGCATTTCATTAAATAGTAAATGAACCATTAGTATAATATATAGAAATATGTGTGTATGTAAATGTTTAATTGCATGAAAATATCTTGTCTCTTCAAGAGAATACTTGTAATGTATGATATTTGCACAGACGGAATGTAAAAATCTTCAATCATACGTTTGTCTGATTAAATCTTAATGGCGAACATTATGTCTCACATTACAAATATATATATATATATATATATATATATATATATATATATATATATATATATATATAATATGTACATTCAGGTAAATATTGTACATCAGATTTGAGTATAATTTATTGCAATTAAATTAATTCCGAGATGTACACAACTACTACAACAATCGAGACTTTTCAACACTTCCTCAATAACATTTACAGCTAGACAACTATCTATCAAAAAAAAGTAAACACTTTTTTAATTGAAATGGCAAGAAATTAATTTTCAACCGAAGATATCATTACCGTTTTTATACCAATTACTTCGTGTCGCAAAAACACAGTTAGTTTATTTAAAAAAAAGTATTATTGTTTTGCTGTACGTCTTTCGCGTGAGATTCGCATGTTAATTGAAATAGTTATTTTTTTTAAAAAAAAGATATTGTGTTTCTAGCAAACGTCCTATTTAATTAATAAAAAGATCATTATTGTTTTTTTTCTGTAAATGTCATTTAATGTCGATTTACTAATTAGTTCTGTACAGTTAAGTATGAATTGTTGTATTGGAATTTTATTTCATAAATCCTTTATTCATGTTCGATTATTATAAACAGATTTCAGATTATTCACGAAAAACTGGCTAAATCAATTTATTAATAATAAAAATGCATCTTCATACCTCATTTCGTATGTATTTAAATTAATTAATACATTTGTTTTGTCGTAAATCCACGATGTTTTAATCTCGTGGGGACTGATTATATATTGTAATGGACTGTAATTTTTATTATTAAGATTCTCAGTGATGCATACTTTATTTATCTCTTTACACTCTTTATTTTACACTCTCGTTGTTACACTACTTTATTTACACTATTTTCGCATCGCTGTTAATAACAACGGTTGCCATCGTTACCTATTTATTTATTATTATTGTTACGTAGCGACAATAACTCGTTGCTACGCAACACAATACTTTGCTATAAAACAACGTTTTTAAAATGGAAAGAAAAAACATTGTACACTTATTTTTACCATCGTTTCTATTTATTGTATTTAATAATAAGACTCACGAAATCAGATATCTTTAAACTTAACGTTTTAAAAGATTAACGAGTTTTTTTAAAAAAAAACTAATTCGTAAATAATAATTTTTCTTTAAACATTTAAACATGTTAATTAAGTACCAATATGAATCAACATACTTGACTATTTACGACAATACTGTCGTCAAGATACGTTGATTGTAATTGTGCACGGGTGTTTTTAGTATGTCATTGTGAAAATTAATTTAATTGTAAAATAATGCGTAGCACAGTCGTTAATTTTGAAAATTAAAGAAACTTTTATTAGAGACTATGCAAAATTAAATTAAATTTTAATTAACACTAATTGAATTGCTAGTAGTGTTTTATATATATATATATGTATATATATATATATATATATATATATATATATATATATATATATATATATATATATGTATATAAATGTACAAAGATATGATTTTATGAAAGCGATATAAAAATATCGTTTAGAGGAAAAACGATAAACGGTGAATGTTTTTTTAATTCACGATGGCTTTTCGTTTTAAACGACGATCGTAAGAAATCTATTAAATAAACAACGGTCGTGGCGTTGTGTCGTTCGTTCTCTCGTCTGAAATATGACATTTATTGTACAGAGACAATGAATTCGAAAAAAATAATGCATATCGATACGACACGAACAATGAGCATTTCTTCGGAACAATCGCATACGTAAACACACGTGCACACCTTGTTACAGTTCGATTTCTAATTTCTTGTCAGGTATCGATAGTTATTTCACAGAGGAAAGAAACTTGTCAATTTTAAACGCATACAAGTCCGTTGTTCATTAAAGAATTTCTCAGAAAAAGTAAACATTCGTTAATAGAAATGCAATGTAGAAAGTGTTGTTAATTATTCACGTCGGCTTGTTCCGTTCGCAATCGTGTTATAATCATTGACGAGAGACGCCGGCATTTGCTCGTTTTAATTGTACGATATATTTTTCTAAGACAGAATCAATTCGATCGATGTTTATCGTTCGTTCTCTCTTACCAATTATAAATTAAAAATTATCTATCGATCGACTTATCTTGGGTTTTTTTTTTACTTATATAGGAAATAATTAATATATCGATTGTAAATTAATATATTTTTGCAATGTACGAGTTGGTTTTGTTGTTATAAGAAACTATAGAGATTTCACGATTGTTCGATCGCTTTCCGAGATAGCGTTCTTTTAAAAATAATAATTATTAAGCCGTTAATTGTCTCAGTGTTTACGTGACCGAAAGATATCGATAAAACGAGTCCAGTAATTTTCACTATATGTACACAAGAACAATAATCAAGATCGAAATGCAAAATTCGAAATGACAAGCAACAATTATCTAAGTTAGAAAAGTTTCGCGGTTATATCTTTTCATTTATCGACTAAATACTTTCGGATTTAGCGGTGAAAAATATATCTATATACAATATAGATAGTGATTAAGAATAGAAATCGGAGTATTATTAAATTTAAATTTTATTAGAGAAACATTCTGATAGAGATATTTAATGTCGTTCGATTTATTCTGTTTTTCAAAGTTCAAGTTGATGTACGCTCTAGAAAAAATCTAGAATACAGTTTAAAAATTATAATATATTAAACATTGATATAATATATTATCATCATTGTTTGATTTTAGACGATAAAAATTGATTTTCAAAGATGCTGATTTTTTTATGAAATATTTTTCTTGACAGTTAAAAATTGAAAATTTTCAAACTTACTCTTGAATAGGAATCTATTATTTCGATAGAAAATAATTATTGTCTACTAAAAATAACGTTCGTTAAATTGAAATTATGAAATTGGTAACTTGAAAACGATTTTTAATCATTTTTCTTTATTTTCTCTGTAACATAAAATATTTAAAAAAAAATGTTCATCTCATCGTGATGTAAAATTTTAATTATAACTTTATTGTACGATACTATACAAATATTTTTACTGAAAAATTGGAATTGTTCATCTAGACAATATCTCAAAAATGGAAATGGAGTGATTTTGATTGAATAAATCAAAGTTATCTCTAAATAAAAATCGTTTCGAGTATAAAAATACAATTTTAATCACTGAATAGTAATAGTATATAGTCGATGTTTGATTTGAGATCAAAAAAATGTATAAAAATACAATTTTAATCACTGAATAGTAACAGTTTATAGTCGATGTTTGATTCTAGATCACAAAAATTCATTTTCAAAGATATTGATTTTTTATGAAATTTTCCATACTATAGGTCGTGGTTTTTTTGAGGTCAAAAATGGAAAATTTTAAAATTCATTTTAAATCGATAAATTTCAATAGAAATCGATTATTTTAATAGAAAATAGTTATTTTCTACTAAAAATAACATTCGTTATTAGAAATTATGAGATTGGTAATTCGAAAACGATTTTTAATTATTTTTTTCGTTTTTTTCGAAATTTATTTTTTTTAAATATATTTACATTGAACATTCATTAATTTTAGTTGTGTCAAAATAAAACGTTTGGTTTTTGAAAATACTCGACATGTTAATGATAATTTAAAATGATTTTTATTAATTTATATAAATTGAAATATAAACATTTCGCTACAGAAATTCTTTTCGTTGTTATTTTTTTTTTTTAAATAAAAATGTCGCTAATTTTAAACAATCGATTTTATTCTGAAGTAACATAAAAACAATAATGACTCGACTACAAGTTCAGTATCGACGTATATAAAGTATTTTTTTTTTTTGTGAATGAAAAAATCGCCGATTCGATGCAGCATAGTTTAATGCCACTTTACGATGATACGTTACAGTGAAGAGCATCGTAGTCGATTTGCCCAACTTTTCTGCTCGTCCGTGCATACAGCTCCGAACAATATAATCTCATTTCGCCGACGACAGAACAGACGTTCGAGTTACGTCGCGAAGCGCGGGGCGTTCAGGTTCGAACACGTGGTCTCTCGATACGTTGTCGCGTCGAGCGATACCATGTAGAGCGGAAGTGACACAAAAGAGGGAATCCGGAGGCTATTTAACGTAGCCAGTTAACCGTATCGCCCGCAGTTTCACTGCCCTCTATTCCGTCGGATTGTGTGCGAGGCGACGAGGGGAAAAATCACATTTTGCGAACAGTGGAATTTTTTACACGCGTCGAATCCTGTCAATCGATTCGCACACAATGGGTTTAAGGTCCGTGAATGCGATTTACTCGTTTGTGCGATGTGGAGGGACTTTTTTTCTCCGTTCGTTTTAAGATTTCGTTCTTTTTCGATTGGAAATATTGATCTGTTCTTGTTACGCTCGAAATTATCTAAAACAAAATACAAGTAATACCACGTAAGAACTGTTTTAAAATAACGAACGAACTGTTGAACACATCGATGTAAATCGCAGTTTCTATCAAAATAGTTTTACTCGTTCATTCATTCAATAGAATATCTTCTCGAAGTCGTTTTACACGCTACCTTTTTTCTCAATATTAATCATAACATAAACTCTACTAATAAACTGTACGTTCCGAATTAAAGATACTTTTTTTTGGTAAAATAAAAAAAAACAATGGATTTGTTCTCTCTCTATCAACGTTAAAAACCAAAAACGTACATGTTGTTGTTATATTCGAAATAAAAACGAAAACCTGTACGAAACTCATAAAACAGATGTATCTTCTAACAATTAACAATAGTAACAACAGATCGGTGAACATTAAATAATTCAAAATGTTTCACATACGAACATAGAACCATTATATCAACACATAAAATTAACAAATGTGTATACATACATACGTGCATATATCGATGAGGATATTAAATTCCCTAAACATGAATGGCTTTTGTTGTTTTCGTTATTTGAACAACGTCGTCTGTTTTACGAGAACAAATTTATTTTAATGGTTAATGGTTATAGTAACGATATGCGATGATCCTAACGACTTGGACATAACGTTGGGTCGAGCTAAATAAAATAAAATCCAAAAGAAAAAACATCAAACAGGCACATATATGTATATAATTATACATATATATATTTATAAATGTAAATGAGAGACATTAATTACATATGCATTAAGTTTATAAGTGATTATTTACAATGAGCTTTTAATATAAATAAATATCAGGTTGATTGTGTCGATCATTAAGACAAACAGAAACCTATTAAATATTTTATTTACTATCTCTAAATACACGTTTTATTAACCTATAATTCGTATAAATTTAATGAAACGGCATTAAAAATATGTTTTAGGTTTCACTACGTTCTACTTTTATACATACGTAGTACAACCGAGCATTATAAAACAATGTGTTTGTTCATAAAAAAAAAAAAAATGTAGGTCGAAAGAAATCTATCTCTGGGCACAGGAGGGTGTATGTGTATTCCGTAGATCTGTCGATTGCAGGTAACAACGGGTCCGTAACAAGCTTCGTGGAAAACAATCAACACGCCCTTTAAACGACGCCCGTACGCGTTTCAAGTAGGTCGTAGAAACTTTCGAGGGACCGAAAAATCTTTACGAGGAATCTTTAGATTCATCGCTCGTCGTAATATTTACAACCAGTTTACGAGAAATATATCTGTTTATAATTGCATGACGATTTGTATTAATAACATGGACGGTTTGGTTGTGAATCTAGTCAGTCAGTCAGTCAGTCAGTATGTGTGGAATTTCGACAAGTGCATTGGCGCCAATACTTCCAGATATACGAGACTAATATTTTAGGTCGTTAGAAATACATTTTGTTTGTATTATCGAAGAGCATCGTGTCCACAATGAATGCGTACAAAAATCTACAGGGAGTCAAAGTGAAACTCGTACAGAGTTATGTTTCCAATAATTTTACACAAATATTTCAATATAATAACAATTTTCTTAATTTCTCGTGGTTAAGTTCTTTATTAAGGTTATTTATATTATATTTGAACATTTCAATCGTAAATTAATATTTCTACTCTAGAAGAAGTAACCGTTTCTGAAAAATTAACAAAAAAATATATCGAAATAAAACTCATACAACGAATTATTCTCACTTGAAAACTGCTGTGTTAAGAAAGTATATACTCTTCAAATATGTGTTTGGTCACTTTGGTTACAAAAAAAATCTGTAGTTAAGTCGTTTGTAGTCATTTTGTAAAAAATATAAGTTGAATTTTCATTTTGAGTAGACAAAGGGGACAATCATCGACGGACGAGCGAAAGCTAATGATTTTTCATTACAAAAATGGAAAAACTCTACGGGAAATTGGGAAAATAGTTAATAAAAACCACGCTACAGTGCAATCTGTAATAAAAAGATTTAAAAATGGTCAAAGTGTTGACAATAAAGTCAGAAAGAGTCTCCGCAAGATTTTTAATGACCATGACGAGCGTTGGATTCTACGAAAAATTAAAGAAAATTCGAAAATTGACTTTAGAAGTTAAAAAGTATCTAAATAAAAAAGCAAGCCCACAAACAATTCACAATATACTAAATAGTAATGAGTTTCATGCTCGTATTGATAGGAAGAAGCTTTTCATAAATCTAGCTAATCGCAACAAAAGGTTAAGCTTCGTTTGGGAACATGTTAATAAGAATTTTGATTATTGGAAAGATGTTTTATTTACGGACGAAAGCGAATATAATTTATTTGGATCCAATGGGAGAAATAATGTATGGCAGAAACCAAATACAGAAATGTTTTTAAAACACTTACATTCTACAGTCAAACATAAGAACGATCATGTTATGGTATGGGGGTGTATGTCTACGAGAGGGGTTGGAAATTTAATTTTATAGATGGCATTATGAATCAAAATGTTTATATTGTTCTATTAAGAAAAAATTTGAAAGCTAGTGCTCAAAAACTTGTGATTTTACAAACATTTAATTTTTATCAGGACAACCACCCCAAGCACAAAGCTTATAAAACACGTAGTCGGTTGTTATATAACTGCCCCAAAGTACTGGAAACACCACCATAATCACCTGATATAAATGTGATTGAAAATCTATGGAATCACTTAGAAGTTGCCATTAGAACACACACTATCAGTAATAAAAATTATTTAAAAAAACGTTATTAGAAGAATGGAAAAAATTGATCTAGCTTATTGTGAAAAATTAGTTAAATCCATCCTGAATCGTTTAAAGACTATAAAAATTAATAAAGGCTACTCTACTAAGTACTTAAATAATTCAATCGATTGTGAATTTTCATTTAATAAATAATTTGTTAGTTGTATGAGTTTCATTTTGATGTGTTTTTGAATGATTTTTCAGAATTCGTACTTTTTTTTAATCTTTAAGTATTATTTTATGATTGATTTATTTTTATATGATAAAAATATTGTTAATAAACAATTTAAGTCAAATATAAAAGGGATTTTTTTTTATTTAAAAATTTATTGAACATAATACTGTATGAGTTTCACTTTGACTCACTGTATTTAAATATATTTTCCAAAAAAAAAAAAAATCAATTTTCATAGAATTGATGGATGAATGTAATTACTAACAAATAAAGAATTCCTTATTGGATATTGTTTTTTCGTACGTTCGTTTGTGCTAGCCTTCTTGTTTTCCGTGTGTTCGATAAGCGATTATTTTTTTTTTTTGAAATATTTTACAAACCGATATGAAAAGTCTCATCGACAAGTAAACAAACAATTCGAACAAAACATCCATTGTCTCGAATACGCAACGAGTATTAGCACATTCCATTTCGGTAATCCGTAACAGTAACAGCAACAATTCCGATGAATTATTAACAATAGGTAATTACAAGCAATTCTCAATACTCTTGATATCGTTTGCTGCCATTGTAGAGTGTTCGTACTGTATACATTTCAATACATTTCCGTACGATTTCGAGAAAACGCCAATAATATGTGTATACGGATCGTATTTAATTGCTCATTGTCAAAATATCGCCAATGTGAAAATTTCTCTTCGCTGGGGGTGCCGTACGAGTCGTTACACTCTAATTAACATGAAAGTATACTGAATTGCGAGTAATTAATCGATTTATTTCAATAAAAACGTTTATTATCTAAACATTTTCGACCGCATTCGTTCGTTTGATTCGTACAAAACGTGGTGTAATTAAGAAACTTTTAAAACATTTTTTTCCAGACACGTATTGAAAATAAAATAAAATTCGAATTCTATTCTTTTTTATTGTACTTTATATTTATTATAATTTATGTCGTCGTAAAAAAATTAAAACGTTCGGATAAAATTCTCTTGAAATATTCGAAAATTAAATGTTGTACGTTGTAATTCATTTCATACGAATATAAAATATAGCCATTTTTGTACTATTTATCACTCGCTCGTGTATATTTAAAAACGTTTTTTTTCTAATAGGTAAAAACATTAACAGTTAAATGATATAAATCAAGATAATTGTCGTGTATACATTTTTAATTTAAAACAATATAAAGACTGACAGTTGGATCGCGGAAATAATTTATACGACGACATTCGAATACGTTTTCAAAGGTAGACACACCAACGGACACGTCTCCTAAATATCCAGTAATCACATATTAAAACTTGTACTTTACATTTATATTTATATATATAAATATATCGTAGACATAACCCGCCATTATCGTATTTTGTGAGCAATTAAAAGTCAAATTATGGGTTACACATGGTTAGTATTTAAGAATTATGTCTCGAGACGAAGCCATTAAAGTATATACACACATCGTCTGGAATAATTTTTTTTAACGATGACAAAGTAGATACATTTGTTTAAAAAAGTCGATTGAAATAGAAATATACACAAATGTATGTGTGTGTGTGTATGTGTCAATCTTAAAATTGTATAGCTATAGAGCCGCTTATTCCATATAAGTACGTGTTTTTCTTTTCATGTGACCGGTCTTAAATTATAAGATTACGACGTGTTGTCCGTGAAAAATTCGCATAATTTATCGATTGCTGTTTAGAATTCTACTACCGCACAAAACCTCTAATGAGATGTGAATTCCAACAAAGAAAATAACCTAAATTGTATCTCACTTGTTTATCTCGATCAATAGCAGTTAAGTATTTAAGTCTACAGATGTGATTGAGTTTCTAAAATAGTTTCTCGAAGACACTCGACAGTGAACTATTGATATATATGTATATTTTTCTTTTTACTTTAATAACTCTATGTTATTTTCGAACCGAACGAGAGATCGAATGAATAAATAAATAAATAAAATCATTGACGAACTCTAAATCATTCTCAATCGAATTGTAACAGATTGAACATAGTGTCGATAAATTACACTCGGTTATTTTTAATATAATATCTTATCGTATGGATTCGTATGTGTATTCACTCAACACGAATATACGTTGTTGAAAAATCGTTTCGAGTATTTTGTAACATTAACATTCAGTAAACGAACACTCGAACAAATATTTCTCAATCGAATTGAAAGCTTAATAATAATAAAAAAAACAACTATACAATCTAAATAAAATGTCTGGAAACATTATTTGATTTTTATTCTTAGTGAGTGTTGACGGACGGACAATCGAACAAATTTTGAAAGATTAAAGACAGAAAATCTAATATCGTTTTCGTATAAAAACGTACACGACAGACTTTAATTTATAAATAAATATTTTTACTATTTGTAAAAAATAAATGTGTACACTAGATTATATGTGAATAATATCAAAATATATTAGGACTATCCCTTATCGATCGTATGTCACCTCTGACGTGACATTACAACTTTGCTCTATCAGTCGTATGTCACGTGCGAAGTGACAAAACTGAACAAGTAACAACGTCCTTATTGCTGAATGTACACACTGTATGTTTTTACAGTTTAATTCTCACTAGCAGACAACACGTTCTGTCATAGTTCAGCAATTATTTCACTTATATTATAATATTTTATTCCTCAAAAAATGAATAAAGAAAACTATAGCAATATGAAAAGTCACAGTGAAAGATGTGAAAATTTTGAGTATTGGGCAAGTGATTTTAATCCTTGTGATGAAGCTGCATATCTTGCAACCTCATTCCCGAGGGAAGCATAATGACTGCATTGTATGTTCCAATCGGAAGTTACACCTGGAGGAAGAAAGACGACTATATACTTCTACGAAACTTGTAACAGAAAACTATTCCTTCATGTAGTTAAATATTTCAAAAAATACCACACATTGAAAAAATATAAATAACATTTAAGCTTGAAGATTACACGTTTAATAAAATGTAAATATAAATATTTTTATGTACAAAACTATCTTTCTATATCGAGTAACCTTAGTCACTTTTCTCTTACTATAAACACTCGGATATATTTCCTCCGACCTATCGGAAAGTTAAGTACAAAACGCTAACGTCCGATAAGGGTTAATAAAATTATATCGTCTATCGACGGAAATATTTCTTGATATTTGAGTTTTTCAAAATATATATAATTCCATGTAGTGTAATGCATTTAAATCGCGACATAATTGAATTGTTAGAACAAAACAAAACAACAACGATAAACTAAATAGATTGAAAAGTTCGTGTCGGTCGAATTGTATCATTCCCTGTACGATCGGAATGTGGACGTCATTTGTCAATAGCATTTCAATAACAATGACGATGACGTCGTCGAGGACGATGACGATGACGATGATGATGCACACGGGTATGATGTTCTCAGATGATGGCATTGTGTTGTCAATAGAAGTTCATTTCGAACGCATTTCAATTGTACGCTCAGCATGCTCGTTTGTTTATTATCAAACATAAACGTATTGTCTGCTTGTACAAAAAGAGTCAATCGTAATCTAATCGAATATAT
Organism: Neoneuromus ignobilis; assembly: GCA_029203775.1. NCBI lineage: Eukaryota > Metazoa > Arthropoda > Insecta > Megaloptera > Corydalidae > Neoneuromus > Neoneuromus ignobilis. Next base: position 40,752,911 of record CP092092.1, read on the forward strand.
TTTATACATATTATATATGATCGTTATTTAAAGTCAATAGTATTTCAGTCGATTCGATTTTATGGAGCGTACGTACGTACGTACGGTCGGTCGGTCGGTTCATCGGTATCACGTAATCAAGACATTCGGGCATGATTTGTTTAAATCGAAATTGTGTTAAATATTATGTCAATGAACATTATCCGGATAGTTTTTTACAAATTAATAGTTTATCAGAGAATAGTTATTATTACAGTTATGTAAGTAAAATGAAATTCAAACATTATATATGTACAAATAATACATACACTTCTATAAATAGAATTGAAAGATTTAGAGACATCAATTTAATTGCTCACAAATTTTTTTATTATCTTTCAGTCTCATTCTGGCCACTCTATATAACGTAATTCGATACGTTTATTTAATTTATCTACAATATAGTTTTAGTATGTCACATTGTAACTGTTCATTAGATTATTTATTTTATGTATACACAGTACGAATTGAAAATGTGTCAAAATGAAAAATATATGTCATATTTACTGTTAGACAAACTATTTGTGTAAACTAAACCATAAATGTAATTATGTATTTCATCATATAAAAAATCATACTCGTGTACTTTTTTACATGTTCGGTTATATTAAAAATATCTTTATATGTGTATACATGACAGTAATTGAATTTCATCTTTGTGTTTTTATTAAAAATAGTATACATATGTGTACAAAGTATTTACTTGAAGTAATTTCAAAAACGTTAGTATTAATGCATATGTTTTTTTAAAAAGATAACTAAATATTTCATAAAAAATAGTTTTTATTTATGTTAAGAAATTAGTTTACGTACATTATTGTTATTATTTAAATAATCGTTAAAAAAAGCATGCTTAAATAATTCATAGATTCTATAGTTCGTTATTATTATTATTATCATCTACCCTCCTTATAAAACCGTATCGGTATTAAAAATCTAAACGTGAAAAAATGCCAAGTTAAAACAAAACCGTCGACCTCGATTTTGACAATGCGTCGAAATGTCGGGTCAAAGATGCTGCTAAATACCTCGATTTAATACTCGATAACTCATTGACCTCGGCGACTCGCACGAGTATTGTGTTGAATAATGTTCAGTCGCATACACAAGTCTACATTCGATAATATAGTCTACAGAGCTACTGTACATGCAATTAGAATCGACAATTATGGCTTTTTATTTGGTCGTAGTGGTAGTCGTAGCTTTCTTTATCCGACATAAGTGTATCTGAAAGCAGCAACCTTAACATTTGTACCTGTAAAATGTATACACCTGTATTGGCACCAGAATGGAATATTGCATGTCATTATATTACTTTACAAGGAATGCAAATCTGTGCCGTGATTTGCGAATACTTACTGTCAATGATTTGCTCGCAGGCTCGTAGTGTATTCATAAATCTTAACAGTGCAGCAGGTAAATGCGGTAATAGCGACCGGTGAATGTTAATCACATGTTATCTTTATTTTTTTCCATTAAGACTCGTCTTGAACACAATATAAAAATCGGTAAAGTATTTAAAATATAAAACGAAATGAAACACAAACTATGTATATTTACAAATTATTTTAATGATATGAGAGTGCATCTTTTGAATCTTGTATAAAATTTTCTTTATGCAAAACTGTTGTATGTATTCGTACCTGAAAAATCGCCAACTGCTGTGTATAATCCTAATAAATGTTTATTAAGGTTCTTCGAGGAAACGTCTTATCTGAAAATATATTTAGACCGAAAATTATCATAAAATTTTAAATATTGTATAAATTCATTAAATATATAAGTGAACAATAATACACAAATAGCATCAAACGAGACAAATATTTGTTTACTATTTAATTTATCCCGATTGTCAAATATGATTTTGTTTAGTTCAAAATACACGTTTTCATTTTAAGTACTAGAATATCTAGAACGTTCTTCGTATGGTAAAATTACCTGTATACAAGTTTTTGTCACTTGGTACTTTCTTATATTCATTACATCGTTGATAATCGTTTTGAAAATATTGCTTGTTTTTCAAATATTACACAATTAGAAAATAGTTTACATTATGAAACAGTTTTTTTTTCTTATTTTTTGTACATATTTATCTAAAAATCATATATAAATATTTATAAAAAGTATTGTAAATTATTTATTTTATAAATACATTTCTAATAAAATCAAACAAAACAATATTAATTATTATAAGTCAACAATCACTCGATTGTTGCAATTATTACAAATAGAAATCAATAAAATCAAATCGTATTCGATTATAGAAATTGAATCATCGTTTGAATTTGTTCAATTATTGAAATTACATATATTCATGAATCGTACACGTGCATAAATTCTAAGTACGACGACAGTAAAAAAAAATCAATTATTGTTGAATAGTTTTTAATTCAATGATTGAAGTAGACGATGCACATTAGTTTCTTTTATTTGTGATAAATTGCAAACGTGTGGAGTTTTGTTTCCTCGCTCTAATACAGCAAATATCGATTAATAATAGAAAAACATGGAGGTTTGTATGTGTGTATATATATATATATATACTACCAACTTAATTATTTAAATTAATGTTTTCTATTTAAATTCCGTATTCAAAATATAACATAAATATTATACAGTTAACGGTTTCATAAATATAATTATTATTTCTTGCAATAAGATAACATCGAGTTTGTTCTAAATATTTGAATCGTGTGGCGTCAGTGTTACATTTGTATGTGTGTGTGTACATAGTTGCATTTATCATTAGAATACTATTGAAATATTTTACAAACACCGTATAAAATATAATTTATGAATTAAATGCGTTCTCTTAACAATCAGTAAAAACAATTACATCGTACGTATTTGCTTTTCTCTTAATCTGATATTAATCAGCTATATCGTATTGTTAAATATACCGTAGATAAATGACTAATTGACTCCGACATTTGTACGTATTCGATAGTTCTATTTAAATAGTCGTGTGCAATGAAATCAGTGCATTCGTTTAATAATACTTATAGTTAATTAATTGAGACAGATTAATTATTTCTCATTCGTACAACTATTTATTATAACAATTATAGAAACTTGAATCGAATCAGTCGGTGCAAATAAACTCCATTTCGATTCGAATAGATTGATCGTATGACATTGACAGTAAATTACACGATTTTTCTCATTTCCGCGTTCGTTTAATAATACATTATTTTGAACGGAAGTGCGTACTACATAAGTTTCCGTATATATTCGGTTCTCATGATTTCTTTCTGTTCGAATAAAAATTGATATCTCGAAGGAAATTATATGTACACAGTTTTGAATGTATGCGTACCTAAATTACTTATATAATTTATCTTTGTCACAATACGAGATGTTTACTTGCACTTGAAAATAATCATTAATAATACCATATGTGTTATATATATATATATATATATATATATATATATATATATATATATATATATATATAATCTGTGAAACTAAATACAATATGTAAACATCGAAATTATCATTTTTAATAATATGTATCATCTATTTTTTGAATATGAACATCGAACAATTTTAATATACTTTCAAATAATTATTTAAGAAATTCAAACTGTTACAAAGATGATTATTTTTTTAATTTGTAATTTATGTTTTTATACAATTTTAATTGAAAATAAATATTAGATTTGAATAAAAATCGATAAACACAAAAACGTGCTGAATATTTTACAGAATTAGATAAAAAAGTATAATGTAATAATTAAATTAATTAAAATCTATACGAGATGTAAGTCTCTGTGAAAATTGCAGTCGCGTGTTGCGTTCTTTGCACATTTATTGCATCGAAGAAATAATTCAATAATCATTATGCAGATATTTCTTATGTATTTATTCATCGTACGATATCTTTTTTAATAAGGGATTTATATCTAATATTAATATTAATAATGCACACACGTGCTCTCGGCACGTGAAAATTGTAAATGAATCATATGTACGAACAGCTGATTTAAATAAATTATATCTAAACATAAAACGTACGATCTTCGAGCCGTATTATTTTATTTATTAAACGGTCGTTATTAAAATCTAGAAATAAACATTTGTATAAACACTGTTGAATGTGATTCGTAATGAACATATGTACACATAAATAAATGCATAATATTTTTAATTAAACTGTAAGAAAATAACCGAATTCGTGCTCGTACAGTAAGAAATTCGTTTAATGATACGTTTTAAAATACGGTACAAACATTCTCAAGGTAGGACATTTAAATAAAATCGTTTTACCGAATATCTTTCAGACGTATCTTTCTTTCGCGTCTCTCGTTATTGTTCGATATGCGGCGCCATCTCGTTTAAAATGCTCATAAGCGACGAGAGAGCGAGAGACGACACTCGATTATCGTGAACGTACGAAACGTGAGTGCGAACGAGACGGAGCGCGACGTATGACTAGTCCGATTGTGATTTTTAAGATGTTGTCGGTCGGTCGTTCGGTATGCGTTCGTTCTATAATATAAACATTGAAACGACCTTTACGGATGACCGTATAACTGTATTGATAACTTTGAATATGGCACGACGCATTCTTAACGTATGATTGTAACCATGTTTTACAATGTCGAGGAACACCCGCCCGCATTAAATTGCTAGTAAACAGTGGCGTAACACGGTAGGGACTGTCTTGTATCGATGTCAATGACGAATTGAAACTCTCTCTCACGAAGATACTCGTTTGTTTCGATCATAAATCGAAAAATTTGAATAAGACATTAACAGCACAAAACGTATACGTGTGTTATGTACGTCTCGTTTATCGTATCTCTGTATTGTCGTTTCGAATATTGTACTGTTTCTCGTTTATGTTTGCAAATTGCAAAAATGGAAGAATTACCTTCGATTACAGATCGAAACGATTGTTGTGAATCGTAACATAAGGTCCAAATACGTTGATTTACAAAATACGTCTCTAATAAATTTGACAAATTCTTCTGACTCTTTCTCGTACACGACGAAATAAAGGAATAATTATTCATTTTTCGTATACACTCAATATTTTCACAGCCGTTTTTGAAAACACCTTAACGTTTAACATAAAACGATATTGTTTTTCATTTGTAAATCATTCTCTTTGTTTACAATTCATTCATGAATAATATGTAATCGTTCTCAACTAAATCAAAACCAATTTCAGGCTGAACGTCTTGCCGAATATTCAAAGACACTAAGCGGATCTCAACCAGCACTTCTCGATCCTAGAAGTCGAGATCTGGACAGGATACAGAACCTATTTCCTCAAGACTTTTTGGGATTGCACGAATCAGATCCTACAGATTTAACGGTAATTATACATAATTCATTCGTCCTCGTGTAATAAATAATAATAATAATGTTCTGTATGTAATCGCTGATGTATTTTTATTTTCAATTATAGAGATGCGGTGGTTTTCGACAGAGAACCAAATCGGGATCTGCGTTACCGTCTTCTGTGACACCACGTTATTTTCTTATGGATACTCCTTGCGCAATGGGACCTCCAGGAAATATACAAGCTGCCAGACAGAGACATTTATTTTTATTTTCGGACATTCTTATTATTGCCAAAGCCAGAAATGCAGTCTCATATAAATTAAAGGTAATTTATATAAGATTAATATACGTTAGAATCGAAATGTAAAATAATAATAAAACTGCTGCTAATAAAAAATATTTATATAGGTAAAAAATAAACAGAGTTTATTATTATTATTATTATTTAGGAAACGATACGATTGTCGGAGATTTGGTTAGCATCTTTTCCCGATCACGATACAAGTTTCTTACTAGGATGGCCCGGTCAGAGTACCCCGAGAACATATTTGATGATTTGGGCGACACACGCTGCTAAAGATGCATGGTGGAGCGCACTACAAAAAGTTCTTTCGAAAAGATTACCTCAAGAACCGAAATTTACCAGCGTACGTGTAGTGTGGAAAGATCCTGCTACGGAAAAAGATTCGGTAAATATATTGTTGTTGTTTTTTTTTTGTCTAATATTTTTCATAATTATATGACGATTTATTTGATTTTTTATGATGTAGGCAAAAACTCTTTCAATTCGTCCAGAAACTACTTCGTCCGAATTAGCAAGATTGGCTTTACCTAGAACGCTCGGAGAATTGAATGCATATACGTTATATTGTCGTACAAGACAAGATTCAATACCTACCGCTTTGAAAGGATACGAACGTCCCCATGCGATTCAGTTAGCCAGACTGAAACAAGACGTAAGTGCCGATGAAGGATTCGATCTTGCGCACTGTATTAGCTCGCCGAACGCTTCGAGTGCCGTTTTATTCGAACTGAGACCGAATACGAAACCACCACCAAAAAAGTAAATACTATTCTAAATGTAAATATGAAATATAAAAATCGAATCCGTCTATAATATATATATTTCGTATTCCAGAACTCCGTTAAAATTATTTCGAAAAAATACAACGTCGCGTGTGTGGGCCGTTCCTCTGAGTCGTCTCTGTCCTAACGGAACCTTACCGCCGGTATTAATCACGATCTTGCGTAGTTTAATGCAAAGAGGACCTCATACGCACGGCATATTTCGAAAATGTGCTAGTGTACGATCAGTTCGCGAATATCGGGATAAAATCGATAGAATCGGCACGGCCGCGTGCGAGGAACTCTCCTGTTGTCCGCCATTACTTTTGGCGGCGTTACTCAAAGATTTCTTGAGAAGTTTACCGGAACCTCTGATCACTGGCGACGCGTCGGTGTGGGTGAAATCTATAACGAACGGCGATAAATTACGGAACCTCGTAGCGAATTTACCGAGGGAGAACAATTCCCTATTAGCGAATATCGTCTGCGTATTGTATCATATAGCTAAAAGATCGGAACATAATCAAATGCACGCGAAGAATTTAGGCGTGTGCATCGGTCCCAGTATTCTCTGGGACGTGACGCCGGTCAAGGAAAGTGCCATCCTTGTCGAAACGTTGATCACACAGTGCAGACATGTGTTCGGACCTCATATTGTTTCGTTGCTCGGAGAACCGGCTCCAGACAGCGGCGCAGAAGAATCTGATAGTTTACACTGTAAGTTCTCTAAACGTTCATGATATATTTTAAAGTTGAACTTTTTTTTACATGTAAATAAATATTATTAAAATCAATTAACACGGACATTATTAAATATTTAAACACGACACCGTTATTGTCGTACTTCTTTTTACAAAAGATATAAAAACAACAAAAATATGCCTTTTTTAAAAAATTCTTTTATTGTTTTAATTGCCTTTCAACACGGCCTTTATAAAAACAATAATGTATTTATACTTATTTTTATAAATACATTTACTACTAGAAGTGAAGAATATTAACGAAGTTTTAATTTTCACCGATCGTTGACGTCGGTTTGTTCGAAATTTTCATCGGGGAAAAAATTATAAAAATACAGTTTATTCTACGTTCAAGTTTTCGATAAAGAAGAATGAAAATTGAATTTTCTCACTTACGAAATCCGTAATGAAATTTATTCAAAATCTCCACCTTTTTATCGAATCAAATTTAGAAACACAATCAGTCAAGTAATACTTGTATATTCGATTTCAGCATTAGTGGACAGTGTTGAATTGAGTCGCGATCAAAAATCACTCAGCAGAGATTCCGGTCTCACTTTATCCGAAGACGATCGTGATAGTCCAGGCCTCGCATGGGCTCATGCTGCTTACCCTCATCTACCTCATACGAATACGAACTTGTTATCGAATCAACGGATATCGCCGTTAACCACCGCTCTAGCGGCGATACCGCAAGGATCTAGAGACGCTCTAGACGTATCGTGTCATCAGTCGACGACAAGATCGAGTTCGATTTCGCCAGTAATAGCGACGCCTGCGGGCGGCGTTTTAAATAGTCTGAATTCGACGCCGAGGAACAGTTCGACGATATCGTTAACGTCGACACAGAATCTCTCCGGTATGTCGTTATCGCCGCCGACGACAGCATTCCAAAGAGGCGGTCGATGGAGACAGGCCGCAAGATCGGGCGATCTGCCGCACAGGCCTCCGGCGCCGGCCTACAGACTTCCGCCGCCTGTTTTTCATAAATCCAGGGAATGCATCGTCATCGACGAATCTGAATCGTACGTCTGACATAGAAAGTATTTAACGTGTTTCAATAGCACGTTTGCGGCCGATTAATGTAAGCGAATCGTTTTAAATGTAAATTTGTGAATAATCAGAGTGTCATATATTATGATAAATTTAGTTTGGACGAATCGTCACGATCACATTAAAGTAAACATAAAAGCAAATATCACGAAGATATAGATATTTATGTAGTGATCGTATCTATCACTTAAAGTGTTCTTATTTTTAAAAAATATATTCTTAGTTTATATTTATGATGAATTCATGAGCTCTTCTTTAACGTACGAACAAAAAAAACATGGAAATTATTCGAAGTTCATTATTTTTATACCATAATTGCGAAATGGTTATTTTTTTATATAAAACAAATAGAATTAAAACACATATTTCAGTACAGAATATAAGGATTGTTTAATTTTTCATAATTGAAATATATAATGTCCATTATATATAAAAAACAACAACAACAAAGTAAAAATTCGACAAGAATGGATGTTTTTAAAAAATAATACTCTTGTTTATTTCATTCAAAAATATTGAAATCAATTTTTATATGCATATCGATGTTCACATTACAAAACGTAATAGAAAGTCATAAAACTAGAATAACAAAATCGGAATAATGAATCGAACACAGATACCATTTACCTTTTAATAATAACAAAATCAATTGTGAACAAAATCATCATAGATTGATTTTCATTAAGTAATCATTTTTCTAATAATATTTCAATTAACAGTATTATTTATTTATTTGTAATACGAATCATAAGACATCTTCATTCTTATCAAGTCCAAATATAGTTTATTATTTATATTCTGTAAGCATAAGTGCTGTGTGTGTGTATATATTAAAATATATACAGATACAAATAACTATAAATATTTATTCATTCATTCATTCATTCGTATAAATATATGGTATGTATATACATTTATAAATATATACATTCATACATAACACATTCACACACACACACGTATGTATATATAGAATTATTCATTGTTCCTTTTCGAAAATCTTCAATATTCTCTTTACTTCTTTGTTATTTATTTTATTTTATATTTACAGAAATGAATACAGTGACATTAATTGATATGAAGATTTTAAACTTATTATTTTCAGAAAATAGTACTGCAATATTTTGACTGTTTAAATAAAAAAAAATATTGAAATATTTATATTATATGTAAAAAGTGAATTTTTAAACAAACTCATGAATTCATTTCGATTTGAGATCTAAATAGATTAAATGTTTAACAGGTATATATATATATATATATATATATATATATATATATATATATATATATATATATATATATATATATATATCTATCTAGATTAAGAAGAAAAACGTAAATATATATATATATGTATAAACTAAGATTTCTATAACATTTGTATTTCAATAAAATAAACATATTTTTAATATTCTTTTTATTTATTTACCGTTGAAAAAAATGTTTACATTACGATTTTAAATTTTGTTCGTTTTATAATTTTATATGTGTTGATATTTCACTTTAATTTCATTTTATTTTCTGTTATTTTGTCAGTAATTGTAATTTTTCATGCGAGTTGCCTAAAAAAAACATCGAAATACGTAAATTAATATCAAAGTCCACAGTTTAATTTCAATTAATTGCTCTTACAATTTTCATCAAAAGTTTATGTCTGAATACATTGTATCATCCGAACCTGTAGAATTCGTTGATTTCAAACTGACGTTATTATTATCACCGTTTTCAGCGACTGATTCAGAGAATGAAACAGTCATCGTCTGTGCCAGTTGTTCAGTGAATTTTTTATTTTCTAAACTATTGAAATCCATACGTTGTTTCTTTCCTAAAGATCTTTTAATGCGAAAAAAATGTATATATAAGTGATCTATTTCGTGTAAAATATCGGTTTTGTGAATTGATTGAAAAACAACATGAAGTAAGTGTAATTATCTTTTTTGATTTATTATTGAATTTATAAAATATTCGATAATTGAAAATTACCAATGTATTATTATTATTTCAGGTTTATGGTTTCGTATGAATTTGTACCGATCGAATGAATAAATCAGCTAATGATTTCAAAACAATTTCCATATAACTCTATATGAAATGTTTTAAAACGAATGAACAATATTTTTTTTACTCTTGACACTTTAAATGCAATTGTGTTATTTAGAGAAGTTTGAATTTACGAAGATTGTAACAACTAGAATATAGATAAAATGTTCTAATTAAATATGATTGCTGATTTTATGTCGAATGCAACGAAAGTCGATCGTTCCGAAAGAAATAATTACTCATTTTCTGTTACATTTTTGAACTGTGTAAACGTTATTCTTTATCCAATTTATTTATATTCACTAGCATATTTTCGTTATTGAACTGATTTATACCTGTTAAATTCGAGTTCGTTTACAAATTTAGCAACTTTTTCGTCACATTTTTGTTTCATCCACTTGTTATAATAGAAATTATCAAATCTAATGGGAGGATTAGGATCTTGTCTTATTGAATCGATAATATCTTTCAGTTTTTGTACACTTTTTTCTATTTCATCTGTATATAACTGTTTTTATTTTTTAAAAAATTACTATTTCATATAAAAACAAAATATAATGAATTGTATGTAAATCGAGTATACTATATATAAATATAACAATATGTTTATATTTAATCACCCACACAGAAGAGGAGCATATGCATACATGTGTATGTGTACAAATATATTTGTATGTTTACGTACGGAATTACGAAAAATTCCCGGACAAGTTTCGTGCATATTCAAATATATATCTCTAGTTTTTAGAACATACTTTAAATAATTGTTTATTCGTTCAGCTTCTTCTGCTGCTTTATCTGCTATGATATAGTGACACGGGCATCTGTAAAAAGAAACCGAATATATTAAAATCTGTTATGTGTAGGACAATTTTAAAAATATCCTTCTTTACTCCAGCAATGTTTCTTCGCTGTGTTTTGGGACGCTCTCGTCAGATTCCATAGATTTAGTAAATAGTGCATTTTTACTCGTCGTTTCGCTCGACGAATCGGTCGTCTTGATAAAACTTTCACCGTCGTTTAGTTTTTTTCTTGCGTAGACAAAGTTCTTCTTTTGTATATCATGTTTTAGATATTCGTTTATATCGAATTCCGTTTCTTGTGTGGAATATTTCGTCGTATTTTTAAATCTATTCGAATACATCGTGTAATAAGAGTCGCGCAACGAGTGTTTTCTTATCTTTGCAGATACTTCATAGCTCATTCTTTTCGGTAAGCCGATGTTTAATTTAATCGTTTTCAAATCATCTATATTCAATAAGCTCGATATTAAATCGACGTTAAAACTGCTCAACATTCTATTCTGGAGAATTTTACTCAATATATCCGATTTCGTTTCTTCGGCTAATTGTTGTAAAGTCTTCGAGCCGGTTGTTAATTGGTCCTTAGATTTATGTAACGTTTCCAATACGGTTTCTAGTTCAGAACGGACGGTTATGTTTCGAGATCGATATTCTTCGATATCACCTGTAAATATGAAAATATTATGTGATGAGCACGAAATAGAATATTTTTTTTTTTTAAAAAAAACAAATGTAAATGAGAGAAACATTTACTATGTCAAAATATTAAATATATTTCAAGTTAAAAAATAAAAAATGTTCTTTTATGATAACGATCAATTTTACTATTAACTACAGCATTAAATATAATGTACATCGTTCTATCTTACATTTTTTTATTTCCAGTTACATCTCGATTATTAAAAATAATATAAACACAACAATTAGTAATCAAAGTAAGGAAATAATTATTTTCGTAAAGGTTTACCTATTAAATCGTCCAATAGAGTTCCAGATGTACTTGTTTCCATACTAGGAATCGTTCTCAAAGTATCTTCACTTACCTAAGAAAAACATAATTATTGCAAATTTTACTGAAAAAAAAATAACAATCGTCTGTTCGAGTTTAGTTCACATAATATATATGTATATTTTTATATAAAGTACGAACGTTTAACACAAGAAATTAGCATTTACCTGCTGACTTTTTGTAGAAGAATCTGTCACATGACTTTCTTCTGAACTATGCAATTTTGTGCTATAATCTTCTTTCAAATACTCCATATGTGTTTGTTCAGTACGCGGTAAAGCTAATATTAAATACGGATGAAAACCATTTAAACGTAATATCAAAGCGGCGATAAAATTAAGTTGTGCTAAACAAATCTTATTAGCTTCTGCTGCTTTTTTCAACTCTTTGCGACCTATATACATATTTATTTATATATAAATATATATGAATTGTAAATTGGAGCCACTTACTGATTCCGTACGCGTTTCCTCTTATTTCCTCATAAGTTATAAATTCCCCGTTCTCGATCATTGTATTGAATGTATCCCTAGTAACAGGCAAAAATTGCTCGTTTTTTATGTCATCTAGTCTCGTTGTATGATAAACTATACAATGCACTTCATCTGGGTAAGTTTTAAGAAATTCGGATACTAAAATGTAATACGTCTGTTATTAAATTGTGATTTTATACGTTTTCAATTCGTTAATTTAATATCCTGTTTGACAAACTACGGCATTAAAAAATATCTTTTAAATACTGTTTTATTAAAGTTGATATTTAATCAATAAACAGTAAATACTCTTCTTAAATTAAAATCTACGATCAAAATTAATTTACGAAATCATATTTTGTACCAATTATTTTTTTAAGTAAATTTAAAATAAAATATTTCTTTAAGAAAAATGTTTGTTTAATAATTTTACACACATACATACCTATATATATATATATATATATATATATATATATATATATATATATATATATATATATAAAATTATAAAGGTAATTTTAAAAATGCTATAAAATAACATAAAACGAAAATTGATTAGCAGCCAGCCATAACTGTAATGTTATTTTACGACAATATCTACTTTATGTTTATAAAATTACGCTGTATAATTCGTATTTCGAGAAGCACTTTATTTAATTATCTGGCTTAAAGATACATTTTTTCACTTTTAATGTTTATATTACAAAGTCTGATTATGTTTACTATATAATTTAAGTTTAATCAACGTAGAGAAAAATCTTATAATTTCTTTTTCTTCCTGTTGCTCATGTTGAAAATCTTCGGCAAGTTCTTCATAATTGCAAATTTTTTTCGTCGGTTGTTTCTCTGTATAAGTACTTTATGTTCTTAGTAGAAGCACTTTTTGTTTGGCTTACTTTTGTAAATGGTAAATGAACAATGACTCGATTTATATAGTTTTGTATTTATGTTCACATACACACACATACATATATATATATATATATATATATATATATATATATATATATATATGTACATAATTTTAACAACGCATAATAAATAATAAAATCAACGCATCCATTTTGCAAGTCATCTAAAGTTTAAAGTTAACTTCAACAAATCCAAATAAATAATTAATGTATTCAAAAAATATTCGTATCTCTTGATTGAGTTTAACTTTTAAAAACGTAGTAAACACTCTTTACCTATTTGTCTCTTTCGACTACCTGTAGGTCCGACGAGTATTACAAAAGGAATAGGACCTTTATCGACCGGTATTACAGAAGCATCGATTATTGGATGATTTAAATGTTCCATCAATATTATTTTAGCGGCATTTTTAATAGCTAGTAGTGAAGGACTCGGCGAAAATAGATTATTTGCAGATATCTATAAAAACGATCAATTATTTAATTAACTGACAACGTCAGTACGTAATTAAGGAAATAAATTACGTACTTAACATTTATGTCGTAAAAAACAGACAGATTTAAACATGTCTGTTAAAAATAAAATTTAATTAAGTCGTTAAATAGCTTTGATTCAATTACACACACGCCTTTGATATTTGATTGAAACGAACGAATTGTAATTATACAAAATTGTTTTTCTAAGACGTGTTAATGTGTAAATCTTTCTTTTTTTTAAAAAAAATAAAATATATTCTATTAATTTTTTTTATAATAAAATACCGAACAACTTTATGAATTAAGTGTTGTTTTTAAATGTGATATTAAAATACAATTCGAACGATATGAAAATGTGAAAATATTAAAGACCTTATGATAGACGTCGACCGGTTCTCCGTCTAAATAATTCAAAGATCTGATAGTATCGATACAGGCTTCTCTGTACGACGGCCACATTGTAATTGGATTTTCATTCAAATCTAATTCCGATAGCCTGGTCAATCCACGCAAATAAGACAACTCGACAAGTTGTTCGATTTGATTCGACCTCAATGTAACGCAGCGCAGGTTTCGTGTACCCTCGAATAAAGACAATGACTTCAGTTTATTGTTATCCAATTGTAACCAGATAAGATCCGGTAATGTTTTCAAACCGACGTCTGGTCCTTGTTCGTACGAACGTATGTTGTTATATTCCAAATCCAATTCTTGAATGTTAAGATTGTTTAAATTTTCAATACGTTCTATATCGTTATACGAAAGTATCAATGTGGTGAGGTATCTAATAAAAAAATCTATTTAAAATATGTATAAAGTGTTTTTTTAAGAAAAAATTCTCGTATCTGTTTTCATTATGAAATGTTCTTTTTTTTTAAAAAAAAAAATCCGAATCATAAATAAATACTTACTTCAATGTTTCCAATCCTTCGATTTTTTTTATAAGATTATTCGAAATATCCAGATACACAAGCGACCAGAACTCTGACAAATCCGGAATTTCCTCAATGAAATTATCTTCGTAGTTAACGTATGTTAAATTCAACGGTGGCGTAAACGCTAACAGTTCCGTTAAAACATTGTGGGAAACATTCAGGTGGATCAAATACGGACAAAAGCTAAGTGGACTGATGTCCGATATTAAATTCCAGGACAAATTCACATGATGCAAATATGTGAACTGGGATATCGCTTCGACGTTCGTCAGACATTTGCATTCGATTTCCAGTTTGATCGGAAGATATTCTTTTGTTTGATACGTTCGTTCCAAATAAGATAGAGACGCGACTATCATTTCTCTAGTGAGAAGTCCGCGCGGTTCTAACTCTTCCAGATCGATCTCGTCTATGTCTGTCATTCGATGATAAGGCCTCACCCTATTTTCCCATAGAGATATGTTTAAGGCGAAATTTCCCCAAGCACCGTCTCAAATAAAAGTTGATTTTCATTATTTTCACGTTATGGATAAATAAAAATACAAATTGGAATATTTCCATTTTAAAGATTAATTAATATTCGTATCTCTTTTATTATAGTGAATTATATTATTATTTAAAAAAATTTGAATACAATTTAGCTGTTAAATCTTGAATATTCAAAATCCGTTGTATTTTAAAAAATAATTAAATATACTTTCTGAGATGAGAGTTTAAAAATTGTAAAAAAAATAAACTTTACACGTAGACGTGGGAAATTGAAGAAGATATAAAACGGACATATTGCAAAATAATTATAATGTGCGATAGCCAGAGGATATACAACGACTATTTAATCGCTAACCTAGAAATACACAATCAACTAGACATGTAAAGTCTAATAATTAAGTAAAGAGATAACATTTTAATACTTTGTAAAAGTAGCTTCGACGGACTAAATTAATAAACTGGTTAATTGTAAAAGTCCTAAACGTTTATTAAAGTTTATTTGAAATCATTGAAGTGGATCGTTCATTAATCAACTCGTAGTGGAAATAATAATACTGATCAAAATTTAATATTTCCATTCAAAAGATATTATTCATTGCAATAACATTACGATATATATTTTTTGTGATCTGTGTTAATCTCGATCGATACATCGAGATATGTAATTTTTAAACTATTTATATTTTTAATATTCGAATATCACTCATTCGTTATGTTAATGAAATTAAATGTTCTTCTATATTCGTTTTAAACAAGCTTCGTAGAATTATTTTCAGACTCGAATATATTAAAATAAAATCGAAATATATTTAATTATTAACAATTAAGTTCTATGGTAGACGTTGTTATTCGTCAATCTTCAGCGCCTGTGGCACATACCGGTCTTTCTTTTTTCGTGACGTGTTACTGTATTTTGAATATAAAATAAATTTCATTTTCTACCTTTACAATGCATCGGATAGTTAAAAAATACCATTCTGTTTTAATAATACGTAATTACAGAAAACAGACTTATTAAACAAGAACGGACACGTACAAATCCGATTAATATCGTTTATACTTTCACAACGATTCAGTTTTAATTGAAAAACATATGCATATACACTGTTAAAAGCCACTGTAAATATTATTAACGTTTACTATTTACGATAATTAGGTGATACTTTAAATGTTCAATTCCGCAAAACATATATATCAATTACAAAAATCAACTTACGGACATATTTAATATGATCTTTGTTATCGTAGTCCTGATAATCGACGATATCATCTATATAAATAATATCGTTAGGAAATTCTTTTTTTTCCTCGCTGAAAATCAATCGAAATAACATTCTATGACATTTATTTACGATTCTTTAATCATTTTTCGCCGATTACTTACGAAATAGACTCTTTATGTACAGTTATATCGTTATCAAATCTAGGTGGAACTTTTGGCCATAAATTAGAATAAAATTCATTGTTCATGTTCGCAATACGTTAAAAAAATTATACGATCGAATTATAATGCGATTTGATATGTTAATAACCTTTTTCAAATATATTTACAGTAGTTATTTCTTTTAGTTGTGATTAGTTTTTATTCGTTGGAAATCTTTGTAATTAAAATGACATATTCCAAAATCAAAATCAACACCATATGCATATATATTTGTTTTGTTTTGTTTTTAGATAAATTTAGAATTTTATGAATTTATTTTCATCGAAACAATAATTTTATTTGTATGTTTTTCTCTCTCATCCCTTGTACGAGTATATTCAACTATTGACATTTTTACTTTTGGAATAATTATTTGAATTTTATCCATCTCTTACATAGCAAAGTATTATGTTGCTACGCAACAATAATAATAAATAAATAGGTAACGGTGGCAACCGTTGTTATTAACAGCGATGCGAAAAGAGTGTAAATAAAGTAGTGTAACAATGAGAGTGTAAAATTAACGATACGATATAATAATGTGTAAAATAAGAGTGTAAAAATATAAATAAAATATACATCACTGAGAATCTTTATAATAAAAATTACAGTCCATTACAGTATATAATCAGTCCCACGAGATTAAAACATCGGGGATTTACGACAAAACATCATCTATATATTTCTAGATTACTCACTCTGTGAACAACTGTTTATATATATAATATTTTTTATTAATCTTTTAAATTTCTATTTAGGTGATCAGATGATTACTTATTCTATTTCTGGAGGTGAGGAAAATATCGATCGTTACATATTATCACATCTCGGAATTACTTAATTCTTTTTCACAAAAAATAAAATGTATACGAAGTTTATTAGACAGAATAATACAATTTAAGTTACTGTGGTAAATATTAAATAATATACAGTCTTTCTATTTTGTTGTACTTTATAAAGTTCATTGACATTTATTTCAATTATTTTCTCTACTCTTTACTTATTCGTTTTCTAGTTTTTTTTCCAAAATGATTATTAGATAAAATTAATATAACAAAAACAATATTAATACCAATTTTTATTTGTATATATATATATATATATATAACCGACCGGTGGTGTATCAGCAACCCTGCCCATTATGCGGGAGAAATGTGTTCGATCCCCGGTCGAAGATTTTGGACAAGAAAGTTTTTTTGTCTTAATGAAGACAACCTACCTAAGAGATCAATATATGCAAAACTATTGCATATATTGATTATTTTAATAAAAATTAATTGTATATATATATATATATATATATATATATATAAAGTTATATGCAATGCAATACGGAGCATACGCTGTATGACTCAGGTGAAGCAACTTCCGCCCTGCGGCACTGTTGTTACCTTGTACGGCCACACACTCAATACAACCAATGCAAGAGAAGAATACAAGCCCGTGTAAACTAGAAATCTCATTTGTAATTCTGTTTATAATGTTTTAAAACAATTTTATATACAAATAATGAAATCATTATTCCACAAACAACTTTTCTTAAGTCAATAAATTATCAATTTTTAATAAATTGATTTTTAAATCAATTCTTAAAAACAGATATATATATATATATATATATATATATATATATATATATATTTATATGTATATATTTATATGTATATATTTATATGTAATCTACCAGTGGTATAGCAGTATTACCGATTATTTTGTAAGAGAAGTACATTCCAATCCCAGTTAAAAATTTAGGGCAGAGAGTAAACCCTGAATAAAAATCCTCATTGACCTGTTCATAATCTATGCTAATAATATGTTTATTTTGTTATATACATATGTGGCGACTATGAATTTTGTAACAATCAACAATGAGTGTTATGTTCTTTTTGTCAACAACAATTATTAGACTTGAGTGTCCAGTTAATTTATTTACTGATTGTTATAAATATTATTTCATTAGCAAATATAAAAATATAAAATTGTGCTGTGAACCAAGATAGTCCAGCTGCTCTATGATAGACAATTCGTGTACGTGAACAATAGGAGAATACGATTCTCCAAATATATAAATATATAAATATATATATATATATATATATATATATATATATATATATATATATATATATATGTAGGTTACAGTACTCAATATAAATTATTGATAATTTTAGTAAAATAGGAAATCATTATTATTATCGTGTAAAATATAATTGTGTGACTCGATTAAATGTCTCCTCGTGTGAAATCCATTTTCCACTGGCTTGTTCGTAGCAAACCAACAACAGTTTAATTCACCGTACTATAACTTGAATCCATCAAGCTACACCACAAGACGAGAGACCAGTGACAGGTCAGTGTGTGTATATCGGATGTGTGTCTGATGGATTGTTTTAAAAATTACTATCGTTTCAACAATATATAAAATCGACTCGACTCGAGATTATTTCGTGAACGAGTTCGAATGGCGTTTATTGCCTCGTTGTAAAGTTAACGGATATGCAACATATGTTCCGATATGAATATTCACCTGGTAAGGTATTTTCCGTCAACATATTATCTGATTTTATTTATTTCTGTTATTGTTATATGAATGAGTCAGTTTTGCGGTGTGTCGGTGTTGAGGTT
The DNA here is from genome assembly GCA_029203775.1 of Neoneuromus ignobilis. Classification (NCBI taxonomy): domain Eukaryota; kingdom Metazoa; phylum Arthropoda; class Insecta; order Megaloptera; family Corydalidae; genus Neoneuromus; species Neoneuromus ignobilis. The sequence continues at coordinate 40,772,270 of CP092092.1, forward strand.
AGATTATTCCGTGTCTGGCTATTGATTTTGTTGCGACAAAGATAGATACAGTAGTGGTTTAGTACGGTTTTCTGTTTTTAGTGAAAGTTTCATTATTGTTAACGCTGAGCTGTCATTTCGGTCTTAATTTTTGAAATAGTTCCTCGGTTATATCACTTTTACCACTTTTTTTACTCGGTAGTGGATAAATTTCAGTTGAATAATTCGCATTGTTAGTCTTTTAGACAATCGTACCGATCGTCGTTTTGTAAGTAATATTGTTTCGTTATAAAATGAACTCGATACAATAATGAAATTACAATTTCATATACATACGAAATAAATTTCCTTTATAAGTAAACGAGTGGCATCGAATGCATATTATATAAATATAAAGTATATTTTATTCGCGTATATTTGTTATATGAAATACAGTTACATTGTTCACCGCAAATTATCTTGGAATTAATTAAAAATCGCTAAAAATAAAATGAAAAAGAATCATTATAGCTTCGTACAGATTTTTTAATCAAAATGATATTATCACTTTTAATTACGTTCGAATTATTCATAGTTGTTAAGGTAAATGTATTGTTCGTATGAATTAAATAGTATTTTTGTTAATTATTTACAAACATTAAAAACGTACAAATTTGTTTTTAAATGGTATACTGGTGCTAATTAGTCGAAACAAATTTTACAATATATATCATATATGTTTGTATGTAGATAGATATTATATATTTTAATATATGTACATGTAGCATATGTGATGTAAAGAAAAGGAGCGGTATTCATTCGATATGGTCATTATATTTTTATTAATATTTTTTTTATATGGCGTACTAACAATATGATGACTAATGGATTAAAAATTCAAAATCAATTTAAAATGTACCATTGTTTTAATGAAATCAACAGTAAAACTTTATTGTCAGTAATTTAATTTAATTGAAATTAAATACATTTACGTTAAAAAAAGATAATGATAATAATTCGTCATTGTATTTTTCTCAATTGCTCTATGTTGATACTTGTCTTCCTTAGATGCTTTCACCATTCCTCTGTGTATACTCATGCTAATAATAATAATTCAATTGTATATTGTATTTAATTTTATGTTTTTCATAAATAAATGTCTACTGTAAAATGATTGTTTTTATATTCAAATGACGTCACGTGTCTTACTATTTCAATATAAAAATAATATATTTAAAAACTTTATATATATATATAGCAGGAAAATAAATATTCATATTTTTTATTTACTTACTCAAACATTAGCTGACACTATAGAACTAAACACCATATGTTTTATACACCTGAACGTTTATTATCATAACAGTTCTAGTCGTTATTATTTTTATTTTCTTATCGTTTATTCAAAAAACCTTTGCGAATATTTCTTTAAAAGAAAATTTACTTAAATACTATTAATTATTGTTATCTATGAATTATTATTTATATAGTGATCGATACTATTTCTAAATAATAAATTTAAAAATAGACATCAACTGTAATATTTCAGATTGTCAACAATATCATAATGAGACTGCAATCTAAATCAATATTGTTTGTATTGACAATAATAGTTTATTTATTAAACCGTTTGATAAAACACTGTGCAGTTAATAAATTAATTTTGAAAATATATTTTTTAATTTTTAAAAAAGCAGTCATTCTCACCATATCATAAAATTTTAATTGATAATATGTTATTATTCATTGATCAATTTTTTGTTGAAACACATTTTCACTATGGATTTTTATTAAATATATATAATGTACTGTTTATTAAAATAGTATTACAATTGAAAATAAAATTGATAAAACAGTAATAAATACTCGACATTAATTAATATGAGCCGTTCTTAGAAAATTTTATTTAAATAAATTCAATTACAATCCTAAAAGAAACCGTAAAAAAATTATAGATTGAGGGATAATTATTTGTAAAAATATAATTTATATTTTCAATTAAAAATTAATACCGTTTGACTTGAGAGCTTTTTACATATGGACATTTTTAAATTACTTCATTTCTATAAAAAGTATCTAATATATATATATATATATATATATATATATATATATATATATATATATATATATATATATATAATGTAAAAATATCAAATTATTTAATATATTTCATTAATTATTAGAAATACACGTGTTTTTTAATATAAAGTTTATTTTAAAAATTAAAGAAAGACACTTTAAAAAAAATAACATGCTTTTCTAATGTTATATTATTTGATAATTGAATTAAAAAATGTTATAATAAGTAACGTGCTATTTACTTAATGAATGCACCATTACAATATGTTTGGAACATTGTTTGATATATGTTAACAATTATGTTTTTTAAAAAAATGTACAGTCGTCCAAATTAAGTATTTTTTTAAAATTACTGTCGGTATTTTTAAAATATTTCCATTCTTTTTAAATGATTGTTAAAAATATGACTCGAATAAAATCATCTGGAAAACAGACATGAATAAACACTGTTATTTGAATTAGAGATGAACTGTAACATTTCTCTCGTGCACATTACAAATCCAAATGTCTTTTTTCTAGATTCGTATTAATAAATCCACTTTCGTCTTTCCGACGTGAACGGTATTCGATTTTAAAATTGTAAATATTAATTAGCCCGAAGCGTTTAACCATTACGCATTATGTAATTGAATCATGAATTATAATTACCATGTTAGTCGGTCCGGTTTATCGAATCTAGAACAAATTTTCGCACGTACTCTGATCAGATCATATCCATTGAATATTGAATTAAATTCCAGACTTTTGTATTCAAGAATGGACATCCACGGTCGAGTGGATTTCAATGACAACATTGATTATACAAATTTAGAATTCAAACATTTTGAATATTCTAAAAATACCTTTTTTTTACAAAATAATTCCGATTGTTTGGAAAACTATAAAATGGCCAAATTCAATGAAATAGAAAAGCAATTTTAATACAGATATGTAATCTAAAAGCAATTTCATATTAAAGATATTACCATTTGTTTGTTACATTTCTGCTAATTGTATATTTCTTTCAACATTGTATCGATTTCGATTTTCTTATTATTTATAAATAAATGTTTTTTATATACATATTTGTTAGAACATTTTAATAAAAATCTCAATTACTGTTTGTTAATTATTACAATTTTCTCGAGTATATTCTTTCGTGAACTAAAAACATATGCATATTTAAAGGTGAAATATATTTGTAATTGAATTAATATAAAACTAAATATTTCGAAATTTTTAAATAAATAATAGATTGAAAAACTCCAAAAATAATTTTTAATAATTATATGTTTATATTTAGACATTTTTACCTAAAAATAGCAACGTGTAAAATAATTTATTGAATCTGTGATTACCCTTTCACGTATAATTGTACGTTGATATCGACAATATAAACATGAATACTCTTGAAAAATATTTATGACCACATCTAATAATATACACAATAAATTATATATAAATAGTATTGAAAATCTAAAGTACACGTACTGTGTAACGTGCAAGTAATTATTTTTTTTTACTTCATGTTATTCTGAATAATGTTTTGTGACAGTCCAAGGTCAACAATGTTAAAACATCAATTTACCAACTAATAGTAGAATAATTTACATACGTCAAAAGTAAAGCGCGTATTTGTATAAATAAACTATAGTTTTCTATAAAATAACGATTCTTAAGAAATGATAAAAAATAATATCAAATATGATTCAGCGCATTGTTCCTAAATACATAAACGGTATTTTAGTACTTAGTCACAATAGATTACGATATGTGTATATTATTGATAAAATGTTTTGTGTATTATTTGTAATTACGTTTTGAAATTCTGAAAATTAACGCATTATACTTTAGTGAAAGGAAAATTGAATACGAACTAAATATAGCACTCACACAAAAAATACATTTAATATAATTGTTAGATTCTCGAATAGAATCCAAGTAAAATATCAAAAATAATTAATCAAATATCTAAAAAATAGCTGTGCATTAAAATTTGAAACTAAAAAAAATAATGATATTATTATTTTCACTAATGTTTATTACCTATCATCTAAAAATCTCTCGTATGTTTTTCAGTTGAAAAAGATTGCTTCACTTTTCTACAAATCTTTAATACTTTTGCCATCTTATTTATTTGTCACTTTTTATCCTTTAACATTTTTTGGCTCTGATTCAACAATTTCGATTGTTCAACAATTGTATTGTGTTTCTTGTAATGTAACGGTTCACAATTACTAATTTAAATTCTTTATTCTTATCATATATATATATATATATATATATATATATATATATATATATATATATATATATATATATATATATTTTGTAATCGTATTCTTCTATTGTTCACGTACACGAATTGTCTATGATAGAGCAGCTGGAATAAGTCTGGCTCACAGCACAATTTTATATTTGCTAATGAAATAATATTTATAAAAATCAGTAAATAAATTAACTAGACACTCGAGTCTAATAATCGTTGTTGACAAAAAAAACACAACACTCATTGTTGATTGTTACAAAATTCATAGCCGCCGCAGCTATGTTCATACCGTCACATATATATATATAATCTTGAAATTTACTTAATTATGAAAATATTAAATTTACATTGATAAATAAAATTTTATATTTATTAATCCTGATCTATAACAAAAATACACTCCATGAAAATTATTGTGTCAAGTCACTAATAATAATTTAAATGTACATATGTGTATTTCGTTACAAATAATCTTTTAGTATTTTAAAAAAATATGTATCGGTAATCGAATTCTAATTGTATATAAAATCCATTTAAGACATTAAACGATTTACTATTTATTTTGAAAATGTGACAAATTGACTCATACACAAATCAAGTATCACCACATATCCTTGCTATTTGCATTGATTGTAAATCTGTTGTTCCTTATTATGAGTTCCATATTCCACAAGAAGCAGTTTTCCTGAACTCTCCTTTTCATATATAAACTTGTGGTGTCGGAAGTGATGATTCATTTGTGTGAAATGAAATGATTTATTTCTCATATTGATAATATTCGAACTAACAAATAATTATGGACATTTTATAAGTAATTCTAATATATATTTTTTTTAATGGAGCGAGTATATGTTTCCATAATGTTTACTTATAATTAATCAAAATATAACGTACATTTTATGATAACCGATTCGTTAATGGTTAGAAAAATATTTGGTCCTAAATCGGTATTTTTGAAATTTTCCTTATATAGTTCAAAAGTATACTAATCAAATAGTTATTATTGTTTCAACGACAGATATAAATAAATATAAATAGGCAGGTGTACATGAATGACGCCATAATAATATTAAATTTCATAATGTTTTCATGATCTGGTGTCGATGGAAGCCGTGTAAAACAGAGATATAATATTTCAAGTATCTCTGACAAATGCAAATATTCGAAAGTGATAAATATCGATTACAGGGAAATAATATATTTTGTAGTCGATACGTTTTTTATTAACAATATAATAATAGTGGTAGACTTGAACATTTATAATTATTCAATTCTGAAAGTATTTATAAACATATAAATGTAATACAAAATACTGCTTATATTTAAGCCATTTATTTAATACGAACGAGAGAAAGAGAAAATGGGAAGTGATATTTTGATTTTGGATTACAAGTTTTTAGTCACTCTAAAAATACTAGATAATTTTACTTAACAAACTACTTTCGTATAAGCCGTAACCGTTAATTGTCTAACCTTGCAAAAATAAAATGTGTCATTTATTTAAACAAGTTCCCAAATATAGGTTGGTTTCGGTTATTACACAAAAGTGTATTTAATATTTAGCCGTTTGTTCATTTTCAGCGAAATTCTATCTTATTTATCTTACAGTTTGAGATAATTTTTTATCTGTTTAATAATTGAAAATAATGTGTTATTTTCGTATATGTTTATAATTCTAATATTGTTTTTCAATTTATAATAATTTACATTATTTGAAAATATCAAACACTGAATTGCTATATCGTTCAATGGGCACTTGAAAAATGGAAATGAAATATATTCTACAGTTTTGGTTTAATATATATTTGTAATTTTGTTATTACGAAAAATAATAATTTCGATTTGAAGATTTTAACTAGTATATAATTTTTTTTAATAAAAATTCAATTAAAGACTTGATTTGGGGAATTGTAAAATTTATTTACTTAACAATTTCATGAAAAGTAAAAATAATATTAAATTTTTTATAATATGAAATGTCATTTGCTATTAAATCATATTTAAATTTTATAAAAAAAATATCCATGCTAAATTCACACATTTACATAAATCTTACTTTGACATTTTTCTTTTCAATTTCAAATTACAGTTTTTTTCAATTTAAAATTATAATAACTATGATTTATTTGGAATTGTTTAAAAAGTCAAATGCTCATCTACGTACATAAAATAAAATAAAGCGCACGATAATATTACTACAGAAGATAAATACAAACTTCTTTTTTAACTTTTTATATTCATTCGTAACATTACTTTTCCAATAGTTTTATTGATTTATTTATTAGTCGACTCTACTTGTTTTGAACTATCGGAATGGTTCGATATAGGGAACCGTTTTTTTCTTCAAATTGAAAATATTTCTATCCGAAAGCAATATCGACATATTATGAGATTTATTTCAATTTGGGTTGTTTTTATTCGATTTCCGTTGAGCTTTTCTCATATAGAATCAATATAACACCATGTATTGTAAATGTGAATATAATTATTTTTTAATTCTTATTTTTCTTTATACATATTATATATGTATGTAGATGTTCGTACCGAAACTACAAGTCAGGTTTAACTCCTACTATTTTTAATTAACACGTAAGATTTATCTTGAAAATTATGATAAATGTCATAATAGTAGTTGTTTAAAGTTAATTATTGTTATTTTTTTGAACTCGTTAGCACAACTTGTGACATGCACGTAGACAACAGAATATTGAACGAAGCAATTATTTTTGTCCTCAGTCGTTTTCCAGGTGAAACTTTAGCGAGATTCTAAATTATATACGAGTACTTTAGTTACATATTGCGAAAAATATTTCCATAAATAATATAATTTGTAATTAACGAGTACTGTATTATTCGAATAGCAATTAGAATAATCATAAAAAAAAATGTATAAAAATATCGATGTAAATTAATATTTATACCGTTTTAAAAAGTACACTGTTAATTTTCATTTTTTTTCCTGATGCACGATACTCGAACGGTGAATTTATTAATAGTCTAATATTCGAGTATGTTTAAATTAATGATTCGAACATGTATGTGTTTCAGATGACTGACTACAATAGGAAAAGTCTCCTCCCACTCCTTGACATTGAAACAATCAAACATTAAATACTGCAATAACGGATGCGTGGAGAATATTCAAACACCGACGTATAGAAATAAATTAAAGTTCATATTTATTAGTAAACAATAAGATGGCCGAGTATAGCGAATACGAATGGGATCCGAGATGTAGAACGAATTTAACTCACGACATATCACACAAAGAGCCGCTGAAGAATCGTTCTTGCGCCGTTCAAATCATTCAGAATCAGTTACACGACAGCGAAGACTTGAAAGGATTTTCAACGGACGAGAAAAACATCACCAGGTTCTTATGTTGTCGCAAATACGACATTCCCGAAACATTGAAACTCATACAGAATTATCATAAATTTCGAGAGAAGCACAAGCAGCTGTTCGAAATCACGTCGCATACGAAGCAAGCCCTCCGAGATGGATTCCCGATCGTGTTGAAAGAGCGCGACAGGAAGGGACGTTGCGTGCTCGTCATGTTCTCGGCGAACTGGGACACGAGCGCCTACTCCATCTTGGAAATACACAGGGCGCTCGTGTACTCGCTCGACAAACTGACACGCGACAGTGTCAATCAGATGTGCGGATTTGTTCTGATCGTCGATTGGAGCGGACTGACGTTTCCGCAATCGTCGAAATTGAATATCAAATTGATGTTGACCATGATCGAAGGATTGCAAAACAATTTTCCCGTCAGGATCAAGGGATGTCATTTCGTCGATCAGCCGTGGTACGTCGAAACGGCCATGACGATCATTAAGCCGATTTTAAATGAAAAGTCGAGGAAACGATTGTATTTGCACGGGAATAATCTGGCGACGTTACACGAACACGTGCCCATCGACGTTCTGCCCACCGAATTAGGCGGAGAAGGACCGCCGCTCGACACGGCTAAATGGGCACTGGAAATTTTAGGATCTACATAAACATATTTAAACGATTAATCATTCACATATGTATCGGTTAATTAGTCAGATTTTTTTTTATATTTACTGACGGGTACGTTTATACGGGCACATTTCCAACAATTTTAATCGGATTTTTAAAATATTTATTTTCAGATTTTTAAAAAAATACGAACACACGGTTTGTTAGACACTCGAGAGAGAAATGAAATGAAAAATACATTTTAATATAATTAGTTGTTGGAACAATTGATTGTAAAACAAATAGTGTTGAAAATAATCAGTTCATTTACTTTAAAAAAAAGACAAAGTTTCAGATGAAAACAAAATATTAAATATAAGAGAGAAAAGTATTGTTGAAGACAATAAAAATCACTTATAAATTTAGGAATGAAATTAAAACGTTTAATTTTAAAAAAAAACTTTATCAATTTTCACAATACAAATCATTAATCTCCATTTAATACCGAATGAAAATTTCACTTCATTTAGATGATAAAGAGACTAGGATTTGTTTAAATAACTTGTTTTGCATTATGTAATTGTCTGTTATTATAATGAATATTTTTTATAATTATTCTTGTTTGAAAATAAACAAGTCATTTTCTATAATAATAATATTTTTATTATAACTAGAGACAATAGAGTTAAGAAATTAATATAATATGAACTGAAAAAAATTACAAGTTTATAAAAACATAACTTTTTCAATAAACGACTTTTTATATCTTTTTACTATAAGATAAAAATTACATGCAATAGTTGTACTTGTACAGAATTGCATAAAATATTAAACAACTCCAACAATTTTAATTATATATATATAATCTTTTATATTTTTTTAAATTACAGAAAAGTGATAAAACAACTGATTTATTAAATTTATAATTTATGACTATCTCAACTTATTATATTTGATATATATTCATTAATTTATGATACTTTATTTTAATTTTAAAAATTAAAGTTTTATATAAATCCTTATACAAAACTATTCACTATTTTATCAGATTAATATATGGAATAATTTCATTACTTCTAATATAAATTAATCAATATATTTGTTTGAAATAAGAAGAATAAAAACAATATTCCGTTAAAAATATTACATTTATAAGAAGTTTATACAGTATCAATGACTTCCATTTTATTTTATTTTAATCTTAAGGCAGCTGTTATCTTTTAAACATTCAAGTTTTAAGTTTTTCAAACTAGACAATTTTCAGAAATACAAATTAGTACAATTTTATTTATATATATATATATATATATATATATATATATATATATATATATATATATATATACATACATGAGTCAACAGATTCTAAAAAAAAACTCAGGATAACATAAATTGTGAATAAGATTGTCCTTGTTTCTTTTTGTGCCTACATAAACAGTAACTATGATGTATGCATGCTTTTTTATATATTTAAATGTAAAAGTAAAGTTTGTCATTAAGTGTCGTATGGATTTGTGTATATTTTGTGATTTTATCTATAAGAGTAATTTATAACAAAAAAATAATTAATAAAGAAGAAATGTGTTCAATTTTTCAAAAAATTAAAGTATTAAAAATAAATTTCGAAAAATAAGAATATTGAATATATTTCCATATTATTAAATAAAATGTATTTATGTGAGATTATATATGTATCTTATGTATATATATATATATAATTCAATCGCTTGAAATGTATTGCTTGAAATGTAGTATTTGTGAATCATTGTGTGTAATTCGGACTTTGAAGACGTTTTTAAAACAGAGCAATTGTGTTCAACCAATATAAAAAGTATTATGAAAATTTTGCTACATAAAATATTTTGTATTTTGAATATCGATATATTTTATATTGACTTTTAACTAATTACCTAAGTATTTGAATGGTTCGCATTATCGACTTTCCCATAGAGAATACGTGTACTTGTTATAAATATAATTGTAATAATAATTACTCTGTGATAATGCTCTGTCCAGTTTGTATTTATTTTTATTCATCTGTATTGTAGAAGACATAATTCGAATGTATTATTCGCACATAATTTATATCGAACAAAGTTTTGTACTTTTAAAATTTTCAAATTAAATGCGTATATAAAAAGGATCATTCATATTTTAATTCAATGTTTACGAACATAAATTGTTCATTTTTCTATTTGTTTTTAAATTATTTTATTTTATTAATCATCTTACAATTTTCTTTCTCTATACAGGTATACTCATTCAGATAAATGACATTTATCTTCATATCCTATTTTTTAACTTGATATTAAGAGAGTGAAATGTGTTAATAGGTGTAAATGAATAAACATAACGTCAAAGTAAAAATTATCTCCATTAATCGCAGTTCTAAAAAATAAATATTCCGTACGAGAACAATTGTCAAAAACAAAATTAAAAGTGAACTTTACATCTAAAATGAATAGAAAATAAATTTGATAAATTCTATAATAATATTTTTTTGCTGAAGTTTGTTATTATAGTTTAGAATAACTAATGTAATATCCATACTTCTATATCAATTTTTAATTAAACTGCTTATAGAGAGACTTTAAGATTTTAACTTCATTTTATATTCAACTCTTTTTTGATATGCTTTATTGACATTCTCATTATCAATATTCTTGGTTAACCTTATTGTTATTCTTAGTGTTATATTGTACTATGAACAACTTCGATTTCGGTGTCATCCTCAACCAGGTATTCTAAAATGATGATTGATTATTTTATAAGTTCTTTATGCAGTAAATTATGAAAAACATTCATTTTATTTTTCATGAACTTTGCATTTCAAATTATATTTATTATTTTTATATTCAAGTTACTATTCTCCATTTATTATATTTGCTGTTTTATAGATAGAATCATATCCATATCTAGTATTCAATATCGATTAAATTTTAAAAAAATTAATACTTTGTAATCGTATTGTAAATTATATTTGATTTTTTCTTAAATGTAATCTTATGGTTATTCTTAGATTTGTACTATTATCATTTACAAATAAGTGTTGAAGAATGAAAATTTATAATTTGTTAAGGTCTTTTACAGGACAATTTCAATAGACGAGTTTTTTTTAGGACTAGTATACAAAACTAGATATGTTCCTTTAATATATTCGTTTTGTTACTATAATTACATTTCAAATATATTTAATTTACTAATAAAACAATTGAATATTCAGTCAAAATATGTATATAGAAAATGTTTTAAAGGCAGATAAATTTTAACTGTTAGAAAATTAATTACCATTACCTATAATATATATATATATATACCATTCATAAATGATATATTTATTTATTTAAAAAGTAATAGTTTTATTTAAACATTCTTCTTGTTAAGTATCACTACTGTTTATATAAACATTCTGTTTTGATTTATTTAAAACGCTTACATATATATTTATTAATCCGGTTTATGAAATAATAATTTTCGCTGCTTCGAATTCTCCAATCTGCCGCAGCCATTTCTACGTTCAAGCGTTTCAATAGACTAGCAAACAAAGTTAACTATGCAAGTCATACTCATTGATAACCTGTATAATCTAAACAGAGTGACGTCTCAAACGAGAGAGAAACAGCACGACGCTCGGCATGCTCGTAAAAAAGAAACAACGTGCACGTAAACAATCACATTTTACGTGTTGTGCCAGTCCTCGCAGCACGTTCTGCTTCAAGTAATCTATAAGTCAGTCTGATATGAAAGCCACGCGACAATCTGATTCTTCTATGTCGAATTCGTATACTCTTAATATTTGAACAATAATTATTAAAAAGAATCCAATCAATATGAACTGACAATAAATTTCTACAAAATTAAATCGATCGTAATTGCTCATATATTCTATTTTTTGATCATTGTTGGAGATGTTACAAAACTGATTGTTGTTAATATTTCGTAATTGTTACAACATTGTGCTGTGAATATAAAGTGCATTGTCGACTATTTTAATTATACTATTGATAAGAATTGTTTTGATCATATACAGGTATGTAGTAAACATATTGTTAGTTATTAATGTGTGTATTACATTTTTTTTAGTTATGTAATTGGATTGAATCGATTCGATAAAAAGTTTTCTTTATTTTTTCTCGCGTGATATCATTCCGTGATATTGAAAAAATACGCCACAGAGATCACGAATAATAAATATTTGATTAGTTCTTTTATAGAAAATTGAATTTCAATTAGAAAAATTTGAAAAATCGATTTTGTTACTAGTTTTTTTAAAAAAAACATTTTACTCAAATATACAAATATATATATATATATATATAAAATGGAAACAAAAATATTTGAAATAGTAAAACGATTTTTTTAAAAAATATATCTTAAATAAATGTTTTTAAATTCACATTTATTAAAATATTTATAATCAAAATAATATAATAACTTGAACACGAACGGCATATCATATTTTTATATATTTTGCATATTTATGTTTATGAAAAAAAATTGTCATTTGTAACAAGTTCAAAAACGATAAATATCCTCGCTCTAAAAATTATAATTGTATTCTTTTGAAGATTTTGTACTTCGGTTTATTGATAGCCAGTGATGCGTTAAGCAATAAAAAATTGTTTTCATCAATGATTCAACGATTTCGTCTAGAGTTATATTATTGTTGTAATTAATTTTTTATTTGCGACAACTTCTGGAAAAAATATTAACAACCTTGATATTTAAATAGAAAGTATATTGTCATAATACCGATGTAAATTTAAAAACCAGAAATAGAAAGTATATATATATATTAAAAAAAATATTTCGATCAAAATCTCAAACACGTTATCGATTACATGAACCGAGTTTTACGAATAAAAAGATAGAAAAAAACTTTTAGTTCCCCTTACGACAATCTTGTTTACAATAGTGTAACTAAGCGACATTAAGTCTAGTAGAGTCGCTATTTCTCTGTTAATAAACCGGTCAAGTTTCAGTAGTTGAAAAGTCAACATTAGTAAATATTTTTGTATTGTATAATTCTCATATACGTAATCCGTATATCCGTAAAATAATTAGTAATTAATTAGTATTTGATATAGTTGTTAATTAGATAAGAATATTATTAAAGTATTATAAATCCAACGAAAATTTCTTCATCCGAGTAAGTAATTATTTTATACAAATAGAAGACTTCGATAATATCAGAAAATAAATATAAAACTATTTACAATAAAGTGAAACAATATTGCGTAACCTTTTTATCCTTGTATTCCCCCCCCCGCCTGTTTTGAACAAGGATATAAATTTTATACAATAACTAATTTGACAAAATCTTCAATATGTTCTACTTGTTACATATTGATTAAGCATGGAGTAGATATTATGTATTATTATGTTTTATCAATTATATATTTTTTAAAAATTTTAAAGACAGTTCTCTTCTAGAAAAATTCTCATGATTCTTAATTCACTCACTACGATATTAATAAATAAAATTAACATTTTTGTTTAATCGTGTAATTATTATTTTTTTTTATACAAAATTATAATCTGTGCAAAAATATTTCGATGCTAATTTTAAAATTTGAAAACATAAAATACTACAAACTGAAACATACTGAATATAAAAAATATTATTTTAAAATTTTGTTCCGATATGGAAAAATACCTGAAAAAAATGTAAATCTCGACAATTCCGATAATTTTACAGAATAATCAAATAAGAATATCAAAACCCTAATCTCTTTGATTTAATTTTATTATTGTATATTAATTCCTATCAGTTAAAATAGCGTATCACAATCATCGAACACAAATATTACGAATCGGGTTTGTTTACTAATCAATAATATTTAATATAATGCAGCTCTTAGCCGGATTAGCGCATAGAATTCGAATAGAGATTAAATTCTAGGGCTTCACAAAAATCATATGTTTTAGAAAATAGGACACGAGTAAAGTAATATAAATATAGTATTCAATATTTTACCAAAACCGTGTTCTGTTGTTAGCAAATGATATTTTTTATTATAGCACTAATATGAATCATTTATTCTAGTGACACATCTGGATTTTTTAACATCTAAAGTATTATAAATTTATTAATAAAATTATTTTTCCAGAACAAAACAAAACCGAATAAAATGATTTCTTGTATAAACGAATTTCTAATTTGTATTTAATTGAAAAATGTATAAAAACTCTAGCCCGAAAACAAAAAAAAAGTATTCAAAATGAATGTCACAAGTGAAATATTAAAAAACATGTTCACACATGTAAAGAGACTATTTTAATGTTTATTTTGTTTGTAATTTTTTATGTACGTATATTGAAAAACATTGAATGTATGTTACATACAAATAACATATGTTCATTTATACGTATTTGTTGTAGTTTTTAATTTAATAATCTGTCATTTTATTGAAATCGTACGATTATTTTTTTTTAAAAAAAAAACGATTGAAAAAATGAATATTTTCTCTATCTTTAATCTTTGATACATATTTTTTTTGTATATTTTTTTATTCATATCATTTATGTTAATTTTATATTTTAATTAATTGAATGATACGAATACTCTGCTAAATTATTATCGATTGCTCTTGATAAGAATATGTAAATAGAAAATAGTAGCCAACTCAACACTAATATAAATACAAATTGTATATTAATAATATCGATAATAATTCAGTTTCAGTTAAACTGATATCGATATTATATATTGATAGAAAATCGTATAAATTGTTTATTAACAATAAAATAATAGATCACAATTCTCTCAAGAAATATACGTATTAAAAAAACTTCAGTACGATTGATTTTCAAAAATAAAACTATTCTCTTATTTCAGTCGCTTGTTGAAAGCTTTTTATCGAAGAAACTAATGAAGTTGAAATATAAAATTGAAGTTTATTTTTATTTTGTCAGAAAGTTCATTGACATGTTTTACTTCACGACTCTTCAATTTTTGTTCGTTTATAATACGAATAAAATTAAAATTTATTACCAACATTATTTATTCATTGAAGCCACAAAACAGATTTCTGTATGTTTTAATAAATGATTTTTTTTAAAAAAATAATAATTATTTAAAATATCACGTCGGTTATTAATAATCGAGAAAAATTATGGATTTTATTGTACTTGGAAATGGAAAAAATCATTTCATTGTATATTTAGATTCCCGATCAATTCGTATTATTTAATAAAAAAGTTAAATACGATTAAAGTTATCAACATCGATAAAAATTCAAATCTATTCGAACGTAATAATGTATATAAATTGTCTGAATTATTTTTTTTTTTGTTTACTTTTAAAAAACGCCAGTTGGTATTAACTTTTTTATGAAAAAATGTGAATGTAATTTTATAATGTGCACTGTTGCTGTTCATATATTATATTTTTATGTGATAACTTGACGTTTCGAATATTTTATGTATACATTTTCAACACATGAATATTTTTAACATTCCAGTGAAAATGACTCTTTATTTATTCTTTGGCATATAGATCAATTATACATGCCAGAAGTTATTTGAATTTTATTGTAATTTTTGTAATCACCACTGATATATAAAATATAGTCAGATCGATGCTTTTCATTAATTTCTTGTATATGAATAAATTTAATATGAAAATCGCTCTAAAACAGTAGACATAAATAAAAATCAATAAACGTTCATTACTAATCTATTGCATATTCAATAGTTATGAGAAATATTGAATTGTATATAATTTATACTTTTTGCATGTTGTTAAAATAATATTCTCAATTAAAATATATATATAATTATCAGTAAATATAAAGTTCAAAATAAAAAAAAAACGTGTTTATTATGCGTAACAATTAGAAAACAGTTATATTGATTCTTAATTATTAACGTTTCTTCAGCCAAACCAATTAAATTTTATTCAAATTATATTTGTCGACAATGGAAAAAAGTGATTATAAACGAAATTGATTGTCGACAATTTGAATTTTTACAAATTGTCCTATGTCATTTCTTAACTGTTACGATTGCATTCGATGCAGTAATTCACTGCAGCGGAATATTCGAAATTAGAGTGAGATGTTACAGCAAAAAAAAATCGTTCGCCATTATTTCTGTTACGCTTTGTAATCTCTTGCAATCCATCGTACTGTGAATTTTACTCTATGTAAATATATATATATATATATATATATATATATATATATATATATATATATATACAACAATAACTGTAAAATAATTGTGTGTTCAAACCATAACAATACCACTACCAAGTATAACCGATGATTGTTAATCATTGCCACGTAAAGCAGTATATAGCAGTTATTTGACAATCTACATTCCTTGAAATCAGTGGTGTTTGAGTGTTCTAGAAATATTCTACAAAGAAAAATAATTATGATTTTAATGAAACGGTGACTGTTGAAAGAGTGTATGGTTTTGTTGTCTCTTAACCTGGAAACTTCAGTAATTGTTCATTATTAAATAACAAAGTGTGGAAAAAATTGTCAAGTAATAACAGTTCTATTGTGTGTACTGCCATAGTTTGACAAAATGAAATATTTGATACAGAAGCATGCCAGTTTGAGGTAAATAGACATTTTTTGTTAAATATTATATATACTCACGACAATAAAAAAACAACATATATATGTATATTACTATACTTGAAAATAAATATTAATCGTGTTTATCGACAATTAATTTAGAATAAATGAAAATCGATAATTGTAATGAAATAAATTTTAAATGTCTGTTTTCATTCACGGTTAAATTTAACGTTTGCATTAATAATCACAACTACGAAATCATCTAAATTCTATTTTATGTGATATATAAAATTAAAAATATGAATTAAATTTACTTGCATTCGAAATATGTTTCAAATTAATATTAATATACACATAAAGAAAACAAAAATAATAGTTTTATGTTCGTGAAGTCGATTGTCGTATCTGTTTTTAACCGGAAATTACCCATTTATCTATTTCGCTAGTACTTATTTCGTATGGCTGACAATTTAAGTATTAAAAAAGTCCATCACTGGACAAAATTGTTTTATATATATATATATATATATATATATATAATATTTTAAATTATTTACTTTATTATAAAGACACATTTATACATTAAAATTTATATTGTTGAACGAATATTTAATAATGAAGGTATTGTAAGTAAAAAAAGTACATTATGAAAGTCGACTTCATAACAATTTAATTTTATGGAAAGTTGTATTATCAAAATAAATAATAATAAAATCATTAGAATCACAATTTATTTATTTGTTAGGTTAGAAATTGTTTATGTATTAAGATCGCAATAAAATATGAACATGGTTAAACTCTTCAAGCGTATTAGAATACAAGTAATTATATTAATTATAAATGGAACATTTTTGCAACAGATAATTACGCATAATTGTGCAGTATATAATTTTCATTGAAAAAAGAAGTTTGTAGTTTAAATTTATATTCATTTAAGATCTATCTCTATGACAAGTATCGTATTCTAATAGTTTAAAATAAAAATATTAAATAAAAAGATTCTTTAATTAAAAATATTCAAGAAAACAGTTTAAAGTATATACTTCAATATACGTTAAAATTACTCTTACAAATAAAAAAAATGAAAAGTTATTTTAAAAAGTTTTAATTTCTCGATAATTATTATGTGAATATTTATATATAAAAGTTCTGAATCTTTTTTAATTGTACTCTGGCTAGTTTTAATATAAAAACCTTGATATGTACTGTTTTAGAAACAGTTTTCTTTTACACTTGAAAAATAGCAACGTTATTTAAATAAATGCAATTAAAAACGTGTCTTTTTGTTGACACACGACAAATGTATTAGTATAGACATTTAATAAGAAAACAGTTACAAATACTTCATTTACAACTTGACTATCAAATAGAATTCGTTGCAAAATATTAAACAAATATTATGTTTATTATTTAAACAATTATTCATTGTTATGCATAACATATTATTTCTCAATATTATAGATAATTGAAGAACAATTTTAACTACCTATTCTGACACGAAATTATGAAAGAAATTACAAAAAATATTTTTAGTGTAAACTAATTGCCAATACATTATGTTTAAATAGTAAATACGTAAAATTGTTGATAATCGTTTTATTGTTTTTAATTTTTTTTTTCAAAAGATACTATTAAGTCGAGATTTACAACTGCAACAGCGTATAACACTGAATAATTACTATAGCTGTTCATATAAATTTATTGTCAGCAAAAACTGTTACTTGCACCTCAAATATTAAACACGCAGGTTTGAATTCTTCAACTTAATATATATATATATATATATATATATATGTTTTATTTTATGTATAATTAATGTTTGAGATATCGTACAGAAATTAAAACTTTTTATAGAAATCTGTTATGATATTATTTCTTTAATATTCACGAGGAATTAGAAACTCTGTTTTGTTTATAGATGTTAAAAAATGTTTATAAAAAAATTAAGTATCGACTGATAACTGGAAAACAATGTCGTACTTAAAAAACGGATATTACATGCAATAACGTATCTAATCTAGAATGTTATAAAATTCAAAAATTATTGTACTAGTATATGAAACGCTATGTTTTATTTAATGTCGTACATGTTTTCCTAATAACACCTATAGTAACTGTTCTAATAAATAAAAACTACTCTCTATTGTGTGCTATATTGTAATTATATGAATTCTGTTCGTAATTCTTCATTATTCCCACGTTGTCGTGTCGTATCGCAACGAATATATGTATGTTTTTTTCCAATTACAATAGACTGAGAAATCGTAACGATAATAAAAAAATACGATTACTCAATTTATGAATGCAATATTCACTTCCTATAGTACGGTTATATTCAACATACGTTTAAACTAATCAAATCATATTATAAAACAAACACTGCAAATATAGAAAGTAATTACAAAAAAAAATGTTATGGATTATAATTACTTAAAAGAAGTCATTATGTCTGTAAATGAGGAAAGTGACCGTCTTCAAGTACATAGTTTTATCGAAAAATATGAAATTAATTCATGTAAATTTCACTTTAATTTAATCCACTTTCTGCTTAATTTAAAGTGAATTTCCTAGAATTTTCAATAATTAAATGAATGCTCTTAACATCTCACAAAAATTCCTTTATTAAATTTAGTGATTGTTACTTTATAAAAAATATAAACAAAATGTTATATAAATATATACATACTCGTATTACTATTATTTATATGGGAAGTTTTATGTTATAAACAATCTTATTCTAATATATATATATATATATATATATATATATATACACTTTTCGTGATTTTTTATTAATATATTGAAAATATTTTTTTCGATTTGAGATATTGTTTTCTTTTAATTATTTCAATTTGTTCAAGTTTCTATGTTCATTGGCAGTGTGTGTATAAATAGTGAAACGTACATTTTATGAAAAATTGCATGTACTCATTCGCTCGTGAAAAAAATAATTATGAATGAAATGAAAATAGCATGAATATTTTTCAAGCGATCGAAATATTATGTCGTGAAACTTACTGCGCAATATATGTACTTATATTCAAATATTTCTTATATTGCATATGTAGAAAATAAATAATAGGATAATAATAACCGTCGTTATCTGTTTTTCATCGACAGCAAAATGAACGCCGCCCTTCAAGCTGACAATACAAAACCGACGACAATAACAAAGCCTTCGACAATCAACAGTGTGCCGACATCGCCGAACCAAAGATTAAACGGTTCTCTCTTCAACATCCCCAACTCTCGCAACGGCACTGCAAATCTGAGAAACTCTACGCCGCATCTTCAACGTCCGACATCGTTCGGCAGCGAATTACCGACGATATGTTTGCAAAACGGCCATTCGACGACGCCGAACGGCTACGGCAACCCTACTCGAATCCCTATCGTGAAACCGACATCATGTCCGAGTCCGAACGTACTACGACGCGCCGGTTCGGTACGCGTGCGCGGCGATCGATCGACGCGGTGCGCCTTCGCGAGCCCGTCGTCGCCGTGGGGCGGGAACGGCGGTGACTCCGATAAAGCGTGTGCGGAAGACACCAGACGCGGTCAACGTGTCATCGGGGTACAATACCGTAAGGGCTCCGCGTCGACGGGGCCCTGCACCCCGGCGTACAACACGGCCGACAATTATTATCAATTCAAAGGTGGTAGTGCTAGTGCCTCCGGTGCGCGACACGTCACGGTCGGTACGAATAGTACTACTGCAACACTGAAGAGTCCTGGTAAAAGTCCAGATAAAACGCACGACGCGGTCGCCATTAACGGATCGCCGAGCCGCCAACGGAGTTTAGTAAGTAGTAGCGGTAGTCGCTTTTATTGCATTGATTTATTTCTGTTCGTAATGTGAAAAACATATGATCCGAGAGATGACAGATAGACAGACGCACATAAATATGTTTGTAAATAAAAACAGTTCCTCTTTTACTTGACACATACATACATACAAATATATACATATACGTTTTGTTTTTTTTTTAATTTCCTTCAAACATATCTCAATGTCAAACTGTTAACCCTTAAAATATCTAATTTAAGAAAGAAATCTCAAAGATAAAAATAACCTGTACGATATTATTAAATATTCGACCTGCACTGAAAACACTTATTACACTCTGTTATTGACTAAATATCATATACGCTTTCACTACTTTCAAGTAGAAATGTATATATTAGCTTTTATTGAAATATATCTCTCCATTAATTTAATACTTAAATAAGTCGGTACTTATTTACTTAATGTACACTACTCATGAACTCGGGTAATTTGAATTCATTTATTAAAATATGAAAATTACTGTAAGTAGATAAAAATATCTTACGAATTATAAAATTAATTTTAATGCAAATAAACTTAATAACAATAAACGAAATATAAATGAAATCTCTTTAAAATGAATATTTATAAAGATCGACCATTTTGTGTTCGTTTTTCAAAAAATTGAAGTGTGTAATATAATCAATAAATAAACAGTCGTTTTAAAAATAATAAAGAAAATAACTGTTGAAGCTCTAAACTCGACAAAATTTTAAATACAAAACATCGAATTGTCGATATTATTACAGTTTACTGTATTTTTTTATTCGTGTATCAAATATATATATATATATATATATATATATATATATATATATATATATATATATATATATATATATATATATATATATATATATATATATATGTACATAGAAATATCATAAAACATTTTTAATACTTAATAGATAATTTTTTGTGGGAAATCATTATCTGTTAACATTATTTATTCAATTAATTATTAACTGTTTTATCTTCTGAAATGATTTATGTATCTAAGTAATTTTGCATATTGCAGATAAATCGTATCCATTTGAAATATATTCCTGTTATGATATTATTTATCGATACTGTATAAAGTTGAAAAATAAATCTAAAGAAATTTTACTTATTTATACACGAAAATATATAAATAAAAGGTAATTATTTATATGGAATTCATTTAACATTTTACACATTTTTATATTAAAATTAATTAGATCGAATCCACTACAAAATAAAATACTTTGATATAATTACATCTATAGAATAATAAAAAAAGCAAAAATGAATACATATTCATCCGTGGAAAATAATCCAAAAAAAATGTCTATATAATAATTACAATGGGTACTATCTATGTGAAACTAATTTCGTAATGAATTATTAAACGATCCGCTCCCGGAATTTAATTAATATAATATTTATCCAGAGCAAATGTGTGTCTCTACACGTGTATATAAATATATATGTATTTGTTTATATGAGATAAGCTCTATGCTTTATAAACATCTCATAAATATTCATTATATCTCAAAATACATTTTGTGTTATTGTAAAAACTTTGAATTGATTGAATAAAGATAAACTAGGCATGAAAGGAAAACAAAGGACCAAAAGAGTGATCCAACTTTCGAATTATGTTATTTATATTATAATCGAGCAATTTCCTCTTCATTGAATCTTATTTGCAATGGTAAATATGTCTATTGTAGTAACGTTTGATGGATGCACTTATACTGTAAAATAAATTAGAAGTATTAACTAACATATAAGATAGAGATTTCTTGTTGGTTACGATCCAATGATATTAAATGTTTATATATTTTTAAAAATACAATCAATAATATAATATCTAAGAAACGCCCTTAAAAAAAAACATTACAGTTAATCTAAATGTACAACAATCTTAATTTCCTTTTTTTGTATTGTTAAAATATCTTAACATGAGAGAGAAGTGAATACGTAGTCATATTATTCTTTAATAAGAGAGGACATTGCTTGAAGTGTATAAAACATATTTTAAATGAAATTAAAAATGTTTTTAAAAATCTAAGATTAAATTTTCCTTTTCTCTCATGAAAGTTATAAGTAAGATACAAATTATTTATATTATATATATATATATATGCATATTGTCTTTTTCACTACTACACTATTAATTAAAAATATAAATCGATTCTAATTCTCTTTCAGTAAAGTCAAATAGTGTACAATTAATATCAATCAATCAAGAAACTAATGAAATTAAAGCTCTTAGTAAGAAATATACATAAAAAGTAAATAACCTTCCGGAACTTAATCGTATTAAACAACTTATTAAATTGCAAAGTTGAATTTAATTCACAAGGATTTTTTTAAGCTATAGTTTAAAAAAACTTCTCTTTCTCAATCTTTTCGACAATTTTCATTTTGAAGTCTAATTCTTCAAACCACCATTCCCTTTTGTACAATTAAAAAAGATAATTTTTAGTGGACGGTAGTGCTTTTTCTCAATACAACTCCTTCGCTATTGAATTTGTTATATTCCAAGCAAGTGTATTGTTATTATTTATACTATTTGATTTTTTATCGAACGGTACGTTATTTTTTAACTTTGAAATAGTATATAAACTCATTGTATATAGATAAAAAAATTACGATAGTATTTTTGAAACCAAATAGAAACAAAATTTAATAATTTACATAAGTGTATAAATTTTCCACACAATTGCTTAATCTGAATATTTTAAAAACGCACAGTTATAAACATTAATCAATTCGGAAAAATGCTAAATAAAAAAACGAATAAATCACGTTATTATCAGTTGAAATTAATTTTAAGCCTGTGTGAAGTTCATAAAAAAAATTCGAATAAAAACGTTCATTTGCAAGTGTATAATTAGCAAACACCACAAATTAAACACACGATTATCCATAAATTTGTTAAATGCACTGTTATCCAGCGATAAGTGTGGGTAAATATTGTAGGTGTGTGTTTTTCATTCATATATGCGTCATTATATTCTCTGCACTTCATTAATAATGAAATGTGTTTTCATTTGAATAGAAAACAACCAAAAAAAAGTATTTTTTGTAATTAGGACATGTTTTGTGATGTCATCGTGACAACGTTTTTCTAAAAAAAAAAATATTAACTCGTGATGAAATCACTGAACTTGATTTAAGTGCGTACTTCCTTATAAAGTAAAATACCTATTTTATTTATTGACGTGACCTATTTTAAAAATAGTATTAAACGATCTAACGTTCTTACAGTTTAAATATATATTTCAAGTCATATTTTTTATACATACATACATACAAACATACATACATATATATATATATATATATATATATATATATATATATATATATATATATATATATATATGTATGTATGTATGTATGTATGTATTATTCTATACATTCATTATAAAGAAAGTTAAAGTTAAAAGTTACTCATTTTTACATGATATTTAGAATCGAAATATTTTACGCGTTTTATACAGAGAAAGTAAGAGACACTATGATCTGAATTTCTTTAAATGTAATTGTTGAGAAAACGCTAATTGAATTTTAAACGTTCTACTGTGTGAATGTGTTTATTTACAAATGATTATTAAAGTAAATAGACGATAAAAATTAATAGGATTATCTAAATGTACATTCTTTAGATACAATGAATTATTTATTATTCTTAAGTATTAAACTATTAAAAATCAAATTAAAAAATTAGAAAAAAAATACAAAATAAACATACAAACGAATTTTTATATAAGAAATCTCAATAGGAAAATAAATTATCGCATTCATTTTCTCGTGCTATAAAAATTTCAAATACATATTTGTAAATAATATATATATATATATATATATATATATATATATATATATATATATATATATTAATACTAATGTATGTTTTTTTATGTTTTTTAACTAACTAATTTATTTCTAATAACATAAACAAAACACTTAATTAAAATAGAAAAAAATATTGTTTAGTAGTTAAAAAATGAAGCGTCCATTATTTTTTTAATGGCAATTTTGAATAATTGTTTTGCATTTCTAATTTTTTACACAAATTTATTAATCGGATTTTCACATAGTAATAATACATTTGTTTATATAAATCAATCGAATGATAGAATTTATTTTCAAAACAAAACTACAGCTAAATATAAATAAATATCTTGTCGGTAAGAACTTATCATTTTATTTAATGTTTTTTCCATGTAAATCTACTCAACAGTTTTCTATGTAACTATTACAATTAACACTATATATTGTATAAATAA
The DNA here is from genome assembly GCA_029203775.1 of Neoneuromus ignobilis. Classification (NCBI taxonomy): domain Eukaryota; kingdom Metazoa; phylum Arthropoda; class Insecta; order Megaloptera; family Corydalidae; genus Neoneuromus; species Neoneuromus ignobilis. Next base: position 40,797,122 of record CP092092.1, read on the forward strand.
TTGCCAACAGCTATAGAGAGTTATTTATTATTGATTGATAACATTCATCTCTATTATAAATTCTTCAAAACTAACATACGAGTACATACAAAAAAATCAACAGATCTGCCGTACAGCACAGCGTAATACATTTTCCTTTAAAATCCCCTATCGAATTTACCAATAAGAGTAAAAGTAGAAAATACCTACATAAATCACTGGAAAAAAACATGTCGCTAGTAAAAACCATATATATTTTCTTTACATACATGTATTTGCCTATATATGTATGCACTACATCTTTAGAAACAAACATTCGCGACCCTTTAAAATAACGTGACCTTTTACTGATACACATCGTGTCGCGTTCTATTATATTTTCCTATCGACGTCGACGAAGAAAGAAATGAAAAGGCTTTTGGGCTCAACGCGCGTATACAAAAACTGTTTGCCGTGCATGCCTGTTCGCGTTTTTGGCTAATTAACTACTAACATGTGGATGTATAGTGCAAACGAGTAGGTTTTATGAATCTATAAATATCGTTGTAATGTCCACTGTTCATTAAATAATAGACGTTTTTGCATTAATGAATCCGTTGGTATATAACACAAACATTATATATACTAGACGTTTGGTTTAAAGTAGTATTAAATGTAAAAGTACTTGACGTTTTTTATAAAATAATTTAATATTCTTCACAGTTGTTGAACTCGTTTGTTACGCCATTTTATTTAATATATCTAATTGTACAATTATTCTAATATTATTTGCTTCTCGATTTTTTTTTAATTATTTTAAAAATATTTAGTTTGAAACTAATTTTATATATTTATTCTATTATATATATATATATATATATATATATATATATATATATATATATATATATATATATGAAGAGTGAAAAAGGCCCAAGGAAAAATAAAGAAATTTAAATAAAATAACAATGTCCGACAAATTTTCGCTACAAAGATACGATAATGTAAGCAGTATATAAAATTCACAATACTGATTTCGAATCTGTCGTTACCTTTTTCCTGTCACGTATATTTTTTGCGACACTATAATTGGACAATTTAGTATAAAACGAGGGAAATGTTTTAACAGATTCACTTGTATTTTATATGTAGAGATTTATGTTTTGGAAAAGAATGAGAATAAATTAACCTGCCGAGTTATATTTATTACACAGTAGCATAATTAATTATCCACGTAAATGCTCACATAAAGAAATTATAAAAATATAAATTTCAACATATCTTCTCTTGTCCATTAGTGGTCCTCTCTTTTTGCTATATTTTGATCATACATTTTCATTTCAAATTTTTCACTTTTACTATAACATTTATAAATTTTGTTTTCGTTGTGATCTATTCAGTTCTTATTTTATCATTTCTTGTTATTCCTAACATATATATATATATATATATATATATATATATATATATATATATTGCATGTGTGTGTGTGTGTGTGTGTGTGTCATAAAACACAATATGTCGTAAACATGTATATAAATCATAATATTAATTTACACGAGAATTGAAATAATACTTCATAGATTCCCATAAATAAGCCATTATTTCTCACACACAGCGTCAAGATATTTAGGTTAATTGGCTCGAGACATACGATATCATGAAATGTACAATATTAAATAAGCATTAAAAATACAATACAGATTATGAAACATTCATGTTGTGTTATACATAATATACTATACACATAACATACACACTGCGTAAACTGACTATTCAGTATATATATATATATATATATATTCACATGTCCATACTAATAGTGTATTTTTTTGTTTTTAGTCTTTATCATTATCATCAGCGGCTTCGCAAACGTGTCCTCGAACACCGCCGGGGAGTCCTAGCGATCCCCTATTACTAGATGGACCGGATGATGATGATCTCGACTCGTTACATAGCTATAGCAGTGTTGCCAGTATTGCGTCTTGCGATCACGCATACGTCGCAAGAAACGGTACAACGTTCTCAGGTACATTTCAAATAATTCGTCGCGAATGTATATACATATATGTTTATATTTCTATATGAGAATTCGACGTTTAAAACATGCGTACGTATTGTTAGGTCGCAAAATGAAATACGTAGTCCATTGTTCAACGCATGCCGGCCAAACAGGCGACGAGTATCTGACGCCGACGCAGAGAGCGCAACGTCAGATACGACGTCTTAAAGCATTGCTTCAACAAGCTAAAGTAGATTTAGAACAAAAAGATAGCGACATATTCCGATTAACAAAAGAAGTGGTCGAGCTGCGACTTTACAAAGCGTCGCTCAGCTCCCCCGACGAAAAGTCGACGTCGAGCGAAGCCGTGACCGTACGAGAGAACAGCCCCGAATCTCCGGCTCCAGCGCCCGTCCCGCTAGAACTGCAATCGTCGTGTGCGGATTCGGGTCATTTCGAAGATTTGGCATCGGCTTCGCCGTACCATCAACAGCATCGAACCAAAGAAGACAAAGCGTGCGCGACCGATTTCGAGGATCGCGACGAAGAAAGAAAAAAACTGATCGAATGTTACGAAAAGAAATTACAAGATTTAGTTCGTTCGCACGGAGATCAGACGCAAGAACTGAAGAGACAGCACAACGATCGAGTCGAGGCGTTATTGAAAACGTTGAGCGACGTGAACGAAAGATATTGTCAGCTCGTTCCGGATTACGAATCTGCGAGAGAACGAATCAGAGAATTAGAGAAACAGTTGGACAACGTCAGTTCACAGTTGCGTGCCAGCGAAGAGAAACAGAAGAAAATGTACTTGCAGATGTATCAGAATCAGCAAAAAATTCCCGGAGACAACGATCACGATTGGCCGGATACGACGACTGCGGAAGCTTCCACATCGACAGCGGTTCAAGGCACGACTCGTGTATCTGTTTCCGATCTCTTACATCAGTTGCAAGTAACACAGACCGAATTAGACAACATCAAGGTATGTCTCTATGTTTGTTCAGAAACTCTAATCGATTCTATGTTGATACTCTTGTATTTGTTTGAATTTGAACGCTTTTTATTCTCGTACAATACAGCTTCTTTCTATTGTATTTATATTAATGAACATGTACGTTTATTTTACTCGAAATAGTAAATCGAATAAAAACGATTTTCATTATCTATATATATATATATATATATATATATATATATATATATATATATATATATATATATATATATATATATCAGTAATAAAACACGTAACTAAAGCGTAACAATAGACGAGGTGTAAAAAAAAAAAAAATGCTAAAAAATCGAATGAATTGATAGAATTTCTCAACGTATTCAATGGATACGTTTTCTTTTTTTGGAATGATAATCTTCATTCGATTTGACTTTAGATACGTGAGGATATTTTTTAATGTTAGTGATATATGATAAGTCATTATAATTGTAAAATATAACCTATAGTTAGAACCTAACCCGATCTCAAATTATTTCTGACGTTCGCATGCTTGCCGACTTTGCAGGACGTGTGTCAGACAGCCGATCAGTATGCTACTAACGCACAGACTTTGCTAAGCGCAAAGGAGGCTGTTTCTCTGTGGGTGTTAGGTGCCCGAAAGGTCTGTATTAGAAAAAAAATATTCAAACGGTGCACGCGGCCTAACTTAATTAGAAATATAATAATCTGTAATGCACCATCACCAGGATATTATTTTAGTGAATTGCTTACAACGCACACAATTCTTATGATTTATGTTTGCATGTGGTATTTTCAATCAGATTTATGAATTTCTATTCGATTGAATTTTTGTTCATTTATCAATTTATTTATTTATTCATTTTTTTATATATACATAAAATAATAACTCGAAACTGTATTTGTTTGTGTCTTACTTTACGTTAAGTATGCATTTTTCGATGATATTACAAATCGGTAACATAATTCGTCGTTTATTTTAAATACTCGTCTTTTTCTTTCAAAATTATCATTTGATCTGGAATCGATATATTTAAATTTTAATTCGATCAAATATTTATATATAATTATAATTTTCATATATTATTTTATAATTCAAAAAAAGAAAACTTTGTTAACAATACTATTCGAGTATTGTAGTTAAGACCTTAATTTTAAAAAAATACTTCTATTACATCTCACAATGACCGATTTCGATACTTACACCGTTTTATGTTAGTAATATAAGTATTACATCATTTATTATTATACTATAAATTATCTTCATTGGTTCGTGAGGAAAACAAACCCCGATCGTTATAAAATATAATTGAAACGATCGTTTTAAAAAATAAACACCTTTTTGGGTGTATATAAATGAAAGAAAATAACTAAATAATTATTTGTCATAATATCTAAATATAAAGTGAATGTCATTAATCACAATTATCGTTAGACTATAAATAATTAAAGTACTGCCTAAGGGTCCTGCAGAGCTAAAACTTCGAGCCACCGAATCGAAAAAGAAAAAAAAATCGTCGTCAGCGAATTTTTTACCTTCAATACATTCGATTTTTCTTAATGGTACCGAATAGCCTAACAAAGTTTATACCTTTAATGCATTTCTGTTTTATTCAGTTAGGCGAAAATATTTGCAAACGATAATTTTTTTTATACGAAACTTACAAAAAAATAATAATTCGTTAGAACGTTATTTTGTATTGAATATTTTATATATATATATATATATATATATATATATATATATATATATATATATATATATATATATATATATATTACTAACACAATAATAATTCAACGTTATAAATTACTAATGCAAGTATTATTAATATTAATCAAATTACTAAGCACAGCCTCAATTTTTTCCATCGACATATTAATTGATATTTTTTTAATATAGCAAATAAATGTTGATGAAATTGATTTTATCCATTGAGCTCAGATTTGTACTTAAACATAACTATTGCTATTAAATATTTTCAAACATTGTTGTAAAAGAAAAAAATAATTTTTGATTGTGAATTTAATTACAATAAAAGCTATAATTATATTAAATTGCGTTGTTAATAAATGTGTGATAACTAAAAAGAATCCAGATTAATTTTTAAAACGTTGTTTTCAAAAATTAAAAAGAAACGTTCTAAGACAGAATATACAATTTCTATTTATTGGAAATGAATGCAATGTTAAAATCAACCATCGAAAAGTAAGAAACAGCAAATGAGTTTCAGTTATTCGTTTTTTTATGCATGGGATTTTTTTCGTTTATGAATATAGAGTAATCTATACTATTTTTTGTAGAAACAGCCTTCATTCGCAAACTGAATGTTTTTTAATTAATGTAGGCATAGATGCTTATATGTATACATTTATAATAGAATTAATACATGTTAACTGTTTTTAATTCTAAAACAGAAATAACAAATGTATAACAACTAGGATAATCGGATAAGAAAAATATGAATAATATCGAATGATATTTTTTTTTAAATTAAACACGTCTTAGAAAATGAAATTAATAAAAATATCATTTGAGTATTAATTCTTTTTTATTAAATTATGCGGTTTTTGGATCGTTTGCTTGTTATTTTATTTCAAAAAGGAAGAAAAAACTAATTTCAGATTCTAACATTAGAATTATTCCCCGACATCACAATAGATTTAACGAGTGTTCAATAATCGATTATTATTTACTTTTTCGATAATGTACATTTCACTGATCGTAGATTGTAAAATCTTGCAAAAACAATTCAATTAAGTATTTTAGTATTGTAAAATCTTGCAAAAAAAAATATGTAACATTAAGATCCGTTTTACATATTCTTTCTAGATTTCTGAGAAATAAATTGCTAACGTTAGGCGTTCGTTTTGATCTCTGTTTGTTCTGGAAATGTAGCGAATTCACTTCCATACAAACGAACTATCACTCCAACGCCACAACGTTTTAAAGAAATGTTCACTAATTGTTTATCGTTCGTTTTCTTTATTTAGAAGCCGATGTGTATTTCGGTGACAGTGTCATCGTTATCAATCGCTATTTTATAAAATTTAGAATAGGCGGGTTTTGTGTTTTGCTTATATTTAAGTTTCCTTTCATAATATTTACGATTAAAACTATTAAATGTTTTGTTGCACTGATTATATTATTGTTAACTGCCATTCTACAAAAAAAGTTGACAAAAGCTTGATTGATTTCTTTAATCCTAACGTATATATAAAAAAGAAGTGTCAGATCACTCAAAGTATAATAATAAATCACTTTTATTTATGATTAATTTGATTACACAATCATATACACATGACGAATTTTAACAATAATTCATATATGAAAAACATCGCAATTAATTGTATATTATTTGATAATATTTTACGATGAGACTAATATAATTATTAAATAATACGTTAACTTTTATACTATAACAAAAATAGTATATATTTATATACATTTATTATTATACGTTATTATAAACCATTGACCGCAACAGTTTATATTATATTGTGTACAGATGTGTATTTTTTCTTATTTGTTTATATTTTAAAGACAGTTAACATTTGACTGAATGAAATCATTTCTCAAATAAATACTTCATGCGCTTAATTTTCATAGGCAATGTATAGAAGATTACTTGAAGCCAAGGGTAATAAAAGCGAACTAGATCCTGAAGTAACATTGCAGTTCCTAAAATCAGCGATCTATTACTTCCTGACCGATAAAGAAAACCATAGAGGACATTTAAGAGCCATTGAATCTATTCTCGGTTTCTCACATGATGAGATAGCGAACATCGATAAAGCGAATATTTCATAGCCCAGTATTTATAATTAGTTTATTATTTTATTTATTTCAAAATTGTGTGTATATATATATATATATATATATATATATATATATATATATATATATATACATATGTTTCGTTATATGTTAAAATAATTTTGTTGTGAAAACAACATCCAAAAATAATGATTGTGATGAATTCTATTTTTTTAACAAGTTAAACCTTAAGTAGGCTGACTACTAAATGTTATTTATTTTATTATATAGTTAAGTTAAATTTGTGCTTTATATATATATATATATATATATATATATATATATATATATATATATATATATATATATATATATATATAATTTTGATGGAAAAGTGAATAATTACATATTTTACGCACATGCACGTAATAACAAATTTATATATCAAATATATATGTATATGAATGTGCACAAATCAGATCCTCTGAATCAAAACAATTACTATTTTATTTAAAAATATTCGATTAATTTCAATTATTTAAACTAGCATACATATACATATGTATAATTGCAAGTATAATAATATTGAATATAGAGATTATATGTATATTTGATACCGTATACTAATAAGCGTGAATTTATATGTTTATGTTATGTATGTTACAATAATAGATGTTTTAATTGTATGCAGAAATATGAATATACATTAATAAATAAATATTATTAAAAATATATATCACAGTATTGAACATAGCTTTATTATATAATCAAGGTATGAAAATAGACTCACAAAGTTTTTTTTTTTTTTTTAGGAAAGTAAATTAATAAGATCCAGAATATGTCTTTTATTAATTAGAAGTTAACAAAAACATCGGATTTTTATATAGTTTATTTAGATTAAAATTGAAAAATTAAAATTAAAAAGTATACGTTTAATGTAGTAAATAAATATTGTTTCCAACATATCTAAATAATATCTTTATTTAATGGAATAATTTTTTATACTGATTTCAAATAAGAGTAATCTGTAAATAATTGTACTTCAAATTAGAAAAACATTTATTTTTGAAAGTTTCATGTAGCTTTATATAAAAATGAAACATTATTGTCATTTTTAATTAAGACAAATTTATTGAGTAATTGTGTTTTATGTTGTTATGGTAAACGTGACGATTGCTGATAACAAAATTATAATATATAACTATAATCTTCACAGAAAATTCATAGCCAAATTCATTTATTATGTTTATATATATATATATATGTGTGTGTGTATGTGTGTGTGTGTACTCACACATTTTTTGTGTTTTTAACATCATCTCACGATTATGTATTATGTTTTTTTAGAATAAAATAGTTCTACAATATACTTGTAAAAGTAGTCAGCCCACCGAAATTCTAATAACTTTTAATACACCAAATACAGAAATTTAATATTAAAAAATGTTTATGGAAAACAAAACTTCTTGATATCAAGAATTTGAATTTTTAAAAATACAAACTAGAAATGAGATTGTTTGAATATTCAACATTCAATTTAAATAAAAATAGTTATTTTGGTAGCTGAAAACTTCTGAAACATGTAAAAAAAATTAAAAATAAATGTGAAAATTTTCATGTGGTAAAACACCAAAAAAAAAATAATAAAATAAATGAGATGCTTATTACTACATTGTATGTTTTAGATTTTCATTGTTGACAAATCTGATAATCTGTTCTTTTTTAAGAATTTTCCACAAATTATTTTAAAAGAAATAGAATTAAACAACTAACAAAGAAGATATGTTTTAATTGCATTATTAAAAAAGTCAATGTTTTTAAAACAATATGTAATTTTGTGATATTCACAACAAAATAAAATGTCAGTAATGTTTGATTGTTCTGTAACACAATTACAAAATATATTTAAACTATAGTATAGCAAGAGAAAATATTACAATTAAACTAAAGCAAACAATGTTATATTAAAGCAATCTTAAGAGGTAGAAGAATATTTCTTATCGAAGGATGAGAATTTAGAAACAAAATGAATATATTTTAAAAAAAGGACTGAAATTTAAACGGATAATACCCGTTGATTTGCAAATGCCTCTATTAAAGTTTAAGTAGGATCAAAAAGAATTGTTTTAATTTCCTTTTGGTGTTGTGTTCGGTATTATTATATTATGTCTTTTTTTTTACTTAGCGATGTTGAATGTTATTCATTTGCAATTGTCGCCATTTTAGTCACTAGCTATAGTATCAATACTATTTAGATAGTTTAGGTTTACATAATGTCTTTGCCATAGACAGAACTTTAGTTTTAAAGAAAAATAATACCATAAAGAAGAAATTCATTACAATTAATCTTTGTGACTGAAAAGATGTCTTTAAAAGAATAATAATTCAAATAATGTATAGAACTCTAAATTAATAATCAGTAGTAATACCAAATAAGTACATGAATAAATTGTTAGTGTTAATATACTTGTATGTGGATAATACATATATATATATATATATATATATATATATATATATATATATATATATAAATTGGAAAACTGATAATTCTGACTATGGCTTTGAACAGAATGGTTACTCTGGTGCTGCGATATACTTATGTAAATGCTACGTCCATGATTTGAAATAAAAAATATATATGATAATTATTTGCAAATCTGTATATTCTATGAATACTTTTCGTCAAATAAAAATTGTTGATGAAGGAAATATTTGTAATTATTTTAGATCTCAAAAAGATTATTTTATTCAGCGTAGTAATTCGATATATATATATATATATTAGGTTGGCAAGTATCTCCCTTCCGCTTTTTTTTTTTTTTTGTACATAGCTGCGAAATTCAAAAGACCAGAAGGTGGAAGGGAGATATTTGCCAACCTAATATGTATATATACAAGTGTATGTGTATGTATGCAAAATTAAATAACTGACCATGACAACTAACCGCGCTTTTTCAAAATTACAATAGCAGCGACAAACGGATAGACCACGTACTACAGTTTCATAAAAATCTCTGGCGCAATTTCAATTCGTTTCAAATTCAATCAGCCATTCAAATGACGTGAGTACTTTAATTAATATATTTCTGAGAAAATTGTTAATTTTCAAAATATATAGTATCTTCAATTCCTGTTATTAACAACAAGTAGTAATACGTAGTGGAATATTTATAGTATTTGTAGGTTATATTCCTGGGCCAAAATATTTCTCCAGCTATTTATAAATAGATTTTCCTGGATTCTGCTATTTGTGTACATTACGTTCACACCTGACACACGTGTGATTTACTAATATTAAAATTATCGCTCGAAATCAGTAATTATACGTGAAAATCATGTATTGTATAAATTTTATTTTTTAAATTAATATAATACAGTGACTTCGAGTAAACTTATTGATCGAGAGCGACTTTGAAAAAGTAAAGTGCGTTTATTAAACGATCGTGTTTCTGGGTTCTACGATGCGTAACAGATGGCAGACGAGCAACAATACATTTTACGTTGGCATCATCACGAGTCGACTCTACTGTCTGGATTACCGCGACTTCTCGAGGCGGACGTATTGACCGACATAACGTTGTCTGCGGGTCGAGGGCACGTCAAAGCGCATCGGCTCGTGCTCGCGACGTGCAGCGCGTACTTTCTAGAGTTATTTCGAGAAGCTCCCGCTATGCAGCATCCTATCGTAGTGCTGAAAGACATGGACTACGACGATCTCTGCTGCCTGATTTCGTTCATGTACGGCGGCCAGTGCCGTATCTCCGCGAACAGATTACAGAGCGTGCTCGCGATGGCGAGAGTTTTACGTATCCGCGGTCTCTGCGACATGACCGCGCCGATCGTCGACGGTACGCTCGCGCGGTCCGGCACGTCTCCGACGGTGTTGTCCGTAGCCGAACCGGACCCGGCGCCCGGCGAACGTGACGTCAATGGAAATTCGTACGCGTTCGCGTCCGACCCGACGAAAGTATCGGTGCCGAAAGTTCGAATGACGCAACCGACTCCGACCGAGTGTCGTGTCTGCGGAAAACAGCTCAGCAACCAGTACAATCTACGTGTTCATCTCGAAACGCATGAAAACGGACAGCACGCGTGCGCTCTCTGTCCGCACGTATCGAGAAGTAGAGACGCGCTCAGAAAACACGTTTCGTATAGACATCCCGAACTCGCCGATGCTGCCTCACCTCCTCGTAAGAAAAACAAAGCCGGTGCACCTCAACCTCCGATTATTATTTAACAGTAACGTACATTCTAGTCAAACAATAGGAAATTATTCAGTCTGATCGATTCTAGACTGATATGGAACATTTATGGAATGCTATTTTGATGATATGTAAGCATATTGATTTATGACTGATTGAAAAATTGTTAACATTATATATATATATATATATATATATATATATATATATAATACATACACGCAAGTTAATGAAATCAACAAAAAGATATTTTATTATGATACATTTGCACTCAGATATTTGTGCATTGTCTGTAAATATATTTCATATAAATATATGTAGATACAAATTGACTCGACTGAAATTAAATTTTTTTTACAAAACTGTATAATCAGTCTTAAGTCATATTGACTTACAAATTAATTTTTCTCCTCAGATATGCGATTTCGGTATGTTTGGTATATTTAATGGTTTGTATACATTGTACAGGGTAATGATATGGTATACTTTTTAGTCACAATCACTCAGTTTTTTTGTGTAGCTGTGATAAGAATTCATTAGTTTATTGCTTCTTTTTCATTATGTTTAAGACATTTTATTGTATTATATTAACATGTTTGTTAATTGAAAAACATTGTACATTGTACCTTACTTCGTTTGTTATTCATTCGAATAAATTTGTTTGTTTTATTTTACTATTATATTATCTAAAACATTTATCTTGCTATGTCCTAATTTCAATTTATAACAATTAACATTAACTAGTGTCTTTTTTCTAAATCAACTGTCATTAGATCGAGAAAGGGAGAAAAAAAATCCATTTTAATCATAAATATCTTTTTATTTTCCACACAGTATGAGCATAAAATTGTATCTGTCATTTTATAAAAATTTAATATTATAAAAAATTCTTAGTTTTTTATAGTTCTCTTTCAAAGCAAAAGGTCATATCATATAGTTTGAATGTATCAGTCTCTAAATGATACAATCAAAATAATTTTTACATCTAAGAAAATTAACTAATTCATAAATGCAGCACTCTACAAAGGCATGTATAAATAAAAAATTATATCAATAACAAGTATTAAAAATATAAAGGTCTCAGTGGACCGTTTATATATTATTTTTTTGGCATTCACTCACTGTAATATATTGTAATAACAATTTCTTTATATTTTGTCAATTATTACTGGTTTCTTTTTTATAATAAATAATATTTAAATATTTAGGCCCCTGATGTAATGAAAAAAATTGACCATCCTGTGAGTATATACAAACACAAAATTATAGTTTTGAAACTGGAAAAAAATATTAAATAATTTTGTTAAATACCTTACGATAATTTCGAAACGAAAATAATTTTTAAAATTCCATCACTAATATGTATCTTTCAAAAGAATATACACACAAATATTTTGTATTTTAAGTGCATAATATTTCATGTGTTTTAATAATTAAAATCTCCCAGTGATGAAATTATTTTATTCATAAATTATTTAGTGAATTGTTTCATTATAAAATTAAATCTTATTATAAATACCCTATTTTTTATTTTCAATATTTTATTTTCGCTGTAGTATCGATTAAAAGGCATAATTAATTTATAATTTTTTTTTAATACTAAAGCTTAAATTATCAAACCGATAAAATTATTCCAGTCTATAATTAATAGTGAGTTGTCGCTTAAAATTTAGCAACTTCATACAAATTATGATCTTAACTAAACATGAAATTAACTTGATCTCGTTAGGAAAAAAACAATCAGTTAGTACAGAAGAAAGCATCATCACAAAAATAATCGACTTTCCATAATAAATAATATAATTCTTGATTATAATTAATATTGATGTTGTAATTGACAGTTTTTTAAGGGAACAACTTAATTAGATTGCTGCAACAGTCCACAACTTTGTATTGCAATCCTGACCTACTGAAACCAATGTTTCATTATCGAGCCAGGAGAGTCTGGTGATTTGACTTTGAGGATGAGCATCTGTAAAAAAAAAAAAGAAGTATGTAATATTCACATATCATGTATATTAAAAAAAATATGCCGATAACTTACTTTTAATAATTATATGTTTATTAGGATGAGATACGGACCAAATGATAATATTTGTATCTAATGCCCCGCTCGCTACTCTCAGTGAATCTGGTGAAAACGCAACAGTATTAACACGAGCATTGTGGAAACCCCATTCTTGCCCGTGTGCCGGTTTGTACTCTTCCGCATTATATAAAATAACTTTTCTGTTCGCATCGCAAGCGACCAATAATTTTCCGTCCGGTGAATACGCACAGTCCGTGACGGGGCCGAGATGTTCGAGTTCGGTTTTCGAACTCAACGAATCGCCGACCAGAGTATAGATATGGACTTTATTATCGGAAGCGCCTCCGATCGCGATGTCTCCGTTTGAATTTATCCCGACGCAACTCGGCTCGTAAGTCACGGGCATGCTGCTCGTCTTACGACCGTTTTCGATCACGTGAACTTCTTTGACGCTCGCCGTTATAACTTTATCACCGTCGGCGAATACGTCCATGCCTAAAGAAAACAGTAAACGAATAACCGATATCTAAAACGGTCCTGTGAGAATCGCATACCTCTCGGTTGTGATCCGAGCGGTAACACCGACGAATCGTACTCGTTACTTTCGACGACGACGCGTCTTAACGAATCGTCTATTCCGCACGTGTACAGAACGTCCGTTTTCGATCTCATACCGTTGATCTGATTACCGTGTCCGGTACCTCTCACTCGTTTACTCGTTCCGTCGCTCGCGTTCCACGCGGTGATGTTTCCGTCGTGAGAACCGGTGTATATCGTCGAACGATCTTTACTCAATTCGAGAACGGTTATCGGTTTATTATGTCCTTGAACGATTCTTATGGGAGTCGACGGATTATTCACGTCGAGATAATTTATAAAACCGCTCAGAGACACCGTCAGAAGATGAGGTCCTTGCCAAAGGCAAGCGACCTGTTGGTCTTCGACCGCAGTACCCATTATAAATTCAGATACGGATCGACGAGTTTCGACGTCCCACAAACAACAAGTTTTATCTCCGGACGCGGTCAAGAGTCGATTCCCATCGGGAGACCAAGCGACACCGTAAACTCCTCCTTTATGCGCCGGCGATCCGATTTCTCCGATCAGATCCGCCGTCGTGCCGTCGTACAGAAACACTTTCCCGTCGAAACCGGCGGACGCGAAACGACTTCCGTCGGGAGAATAACGGACGGCTTGCACGAAGCGAGCGTGATCCTGAAAACGAACGTCGACGAATCGACGATTTCAGTTTCGAAGATATCCGACACGGTAAAAAAAATCACCTGTTTAGTCATTTTAAACTTGAACGGAGGGCCTTCGAAAACTCCGATCGTGTTATCTTCCGATCCGGTCACGATTCTAAAAGGTCTCGTCGGTCTGAAGTCGCACGAATTGATCGGTTTCGACTGACCGGAAATTTCACCGACGGACGTACCCGTCTCGGACATGAACACGTGTCCGAAACGTTCGCGGCCTTCGCCGACGACGACCATTCTTTGGTTATCGGGAGACCACGAAATATCTTTGATCGGTCCGCCGATAGGGTGAAATTCATTTTTCAACAGATGTTCTTTATTGACCGTATCCCAAATACGTATTTTTCCCGATTGATCTAAAAGTCAATGACAATTTATATTTACTCTCTTCATTAAATATTTCTATTTTTTACCTCCAGAAGCTATATAAAAACCGCTAGGTGAATATTTGGCTACATTTACTGGACATGAGTGCTCTGTATAAATCTCTGAAATAGCTGGATCCTTAAAAAAAATTATATACATATATATATATATATATATATATATATATATATATATATATATATATATATATATAATTCACATAATACTATACCAAGACCTATCCCAATATGAATAAGTTGAATTCATTTCTAACTCAAGTTATCTTAAAATTTACTTACATCAATATTTCGTATAATTACAGAGTTACCATTGGTGTATAGAAAATTCTTTCCTTTAGGATCTCCTCCCAAAACAAGCGGTGTTCCTCTTTGAGTACGAGGTAGACTAGCCAAAATACATTCTACAAAAAAAAATAAACCAAGCGCACATTATACTTAATTCTTAACTTAAAATATATAAATATTAACAATTTGATAAATGTATTGTTATACTAACTGTTCGAATATGACATTTTTTTTGGAAAAATGCAGAACTAACACACCCCACAATGAGTGTAAAACGATAAACTAGACGGCTAAAAAGATAACGTCAACCTCCGTTCTCTACACAGGCCAACAGGAGAGAGATTTATACTCGTTTACCTTATTTGGGATTAGAAGTCGTCACTTGACATGCGCCGTATGTTTGTCTCTGTCTTAATTGTTCAGTTGTAATAAGAAAAGTAAGAGATGACTTAAAGTGCTAGGATTATCAATTAGAATACGACTTTTATAATTGTTATTTTTTATTTTATAGCATCGTTTTTATTACTATTTAAATTTCGAAATTAAATATATATATATATATATATATATATATATATATATATATATATATATTATTATTTATATTTATAGTGTTCTATTTTATAAAATATTAACTATTTTATTTGTAAATGTAAATAAAAAACTTCTCCGTCATATACTTTTTTTTTAATGATTCACAACAGGTTTCACGGTGTATTTTCTTAGATCAATCTATACGAAAAGAAATCAAACCGAAGCCAATCCGTATCAGTTAAAGGTCGAAAAACCTATAATTCTTTGATCTTCTTAATTTTAGGAATAAAAATGTATCAAAATAGGCAATATGTACGTGTGTTGTAAAAAAAAAACAATAGTTGCAGACACAGCAAAAAATGTAATTTCCATAAATGAATAATAATACTGTAACATATTTAAAATTATAATCAAATGTTATTCAGTTTTACGACACGAAATAAAATCTCGAAGCCGTATGATTTATTTGATTTTTCTTATAACTACTTCCAGATTTATGTATTTATAGTAAGTGATTGCACAATTATTTATATTATTAATATATAAATCAGAAAATGGTTTAAATTACATTATATTTTGCAAGCATCAAACATTCAAAGAATAATATACGAAGTACAGAAAATATTTTCTCAAAACCCATACAAATTTAGTACAATGGATACAGAACGCACAGTTAAAAGTATTGTATTATCAGGTTGGGGAGGATATGAAAAAATTAAGGTAGATTTTTTATTATATCTATTTGATTATCTCTTTCTTTCTCATATATACATATACATATATATATATAGATATAGATATAGATATATATATAAATATTTATTCTTTATCTAAATATTTATTTAAATTACATAAAATGATAAACAAATAAAAATTTTATATATACAAATATAAATCCAATATTTTTTTTTAACAAATTCGTTAAAAATTCAAATCTATGGTTTTATTAAATATTGTTTTTCCTTGAAGTAGTAACTATTTTAAGACGATATTTAGACTTAAAAAAATGAAATCCGTATAATAGCCATGTAATATGATGAAATATGTTACAAAATTTTATATAAATATTAAGAAATATAAGTGCATATATGTATTAGAATATATTTGTGAAAAACTTATATTTCATTTAAAAACTTTCTTTTAAGTAAAACTTGGTAAGCAAAAATTTACATTTTAGAATTTGAAACACTTAATTTTATAATGAAATACGAATAGTTTTGAATTCTAAATTTTATATCTTTTTATAATTTATGATGCGAATAATATTAAATGCAATTATAACTAAATAAATTTCACAAATGTAATTGTATGCTAAGCTGTCGTTCCTTTGCATATCTCTATAAATTATATATCGCGTAATTGTTTATTGTAATTTGTAAATATTTACTCCACAATTGGTTTCGACATTAATTTAAATAAATGACTACTTCGAATGATATATAAAATAAACGACATATAAAAGAAAATTGTTAATATTGTCAAAAATATAACTGTTACTACGCACCGTGTGTAACAATACAATTGTAATGTGATTCTTAGAGCATGATGCATAAAATTATATGAAAACGAGTTACATGTACATTTTATTTCAATTAAATAGTGTTTTACGGTGCATTAATTTTAATCTCAAAGTCATTTTAAAAAGCAGTTCATATTCTAAAATACTAAAAGTTATTTCATGATTACATTTATGTTATTCGTCTATAATCATGAATACACTCGACTAGTTTATGCTTTAATATTCTACTTTTAGATTTCCCATTTTAATGTCCGCCTACATCAAAACGTTCGAATTCAATTTTTTGCCAAAGATTTGTATTATTGTCAATCGTTATATATTAAGAAGCAATCATTGTAGAACTTATTGATTTGAGTATGCATATAATGCAAAAATATTTATATTCATTATTAAATAATCGAACTTATTACTAACATATATACATAAATATATATATATATATATATATATATATATATATATATATATATATATATATATATATCCGTTATTTATTTATTTTATTTACCATCAAAAAAATATACACAAGATAATTAAAAGCGTGAATTTTATAACAACGACATGCTTTACTTCTTTAGATATTGGATATGCCGTTATCAGAACCCGGTGAAAATGAAGTAGAAGTAACTGTTTATTATTGTGGGCTGAATTTCGCCGATATATACATTCGTACTGGATTAATTAGAACCATGAATCCACCTTTTATACTTGGCATCGAATGTTCAGGCAAAATATCAGCATTGGGTCCGCAAAAAGATAATGAGCCACGTTTTAAAATCGGAGACAGAGTTGTTTGTTATGCTGTTTTCGGAGGCCTTTATCGCGAAAAAGTCGTCGTACCGAAAATCAGTTGTTATCTGTTGCCGGATGAGATCGGTTTAGAAGAGGGAGCTGGAATTTTCGTCACTTATATGACTGCGTACTTTAGCATCTTGAAACTTGGAAATTTACAATCGGGAGAGAGTGTTTTAGTACATTCTTGTGCCGGTTAGTAAACCGTTAATGTTTATCGATTCGATCGTTAGTCGCCGATATTGTATTTTTTCCAAAAATATATAGGAGGTGTCGGTTGGGCAGCTACCCAGTTCGCGAAACTTATGGATAACGTGACAGTTTTTGGTACAGCGTCTTTATTTAAACATGAATTTGTAAAAGAAAACGGCGTAGATCATGTGTTCGAATATACAAATCATATCGAATCTATTAAGACGTCAAATCCAAACGGTATCGATTTAATTCTTGAAAATCGTGCTGGAGTCGATTTTAGCATCAGCAGAAGCTTGTTAAAACCTCTCGGAAGAATTATTATAATAGGTATCAAAGTAACCGATTAAGTATTTCGATTTAACGCGAATGAATTTTCATTATCGAAACCACCGTATTTAATTAAGTGTTCGATAATCACTCATTGTACACTTTGTTGTCTTTGACAATAATAGGCTAATAATGCGCATTTCGATGACGATGCCATCATCGTCAAAATGCGCATTAGCCCGTTGTTATTATAAATAACAAAGTGAATAAAAAACACAATCATTGAACACTTTATAACATACTGTGGTGTCGGGGGCGAAAATTCATTTGTGTTAAAGTGAATTTGCCACAGTTTCAAAACAGACAGTAAATATTTCGATTTTAAGTAATAAATCTGATATTATAGGTGCAAATAATATTATTGAAAACAATAAACCGATATCGACTTTCAGTCGTATTTTAACATGGATGCGTATGAAATACATACCTCCTGTGGAATTAATAAATGAAAGCAGACTTGTCGGGGGTGTTAATCTTAATAATCTTACAAAATCAATACCGGACACAGTCCGAAAAACATTTAAACATATATGCGATCTTATCGTTGCAAGAAAATTAAAACCGAGAATCGATTCAAAATGGCCCTTTGTCGATATCGTCAATGCCACGAAAATTTTAGGCGAAGGAAAAAATATAGGAAAAGTGATAATAATTGTGAAAGAAGAAGAATTATAGTAGATCGAGGAACTTAATAGGTGTATCTATAACTTAAACAATACTTTTAATAAATCGAAAATGTTTTATTGAGATTACTCTTTCATTATAAATTTTTCGTTTTAGTATAAAAAAAAATATGAAATTATTTATTTCATATGTCTGATTTAAACAGACATCATTTTAAATTCATATGATATTTAGTTGCACGTAAAAAAATGTTATTTTTTTATTATTTCGGGTATTTTCATAATTTATAAATATAAACAACGAATAAAATACGTTTATATAAACAGTTACATTTAATTAACAAGAACTATATATTATAATGACTATTTTTTCAGACTGATTTTATAAGCTTATATGTATATGAAATGCTAATGTTTATTTGATCTTAATTTCATATTTTAAAAATTAAAGTTTATTTAATTGTAAATAATGTTTTCTTGTAGTTAAATAGTTTAAAACAATATATGAGAAATTTTAATACAAATGAATTTTTACCCCGAACACGACAATACGTTATAAAGTGTTTAATAATCATTTATTGCTCACTTTGTTGTTTACAACAATAATGGGCTAAAGTGCATTTTGATGACGATGATCATCGTCAGAGTCTTTTTGTTATGAGAGTTTTTTTTTTTTTTAAATATAAAAAAGACTCTGACGATCGTTATCGAAATGCACATTAGCCATTATTGTTGTAAACAACAAAGCGAACAATAAGTGATTATTGAACACTTTATAACATATTGTGGTGTTGGGGGTGAAAATTAATTTGGGTTAAAGTGAATTTGCTACAGTTTCAAAATAAAACAATATATGAGACAATTTTTCATATATTAAAAAAAAAATACGAAAAGAAGTGCCTAATAATTTTAAATGGGTATTATATATATACATATATATATATATATATATATATATATATATATGTATGTATGTATGTATGTATGTATGTATGCGTGTGTGTGTGTAATTTTCTTGAGATTAATTTAAATGATCCCGCTAAAAGACATAGTTAACGTGTTCCTGTCGATTTGGCAAAAGAACAAGAACAAAAACACTTCCTAGAAAGCGATTTGACGCAGGCGCGTCTTGATCTCTTGGACAAGACTCCCATCTTGGACACATGTGAGTACTGAAATTTATTAAAATTTTCATTTATTTCATAAGTTAGTTAGTGACGTCTGCGTATTTAAAGTGAAGTGGACGGTAGAAAATCGTGCATTTTATTATATCAGCGTTGTTCTGTAAAATCAGTTTTGTATTTAATTTGCGAAGACTAAAATTTTATTCCGGTAGGTTGTTTGACAATGCATTATTTCGGCGATCACGTTCGCGCCATATTGGCTGATTTATTTTAGTTTACGCTGTATTTTAAAGAATTTCGCCGATTTCTGAAGTCTACATCGATTCCTCATTAAATTATGATATAATCTTATCGATTGTAATTTCGATTGAATCCACCATGACCGGTGTCTGGTATTGTCGAGGTCATAGTAACTGCTGACTTTATGGTCGTCCACATGTTTATGCAGCATGTCGTGTACCGGTTATTCTTAAATAATAATAAAGTTTCGTAAATAATATTGTTTATTCGATCGAAAAATGTCGCATCGTACACGACCCGATGCCGTTAAACAAATGTTACAGTAATCTATTGCAGAAATGGAAAACGATCGTTTTTTATCTTTGAAGAATGTATATTCCGTGCACTGAAAGTATTATATTTTGTTTTATTTTAGCATTTTTAACCGGCCCGTTTAGAAATCAAAACAAGCACGAGATGGCTGATATCGAGGACACACATTTCGAGACAGGCGATTCCGGTGCATCGGCAACGTTTCCCATGCAATGCTCTGCCCTGCGCAAGAATGGTTTCGTTATGCTCAAATCCCGCCCTTGTAAGATCGTAGAAATGTCTACATCCAAGACTGGAAAACACGGTCACGCCAAGGTATGTCGGATTGTTAAATCGGTCCGTTTCGATATTGCGAGCCGTTCGTCGTCGATCGTTTCGTATACGAGATTTTTTGATTCGACCGGACGATGTTATACGGATACTCTGGACGGTTGTAGCGCCGAGCGGTTCGTAATAGTACGGAAAGCTAGTTTGTCGTGTGAAATTAAACGTCGCTGCGACGAAACGTTTCTTTTTAAAAGTCTTATTTGTTTTTTCGATCCGTAGGTTCACATGGTCGGAATCGATATATTTACCGGTAAGAAATACGAAGATATATGTCCTTCTACTCATAATATGGACGTACCTCACGTCAAACGTGAGGATTATCAACTGACCGACATTTCCGACGACGGTTATCTGTGCTTGATGGCCGATAACGGAGATCTCCGCGAAGATCTAAAGATCCCGGACGGCGACCTAGGCACGCAGCTACGTGCCGATTACGACGCCGGCAAAGAATTGCTGGTAAGATAGATTCGCTCGATTTCGTTCGGCGTCGATACGTACGGACGAGTCGTTTCGATTTTTTTTGTATCTACGTGATCTAGAGTACCGTCGTTATAGAATATATTAGATTTCGATCGTTCGTAACGGAAAAAGCTAAAGCATACGCTCGTTTCAGTGTACCGTATTGAAATCTTGTGGTGAAGAGGTGGTAATCGCTATCAAAACTAATACTGCCCTCGACAAATAATCCAAGATCGACCTGAGGCGGGGAGAACGAGGGGCGAGCGTACGAAGGCGCGCGACCTCGGAGAGACACGGGCGGAACGGCAAAGGAGGAGAGGACGATGGGGAGGTGACTTCGGACGCGCCGTCGTCTGCCGCCCGATCGGATAATTTAAAAAAAATAAAATAACAAATAATAAGTAAAGTAAAGCGACCGTTCGCGACGACGACCGACTCCGCACGGACGTCCGGTCCCGCTCCGGAGGCACGGCTGATCTTGAAACGATCGTTTCAACGATGAGCCGAGAGACACGCTCTTTGTTTGCGAATCTCTCCTCTGGCATACCGTTCAAACCGGCGCTACGTCTCACGTTCTTTGCGCGAATGTTTTTTTTTTTTTTTTTAATTATTACTGAATTATTTGTGTATACAATATATTTGAGATTTTTTACTCTGTTCCAAACTGTGTGTTTTTTTTTCTATACCGCCGGCATGTGCGGCCCGGACGTCATCGGAGACGTGTCCTCGGGTCATGCATCGGCTCGTGGAGTTCTCGCGACCGACCGATCTACTTTAGTCGTTACGATATATTTGCGGACGTCAGAGTACACGCGTTGACTTTACTTTCCCGAACGGAAAAAGTGATAGAATTTTCTTTTACTGTTCGTCGATATATTTCTCTTATTCCAGATGTATAAGCGACCGAAAAATGTGCATATTTGATATTTTGAGTTTATTATGGCTATGCTGATATTGATTTTAAATAAACTGAATAATACAATCACGGTTTTATATATACACATACATAAATATCTATTATTTCATAACAGGAGTGTGAAGACTGATTTTTACATTCTTGAGAATAAGAACGTTGTTTTAATAAGTTAAAAAATTAAATTTTAGTAGTAATTGGAATCGTTTTCTTTTTAATCTCTAAAGTACAAAGTAATTTTCTATTTTAAAGCGTTCGATGAAATATTATAAAGTCGTTAAAAAAAAAATTTAGAAATTTTTGTTTCGCGAGCACATCGAAAAATTAATTTGCTTTCGAAGAAAATAGCAAGTCAAAGAATACGAACTATCGAATAGATTGCAATTTATTATGTATCGAGTGCAGTTTTGTGTTTGAAGAAATGTATAAAATAATAGTGTAAGTAAATTGACCAAACCGAATATATTAAATGAAATGAAAAATAGGCAGCCAAATATCAACATGGATTTAAATTTTGTTCAGATGCTTATTAAGCGATTTAATGTAATGAAATGTAGCTTTAATTCCTTCAATATAGACAAGTTTATTGCTACTGTAATATTTTTTTTACATTTACAATTGATAATGACTTTAAAACTAAGATATCTATGAAATCAATTAATGAACATTAATTACATAAGCGATTGTATATCGCTCATAAAAAAATATATATAAAATTAATAAGGTTAATGACCGGTATTAGCGATACCTATTTATAATAAAACAAAATCGAATACATATAGGTCATCGTCACCATGTGTTATGCATTTGTCACATTTCAGTATTAAATCTAGGAACATTTATGATTTCCCCATGTAACTACAACTTGTCGTGTAGTGGTTGTATATTTTTATTTGCTAGTTTCTGTGATACCATCAATAATTTTTAATAAAAATGGTATGTGTTATTTGTAAAAATATATTTTTCATTATTTATTTATAATTTTAGATTATTTCGTTCTTAATCACTTTATATTTAAATGACATCTGTCGTTTGACCCACGCCCTTTTACGATACATTAGTGTCAAATTATTACCATAAAAGGAATTTCACTGATAACCTTTTCTTAACAACAAATGATATGTTTAAAAAACTTTTCTAGTAATATCATTAACATTTTTGATTGTGTATATCTTTTTTATATATATATTTATATATATGCACACACACATTATATACATACATGTATGTATATGTGTATGGCTGTCTGCTGTGTATATATATATTCATATACACCTTAAGTATATTCGGTATTAAATTATAATATAAATATTTATAGACGGAGCAGCAAATGGATTGTGCATTAGACTTGATGAGAAGGTTACCTCCACAGCAGATAGAGAAAAATTTAAGTGATCTAATCGATCTTGTACCGAGCCTATGTGAAGATTTATTGTCTTCTGTTGACCAACCGTTGAAAATCGCAAAAGATAGAGAAAGTGGGAAAGATTATCTATTATGTGATTATAATAGAGACGGTGATTCTTATAGGTAATACGATGTAATCGCATTAGTAATTGTACGACGACTAACTTGTTCGTTATAGATCGCCGTGGTCGAATTCGTACGATCCGCCCCTCGAAGACGGGTCGATGCCGTCGGAACGGTTGAGAAAACTCGAGATCGACGCCAATCACGCTTTCGATCTCTACCGTGAGATGTATTTCGAAGGCGGCGTGTCGTCGGTGTATCTGTGGGATCTCGATCACGGGTTTGCGGGCGTAGTGTTGATTAAGAAAGCGGGCGACGGTTCGAAAAAGATCAAAGGTTGTTGGGATTCGATACACGTCGTCGAAGTGCAAGAGAAGAGTTCGGGTAGAAACGCACATTACAAACTCACGTCGACGGCGATGCTCTGGTTACAGACTAACCGGCCGGGTTCGGGCACGATGAACCTCGGAGGCAGTCTCACGAGACAGGTCGAGCAGGACGCCGCCGTCGGCGACGCGAGCCCGCACATAGCTAACGTCGGCAGAATGGTCGAAGACATGGAGAACAAGATAAGAAACACGCTCGATCAGATCTATTTCGGCAAGACGAAAGACATCGTCAACGGGTTAAGAAGCGTACAGCCCGTGGACGATCGTCGTAGACAAGCGGCGCTACGTCAGGATCTCGCCGCCGCGCTAATGCGCCGCCAGGCGAAGGCGGACGAATGACGCGCGGCGGCGTCCCCTTCCCGAGAAGATGTATTTATTTTCACTCCGCGCGAAGATATATATTATTATATTGTACCATAAGATTATACATTTACAAAAAGTATTAATATTTTTTTCAATACAATTATTATACGCTACGATGCCGTTCGCATTTTATTATCCCGTCTTTTATTTCGGTTTCTGCGCGATACGAGACCGATAAAGTTCGATATTTAAATACGACGTACGATCGTACGTATATATCGAATCGTTTATATCGGTCGTTCGTCGGTTTAAATATGAATTTTACGCAGATATATTCGTGCGTGTTTATTATTGTCCGTGGATGACGTTTTTATTATCGTTACAGTTTCTAATCGATTACTGAAAACATGGTAATGTAATAGAACTCGATTAGATATTTAACTATTAAATATGATTTTAAATCACAGATTACAAAAACAAGAAGGAATAAAAAGTAATTAATATAAAAACTGAAATATTCTTTAAGTTGCCTGTTATTAATATGGAATTAAGTATATTGATTAAAATAAAAATCCTATTTAATAGTAATTTATATATATTTCAATCGTGTGTAAATCTAAAAAAGGCACAGTTTGCGATCTTTTATAATTTACTAGGAATAGTTGTTTGTACAGTGCGACATGTAGAGACAATAAATATCTTTGTTTATTTTTATATCGAGTCCAGTTATATTTTTTCATAAAAAAATATTTTAAAAAGGATATTAAATGATTCAAAATCAAATAATGCATATAATTAAGCAAAAAGGTGTGAATACGATTATGTACATTTTGCATATTCAATTTACTGCTAGTAATATTTATATTTCGTGACAGTATCATTGATAATAAATTAAATTACTGAAATGTCACACTTAGTGATGTGACAGAATTGTGTAAAAATAACAACAATTGATCATTTATTTATTGTTCTAAAGATGTTATTTTATGATTTCTTACTTATAGTGGTATAGAATTTTAATTTGTTAGTTTTTTTTAAAAAAAAAATAATCAAGTTACATTTGTAATTTTCTGATTAAATTTTTTATATTCACTTTGGTAAGATAAGGTTATGATGTTTTGTATTGAAATTGTTTTGTAAATATCAAGTGCATTTTAATTTTTATTATTGTTTTCCAGTAAAAAGTCCTACTTGAAAAGTACTTTATATAAATATTTACGATTGTTATTGAAAATGCTATTTTAATAATATAGGTATGTATTGTAATGATGTACACTCACACATGTGTGTGTGTGTGTGTGTGTGTGTGTGTGTGTGTGTGTATATATATATATATATATATATATATATATATATATATATATATATATATATATATATATATATATATATATATATAATTATTGTTATCATTATAAAAGTCTACATCAGTCCAATGTTGAGTGAAAGCCACATTGAATGTCATAAATCTTAAATATTTTCCCATTATTCTTTTCTCCACTGTAATCCACAATTTCATATATATATATATATATATATATTTATATATATATATATATATATATATATATATTTTTATATATACACATACACATTTGTATTATATTCCTTTTATTAAGTAATATTTTTATCTATATGAAACATTCGTGATTTTACAATGGTGTATAAATTTAAGTGTATTATTAATGTTTATTTTTTAATTGTATATTATATAGATATTGTTTCATAAAATCTTTGATAATAGGATTTAAAAAATATTAAAGATGGAAGACAACATTAAAAGTAATAATTTGCCACTTGCAACACCTATGACTTCAATGCAGAACACAATGAATTTAATGCAATATTCTCAACCAACAATATTTCCTCCACTGCCAGGATATTCAACCACAGATACAAGTAATCAAACAGGCATGAATTATTATGGCTTTCCATATCAACCGAACATTATAGATCCGAAATATTCAAATAATAATAACACCGATACAGGTGGAAATAGCAGTTACAGTAACAATTTTGCAACCAATACGAGTTATGCTAACAGTAACAGTTATTTTAATACTAATACTTATCCAAACAGTTACAGTTATTATAGTACTAACAGTTATTTTAGCACAGATATGTATAATAAAAGTGATAATTATATGAAGAGCACTGATATTTCTAAAAATGATTCCAATTTTAAAGCTAAGAAAAAAATTAAAAAATCTACATCGAAGTTACTCTATTGTCAACTATGTAAAATAAGATGCAACTCACAGGAGCAGTTCGATGTCGTTAGTAATTTCTATTAACAAAGAATATCTATGACGATAAAATTAAATCGCGATATATGAATAATGATAATGATCGTTTCGTTATGAATAAATAAAGTATTTATTTTTTTACATCGCAGCATAAAACTTCAAAAAAACATACGAGAAACCAAAAAAGATTCTTATCTGGAGAAAAATCTATCGAAACAAAACCGATATTCGAATCTTTATCTTGTAACGTATGTCGGCTGTACAACATATCTAATATTACAGATTATAACGAGGTACGTTATTTAAACGACATTTAAAATTATTCTAGAAGTTATAAAAATTAAAAATCACGTTATCGTCGAACCGTTACGTTTCGATCGAATCGTTCGCCGACGTATCGCGGCGTTTACGATCGGAATATTCGTTTTCAGCACATGATGTCCGGCGAACACAGAGAAAAACTAGTGACGGCTCTGGATACCGTGTCGTCCGCGCTCGAATCCGGAACTCGGAATTCCACGAACGAAAAAGGTATTCGAATACGTTAAAAAACAAAACACGAACGCAAATCGTTCGAATCGAACGGCGGAACGTATATTAAAAAACGTCGTGCTTTAGCGTTAGAACATTTCGGGAAGACCGTCGCCGAAACCGAAGAGAAAGGTACATTCCAATGTAAAACGTGTATGGTCGTGTGCAATTCCGCCGTTTCTTATAATTGCGTAAGAAAAAAAATCTCGTACGAAATTGTTCGAACGACTTGACGCGACTGAAATTTTCACATTTTAGCATTTGAATTCAAAAAAGCATAAACTAAACACTTTTTCAAACGATGCCTACGCAGCGACAAAAATCAGCGATAGTTTTATCAAAGGGTGAGAAAATAGTAATATAGTACAATGTTAATCAATAAGTTACAAGTGTTCTTATGTTAAATAAATTTTTAAAGTATTTTTGTAATATTTGTTATTGTAAGAAATTCTTATAATACACGTGTTAATTTTATATGGAATAAGTTTGTGACAAATCGTAAACGGTAATGTCGGAGCACATTTGTTTTTTATTATAATCGTATAAAGCTGCAGCACTGTAATAAGAGAAATATATTTTAAATAAAAACGGTTAAATGATTATGTATGTATAAAGTTTTTTGTTATTATTCCAAAAATGGTATTTTCATAAAATCATAATACTAGATAATAATAACAAATATAAATATACAATAACACAAATTGTAGTATATATTAAAAATGTTTTACAAATCTTAAATAGTATGAAGAACTGTATATGCACATATATATATATATATATATATATATATATATATATATATATATATATATATATATATATATATATATATATATATATATATATATATATATATATATATATATATATATATATATATATATATATCTGTGTGTAGTATTACATTACACATGTGTTACATCTATATGCAGTCGTGTGTCTCGTGTTGTATTATATGATTATGTATGTTTGTGTTGTATAGCTTGTACATGGATGTGTAAATGCATTGAATAATACTGATATGATAAATATGAATATTTTCAGTTTGATATTCTCTTTATATTTAATGAAATGAATTAACAAATAGTATAAAAATCCGTAAGTATGAATGACTTTCGTATTATATTACAATGAATTTTATAAACAAAATGTTTAATTTATATGAAATTTAATATCGATTATATATTTATTTGTGTTTATATGTAAAATGTATGTTAAATTATTATATCAAGAACAGTAATGTAATTGTTAAGTGTAATGGTAATTGCATGTTGTCGTTAATAACAAATAAAACGATACGAATGAAATGAATATTATTTTTATAAATAAGCGAACGCTTCGACAGCTTGTGGGATTTCAACGAATAGTCGGTCGCGGAGAAACATTTGTAAAAATCGGGAATGTGCGCGATTAGGGATTATTCCAAGCGTGCCATATTATAGGCACGCTGATTGTGTTGCTCAGTGGTCTTGTGCGCAACTTTATATAAATATAACACAGCCATTTTATACATATGTGTGTTGACGGGAGACGGCGATATATATTTTTGCGAAAATATATATGTCATATTTAATTGTTGTTTTGTAGTGTCACAGTGTGTGATTCTAGAGACTTTGAGCGCGCCGCGATTACAGATCCGGCACGTGAGTACAGCCATGTCGCTTTTTTTTCTCGATTTGTATTGTGTGTATCGTCGCTGTCGGATAATTTTTCCTTTACATTCTGTCGAGACGAGGGGTAGTTGTTGTCACACGCCGGCTCCGTCATTTCGGCAGTGGAGTGGGAAATTAAACTGGGCCGAACGACTGACGCGATTTACACCGCCCACTATGTCATGCTTTCGTACGCGTCTATCGGCCGATAATTTTTTTTTTGTCATTACTTCGTCAGAGACATGTCGAAGATGTCGATTTAATTATCGATATTTTTAATTATCATTTAAATATATTCGAACGTCGATACATACGTACATTTAAATTTAAACTTTTTCGTATATCTTATATTTTTAAAAATTATTTATTTTCATTCATGTTTTATTATTTAAAATGCCAACAATGTAGTTTGATTTTTTCCCAATAATTAAAACACTGACGTGCTAGTTTAATATTTTATTATATTTTTACATTTTAAATATGTCATAATATCTTCGTAAATATGTGTTTTGAACATTTTCAACGTATTTAGACTAATTTTAATCTTGTTTAGGTTTCAAACATACTATTTCTGTCATTGGTTCTGATACTTTTGACCGGTTTAAATTACAATTTATATTAGAGTAATTTATAATTGTTTTTTGTTAACGGTTAATTATAATTATTATTTTTTTTTAAAAAAAAAAACTAATTTGTATATTTGGTTTCAATTTTGTTTTTTATTTATTAAGAATCTTTTTTCTTTTTATATCGTGCAGTTTTACGTGTAATTATTTGCATTTTATGTCTTTTATAATGACGTTGGTACCAATTTAGTAATTGTGTGTTTTGTATATCAGGTGAACTTTACTATTGTCACTAAATTAAAAGTAAGAGTGAATACCTATAGTAATATGTCTAAATTATTTTATTTTTTTTACGATTCGGTTAAATAAGGATATTTTGTGTTCGAGGTATATGTTTGTAAAATGTTTATAGTTTAAAATTTTTTCTAACCTGAAAAGTATATAAAATGATAAACAATCTAAAACTGTCATTTTTTTGTAGCTAAAACTTAAATCATGCTATAAAAAATATGAATATTTTAGCATTTTTCTACGCTCCTCTGAGATAATTATTTGATCAAATGTCGAATGCATACTTTATCTGTTAAAATATTTTTTATATATAATTGAATATATCGTAATTTATTTTCACATAATTGAATTAGATTTATTTATTTGCTTTCGAATTAATAAAGTTTATTGTTTTGTTTGATTTAGTGCAGTTATTAATAATTATTTTGAAATAATTCGACATTTTATTTTTGATTCTTTCGATTTTAGTGTATGATTTTATCTATTAAATATATGTAATTAATAAATACTTTATAGGTATGGAAATAAATGAATAAATTCGTCTATATGTTTATATTTTTAAATGTGTGTTATTGTCCACAATTCTTTAATAGCATTATGTAAATCCTTATTAAAATCTCTTGTCTAGATTAAAAATACATAATTTCGTTATGACATTTTAATAATTCCAATAAAAGTCGAACAAATATTATTCGGTTTAAAATTTGTTCTTTTTTAGAAAAATATCAGAGTAACAATTACATATTCAATATTATATGTTAGATTAATAATGGGTAATTGAAAAAGTTTTCTATCCGTGCAAAATTGTTCGAAAGTAAATATTATTATTGATCGGTGCACATGTATGTGTGTGTGTATCGATGAATGTTGTATTCTTATTTTATAATATTTGAAAAATGTTTAAAAATATTTCATTATTAAAATGTTATATCGACTTTTGTATTCGTCGTTACATGAATATTTTTTTTTTGTAACAATACAATAGAATATTGTATTTGAAAAGTATTTCACATATTTTTTTTCTTTCCTCGTTAGATAATTTTCATGAGTTTTACAAACGGTACCACAAAATATTTAAAATACAAATGTGACTTTTAACATTCAATTATTGTGTACATGTATATACGTTATAGTACGCTACATGTACGTGCCGGGCCGGGCGGTTGGGCCGGGGTTGGGCGCGGCGGGCGGAGGCCTGCCCGGTGGCTGGACGCAGGCAGTGCGTGGTGGTCCTCCTGCGCCCGGCCCCGGCGTTATGGGCGCGCCCGCCCCGGCCGATCTACTCGCCACAATCACTATGTTCGAACAACATGTAAAGGCCGAGCCGATGAATTTCTACTCGTCGCCACCACCTCCTCCTCCGGGAGTCGGTAGAGATGCCACCGTTACCGATCTGAGTGGCGGAGGTATGCCACCCGCAAATAGTCACGTCGTACAACCCGGAGGTGGTGGTCCCGGTGTCGTTGTTCCCGGACACGATGATAAAGAATCGTCGATGGCACAGCAGCTCGATGCGGTAAATATACATACGTAAAGTGTGCGTTTCATTTGTATCGAGATAACGAGATGTTTTATATGTTAGGGTGATTCTTGCCCGACTATCACGACCATCGGCCAACCAAAGACCGTAACGCCCGGTAGTCGGAGTAAGCCGCAGGCATGTAAAGTTTGTGGAAAAGTGCTTTCTTCGGCGAGTAGCTACTATGTACACATGAAATTACATTCGGGGAACAAACCTTTTACGTGTAACTGTTGTGAAGCAGCGTTTTGTCGTAAACCTTATCTCGAAGTGCATATGCGAACACATACAGGTTAATAGATATTTTATCAATTTGTAATAAATGGAATGAATTAAAGAAAGTGAAACGTTCAATTTCGAAACGTTCTGATTCCGTAATGTGCTTCGATTTGTATTATTCATAGCGAATGAAATAGTTTTACAAAAAATTATGTATTCAAAAAGTTTCCAGATTGTATTTTGACACTCGGAGATTATTGTTTTGTTGTTTTGTTTTGTTTTTCTTTCTTTCTTTCTTTCTTTCTTTAATAAACGTCTGGACAAATCTTTGCAGTTTCTGTGCCAAAAGAGAACAATACGTTGTCTGTCGGTCGATGATAATATTTGAACAGACGGCGGCACGAATGTACGACTTTTTGGCCAATAATGTTTTTTTGTAAATGCTTTGTAGGTGAGCGACCTTTTCAGTGTGAGTTGTGTACGAAGCGATTCACGCAAAAATCATCGCTCAATACGCACAAGCGTGTGCACACCGGCGAGCGACCGTATTCATGCGACATATGTGAGAAACGTTTCGCCGTTAAAAGTTACGTGACCGCCCATCGATGGTCTCACGTAGCCGACAAGCCGCTCGCGTGCGACAGATGCGGCGCGACTTTCTCAAGTAAAAGTCAGTTCGCCGGGCACATCCGTACACATTCAGCTGCGCAATGTCACGAATGCTCCGTCTGCGGTCGCACCTTCGTCCGCGACTCGTACCTGATTCGGCACCACAACCGTGTGCATCGCGACCGAGATCCCGGATCGAGACAACAACTTCCGCACGGACCGCCGCACGCTCCGCCGCATCAGCAACAGCAGGGACGGCCTCTGCAGCAACCGCAAACTCTGCGATATGTGACGCAGAGTACGCAGGTATCGCCAATGCAAATTGCATCGCCGCCACCGACGTCGAGTGGGCCGCCGTCGGTCGGCCCACAGTGAACGTCGAATGTTATAAGAACGTCTTGCGAGCTCGATGATCGACAATCGTATGAATGTTCCGTTGCGCGTAAAATCTGTTTTCGTATCGACTTGAAGTTCAAAAATCCAAAAAACAAAAAAAACAAACAAAAAACAAAACGTATTTTATTTGAAACGCGAAACGTTGCCGATCATCGATCAGTGATTCTATACAAGGGTTTCTGTTTGACAGGAAAGGCCCTCGGTAGCTTTTAGACGCGTCTTTTTCGTCGCACCGTTTTTTTGCGAGCGTACACGTTTGCGTTGTGATATTTCACGATGGACACGATCTAACTGTTAGTACGGGCGTCCTATTGTTTAGAGAATTTCGCTTTGCTCCGTTTCCTATCGAATGATAAACAGTGTAGTTTTAGAGAGATATTTTTATTAACTGTAATGATGGGTCTGATTTAAACATTGAGACATTTGCTGTGAATTATGCATATGCGAACGGTAGCGAAAAAAAGTCGTTTTTTTTTTTTAATTCGGTAATATGCATAATATCATTTTCGTTTGGAACGAGTGTGTATGAATAGATGATTAATAATAATGAATGTCATTATAAATGACTGAATGATGTTTAAAAAAATATCGCCGATTAATTTTTATCTCAATATCTGTTTTCGTATTTCTTTGTGGCAAATCAATCTGTAACTTTGTGAAAATAACAGTAGTCGATGAGTATATGATATAAACAGAGACACGTTCGAAATAATGTATATTTTTTTACTATTTTTAATAGATGTATTTCGTTTAAATGACGATTTGTTTTTAATTTTCTTTTAATTCTTATTTGTACTAAGATGTTTTTCCTCAATTCTAAAACTCTGTTGTCTGTTACTGTACGTCACTTTGAATTACTTTCTCAGTAATTGTATTTAAATGAATGTACAATACTTTTTTTTATTATTATTTTTTATGACGTGAGATTTGCAAATCTTATTAATAAATTAAATATTTAAATACTATTTTAGAAGCAGTGAGTTTTGTAAATAATCTTATGCATAAATCGGATAGATTGTGTGTGAATTAATGATTTATATAATCCATATTTGCATTTTCATCAGAATTCTAATATTTATGCTATTAAATATGCATTTTGTGTATAGGCTTCCATTTTAGATAAAATATTTACGCTTATTTTAAGCTTTAAACAGTGACGGTTTTTTTAATATTTACATGAACATTTTGAATTACATGTATGTATAAATAAATGTGTGTTTGTTTGTTGTGTGCTCACACATGTATGATTGTTATTTAGTAGTATCTTTTTACTTACACATTGTCAATATTTAAAAATATACAGTGTACATTAGATGAAAGTAAATTCAAGCAATTGCAAAATTAATAATGTTATGTTTGTTGTATAAAATTGATATTTTTCCCCTAGAACTATGTGGAAGGTAATTATTAGTTTACATAATTAAACTTTTCTAGTAAAAAGTTTAATGCATACACTGTAGGGATAACATTGTCTTTTATGTGGGTGTGTGTGTGTGTGTGTGTGTGTGTGTGTATATATATATATATATATATATATATATATATATATATATATACATATATATATATATATATATACATATATACACATATACAACCGGCCCTCCATTTACGCGGAGTATCCGTTCCACGTGGATATTCGTTTTACGCGAATGAAAATCGCGTGAATAGAGTCTGTCAGTACAAAAGAAAACAAAATATTGGGAAGAAAAGCTAGTATAAGTTTTAGAAATACATATTATTTCACATAGCTGAACAAAAAATAATAATAAGAATAACATTTCAGAAAACAAAAATAAATTTTATTTGGTGTTTTGCGTAAATTGATATCGCGTCTAAAAAATACCGCGTAAATAGTGTTATAATTTATCGCGTAAAAAAAGTGCCGCGTAAATGGTGGGCCGGGTGTATGTATATATATATATATATATATATATATATATATATATATATATATATATATATATGTGTGTGTGAGGGTTAATTATTATGTTTACATAACGTAGGAAACGGATGTATGGCTTATTCTCGTTTGTGCAGAATGTCGGTAAAATGAAAAATATCTCTATCGAGTAATTTTAAGAAATTGTTTTTGTTGAACTATTAAGAACTTCCAAAAATGATTATAACGAACTATTTTTTTTCCTATATTGATATAAATCATAATTAGACTTTTGCTACCTTGAAATATAGTTTATTTCAGATTTACGTTAATTTTAATAATAATCATCATTAAAGAGATATATTTTCATTTGTTTCTTTCTTACTGTAAAAATGTGATTGTACTATAAAGGCGTGATAAAAGTTAGGTTACAGAAGAGTGTGATAAGAAATAGGAATAAGAGAGTTAGAATGAGGTAAAAAGTATGAGTATCGTAAACCGACGTACTTATATATATTTATTTATTGAAATGATTAATTGTAACAGATATTTTTTAGATTTATTGCTAATACGCTGTACATATTTAAAACGTAGTTTTTACGTGAAATAGATGGACGGAGAGGAAAAAAAAATTAATAAGTGGTTTAAAACAAATTAAAAATATCAGGTTCACAAATTTCGGAAGTTGTACGTGTCGATCGAGGTTAGATTTAAATGAATTTATTTTGTGTGTGATCGGCGGTCTCCTGAAAACTATCTTCTGATGGGAAAATCGTATCTTGTATTTTTTCCACACTTCCGATTCGATTCGTTTTTAACGTCCTGTACTGTAAATGTTATGATGCACGGGACCGCGATAAGACTGAAAAATTGAACGCCATTTAAATTTAAGGCTGTGCTAGATTCCGGTTAGTTGTATTTTATGATGTTTTCGTTTTTGAAAATAATTGGCATTTTTTTGTTAAAGGAATTCTTTATAGTTTTTTTTTACGTTTCGGCTTTAATTTGTGAACCTGTTGCTAAGTTCATATGTCTGTCTGTGATAACTTTTAGCTGTGAGTTGGCTTCAACAGATTCAGCTAATACTTTTCATAGCATAACATATCGATGTGACTGATTATGAAGCGATCTTCGTATAATTTTTGAAATAAACATATGTAAATGCTTTTGTTGCGACATGTGAAAATGTCCGTTTTAATTCTCGACAAACTATATTAAATTTTATTTCTATTGTTTGCTTAAATATTACAAGAAGAATATATAAATATATATAGTTTTAAAACATTAATAGTACAAAATGAATAAAGTGCACAATTTGTGCTGAACATCCCTTTTAACATTTTTACTATTTATTCATTTAAAAATCGTTCAGTAGTTCATTTATACAGAAAATGAAGTGAATTTATTAATTTACTATAGAAAAGTATTTGTTACTATACTATGACAGTAGTAAAAAGCGACAATAGTCAAATTTACTGTTGTTATTTCTGTAGTACTTTTTTTTTTATTTGTAATAATAGTTACTGAATTACTTCATAAAAAGTGTACTTTTATATATATATATATATATATATATATATATATATATATATATATATATATGTATATAAATACACACTTACATACATACATACATACATACACACACATACATACATGTGTACATATATAGACATACACAAATGGCTGATTTGTTGAATGAATTTTTTTGTATGTCGTCAAGAGTGTTTTATGTTTTCTGAAAATTATACTTGAATGTCGTTTTGATTTTTCACCAGAAGGAGTTCACACGCGTGCCATTTCGATTAATATAGAATCGTAAGTTTTTTAAACACGTAATATCACATTTTAATAAAATGTGATCAGAGAGGTTTATATAATGTGGAAAAAGTGAGAGTAAGAGTTAAAAAAAGGTGTAATTTCACTTACGACACGACACGCTGCTTTTTCACAGAAAGGAAATATTTGAAAAATAATGATATATACCTACACACACGACATGCCATATCGAACATATAGGGTTATAAGAAAACATAATAAAATGAGAACAAAATGCAGAAATTTCACAAAAAGAATATAGTTCTATAAATTATTTTAGGTAATAATAATTCAAAAGAAAAACAAAAAAAAACAAAAAAACAAAAAGAAGATACAAACAAAAGTACTAATTAATATTAAAATAATACATATATACAGAATAACTTAAACCCTGAAACTATATTTGTATATGTATGATTTTGTGCTGATTTTTTGCTGAAATTAATTACATGGAATAAATTTTTTTTATTTAATGCGCGTTGTACAATTTTACAACCTTTCATATTTTACAGAACTTAAAATTTTCTGAGCATACCGATATATATATATATATCTGTGAAATTAATTTATATTCATAATATTTGATAATTTAGTACAAGTAGAAACTTGAACAGTGTATTGAAAATTAGGGGTTAACATTTTAGTTACTTCTACAAAAGAATTTAAAGTTTATAATAATAAAGTAGAGTGCCTATTTTCTAGTTGAATTGTTCTCTGCTTATTCAGTAAGTATTTGTCAACAAATTTTTTTTTAAAAAAAACAAACATTGATTTAATATCGTTCGGACAATTGGAATACGTGCTGTTGCAAACGATCGGAATCTATTAACACGTTAAGCGCCGAGCCTATTTTGTCTTGCTTTCCGTTTAGGTCGCGAGATTTCACCGAAACTGGTGACTGACACGGCGCTTAACGTGTTAAACATAATATATTCGAGACGTGAATATGATGAAAAGTAACGTACATATGTAGTTACAATTGACTATTTACAATCTATCTTTAATTCCTTTTTCTAGATAAGTAGTTTTTTAAAGATAGAAAAAAGTGCGATTTGTTTTCATCCTATATAAAAAGCCATTAGCCTGTTTGATTTAAATTGTTGATAAATATTTACAGAGCTTAATTTTAAGCTTTTTCACATATTCTTTCAAAAAATCTAAACTCTTTAAAGGACCACATTTATTATTTAGGCAAAGTAATATCTTGTTTCGAATTACCGTTTTATAAACTTATGTGCGTGGCATGTTGTTGATTTAAATAGAGACTTTTGTAATTAGCATATTTTTTTAATCGAATAACGTATTTTTAGATGTTAAGTAATCGTAAAATCTTCATTACGGAAATATAAACACTTTCAGGTAAAATTTTTTGTAGAAAAATCAAGGGTGTTAATCGAAAGTATTGGAATCGTATACGTTTTGGTGTTAGATATAAATTAGTACTAAAGTTATGAAAATGCATTGAGATTAATAGTATTTTACGATTATTTAATACTTCAGTATGCGACATGGTAATTATTTTAGACGCTGCTCTTGTTTTTCAAGGGTTGTTCAGTAAGTAGACTACCTCAATTTTTAAACGTTGTATACAGTGTTTTCCTGTTAATAATGGTCGGCACAGTTTTCTTTTTCGTTGATATAATGAATGCTAATCATTAATATACACTCGTTTATTGCTCTCTCTTTCTCTCTATCTCTCTCTCTGGATTAAGTGGGTTGTATTATAATAAATATACAATGGTTTTATTACAAAAGTGTATATGTATATACATATATATATATTTATATACATACATATATATATGTATATAAATATATACAATATGTGTAATATGTCAATTTAGACAATATGTCAATAGGGGTTTTAATGTAGTTATTTAATTTTATTTT
This sequence comes from Neoneuromus ignobilis, assembly GCA_029203775.1. Lineage (NCBI taxonomy): Eukaryota > Metazoa > Arthropoda > Insecta > Megaloptera > Corydalidae > Neoneuromus > Neoneuromus ignobilis. The sequence continues at coordinate 40,835,122 of CP092092.1, forward strand.
TGGATTTATGTATGGCACAAAACAGTAACCAATTTATATTTTCTACACAGATATGACAAAACTGTATTTTCATGATCTAATGTTCCTTGTTAAATTAAAAAAGTCTAGTCTTAAATGGAATGATAAGTATTCATCGTATCTAAAGATTGTTTTAAATTTGAAATTTTTATATAGAATTGTAATTCCATATTTTCGGCATAGTGTCAAAATGTATAATTATATTAGTAGTGTGAAATGTATTAAATGTTTGAAATAGAGAAAAGTAAATAAGTGTGGGAAATATTGTGAAAAATAAATTGTTTGTAAAAGGCATACTTTATAGAAACGAATAAGATATTATGCCAAAAATATAATGTTATTTAGTTTTTGTCTCGAGATTGTTTTATGTAAACACAGTCTTTATGTATATAGTCGCTTTTAATTTCGATATTATAAAATGGAATTACTCTTCATCCAGTACTAAGAATATAACTGCCGTTTACGTACATACGTTTTATGCGAGTGTGGCGTGTGAACATTAAAATAAGAAACGCTGTATTTTTAAAAACCGACAACAAAAACACGTATGTAGTGAAACTAACTTTTCTGAAAAAAAAAATATGATAACATTGTAGCCAACAATAAAGAAATGATCTTATTTAGAGATCTGTGTTTTATTGATATTATTGTTTTCCACTACAGTTGTTCTCGTCGCAGATCGATTCGTATTCGACTTTATAATTTAAGAAATTTTACATTATCAGCTAAAATTCAGAATCTTAAAAACTAATTGTATTCTTCGATAGCCATGTCCGACGTATTACCGACCGGAGCAGGAAAATATGCGTTCGCAGCGAAATGTTTCTTCAGATAGTCACCGCCTTTCTCTACGTATTCGGCTTTTGTAACTAGGGAAGATGTCGATTCCGAGCCGGAAGCCCACGATCGTATACCTTTCCACGCGTCCAGTGTGGAATTTTTGGCCGAGAAAACATTGAATTCGGATTTAAACGGTCGTATTTCTTGTAATTCTCTATACATGCGTTCTTTCATTCCTGAAAAAACATTTTATCGATTTAATATTATACAGTGTTTCGGTTATCCGTTGTAAATATTTACAGAACTACTGTCGATAAAACATTGTAAATAATTTTTAACGATATGTAAATGCAAAATTTTATCACGGACAATTATAAATGTTACATCGTAAAATAACGTTTATTTTTCATTTTGTAAATGATGTCTTAGTTTGTTATTGAATTTTTTATATGAAAATATGATTTAGATATTTAACGTTTTATGTATATCTTAAAAAATTATATACTGACCGGGGAAAGATGAACAACCGCCTGTCAAGAATACATTAGCGGCTAAATCGAGTTGGGTGTTCGCGTCGAATAATTTCAACACGTAATCTACCGTTTCGACGATACCGGCTTCCGAAGATCCCGTCATCGACGGCTGAAACAAAAGTTCCGGAGCTCTCGAGAGTTCGACGCCGATATGTAGTTGATGCGCTTCGGCCGACTGACTTTCACCGTCGCTTTCCGTCGGACCGTGTTGTCTCAGTATTTCGTCGAGTTCTAACAGACGTTCCGCTTCGGCTTCGCTGTCCGAATCTCCGCCGTCTCGGCTGATCGTTTTGTATACGTCCCAGTCTTCGTCGCGCGTACCGAAATCGTCGTTTCCTTTTTCGTTCCGAGCGAGTTGCGATATGATTCTCATTCGTTCCTAATAAAAGTCATTCGTACGTTACAAATATACGTTTCTGTACGTGTTTTATACCTGTGCGGCGGCTGTTCGTCTTTTGGCCATGTCTTGCCTCCTTTGTTTTCTTGCGCTTCTTCTTTCTAAAATTTCTTGTCTTTTTTGTTTTATTCCATCGAGCCACGTAGTAAAATCTTCGTTTTCTCCCGGTTGCGGTCCGCTCGTTTTTCCGGAGCCGCGAGTCGTTTTTTCATCGAAAGTATCGTCCGCGGTGTTCGCTGCGATTATTTTCTGTTTCGTCCGTTCTATACGCGAAGTCAGAGAATTTATCGTACGCGATAGATCGTCGGTCGATTGAAAATCGTTCGCCGACAACGCTCGTTTATATTCCGTTTCGTCTCCCTCTTCTGAAAGTTCTTTAATACCGAGCAATTGTTCTAATTGTTCTTCGTCTTCCGCGAGTCTTTCTTCACGTTTACGAGCGTTGATTTCGATCAATCGTCGAGCTAATTCACGTTTCCGTTCTTTCTGCTGTTCGGCTAAAACGACAACGCTCTTTCGATTACTCGAATTCGACGGTATATAAAAACAGTGCGACTGATCCGACGATACCTGATACCTGATAAAGCGGGTGCGTTCACCGGCATCGTATACGGTAGCTGAACTTTTTTTACATTCGCGTCGTAATATTCAGGATCCATCCATTTTTTCAACTGCTCTTGATAATCGTAAGCAATATAGCAATGTTCATGAAGCAATTCTTCGATTCTGCTTAAGGTAATAGATGTACAATGTACAGGGTACTTAAGCTGTAGCAATCTATGTAAAAATATTGCGATATGAAAACCTCCTAGATTAATTCTACGAGCTTTATCTGCAACTGCGGCACCTTTCACGACCGGAATAACGTGCGTAGTGTGATATCCACAATTGACAATGAGACACGTATCTTTAATGTTATTTTGAAGACAACTAAATAACGCATCTATGCCGTAAGTTACTCCAGGAATACCATAACATTCAAATAAAAGCTCCGACATAACTAAAAAGATATTTAGTAACATATTTCATCAATATCTCAATGTACATGCAATTATATTTATATATATATATGTATATACACAATACATACGTTGCCTACAATAATTAGGATTTAAAAATGCTTCAGTCATAATAATTGGATGTTTAATGCAACCTTCTGTATCAATTCCTAATTTTGTGAATATATAATCGAATATTTGTTCCTGTGCTTCAAAGTGAGTAACAACATTACGATCAAATTGTGTCTTCAGTTGAAATCTTACTGCTTCAATGTTCGTAATATCATTGCCTACTTGTGTGACAGGTGTCTGAAGCGGTTCCGATGAATCTTTTTTACTTCTATCTTTCCTCGGTTTCGCGACCAAATTTTTAAAGACTAAACAGGGATCTACTTGATTCATCCAACCGACTCTGCACTGATACGAACCTGTTTGAACATATTAGTTTATGTCGATATGTACATCCGTGTTTAAAGTACATGAGGATTTACATAGAATACAATGTGATACGGCATGTACGATTGAAAATATTGTAGGTTACTGAACTCTAAACTAACCGTTATCTATAATAATCGGCATTCCAGAATCTCTTAATGTTGCGGAATATTCTTGTACAATATCTGGAATTGTTTTGATATCTTTTAAGACAATTACATTATCCATTTTATTATTTCAGTACAAACAGCAGAATTAAAAACAGGCACGCTTTTAAAAAACATTAATATAAAAAGATTTTTACATTCACTACAATTAATTTATATTCTCACATTTAGTTTCTGTATTTAATTCAAAAATAGCTTTTAAATCAAAAACACGAGGTAAATAAATGCTTTTTTTAAGCACATAAAAACAGAATCAACAGAAATCTACGTATATTTAGTCGGAGCTCGTGCTAGGTGGCTCTGTGTACATGAAAATTACCTCTCGAATGCAATTTTGAGTTTATAGCAGCTGTTTTTCATGCAGCGTTCGGGTTGTGCATATGTGTGGTTGAATTATAGTGTATAAATTTTCACTTTTTTTACTGATTTTATATAATGAACGGATTATTAAAAATACCGGCTTTGTTGGCTAGAAGCACGTGCTCTAAACTGGTAATAATTATTTGTTTATTTAATTCACATTATTACTGTATCGTACGTTTCTAGTTACATAACTGGAAATTATGTTAAAAATCGAATCACCTGAAATTATTTTATCAAAATATTGTCAATATTTCTTTTGTCGTTAATTTACCAATATTGGTTAGATTTTTCATGTAGGAGAGACCTATGGTCATATATTAGTCATTTAATTTGCATCAAAATATAAATGTCATCAACTAGTTGATTTTCATAAATTTAACTCTTAATTATGTTTGAATAGTTGTTTTTTTTATTATTGTCATTTTTATATGTTATATATGCACACACACACGCACATATATATATATATATATATATATATATATATATGTATATATATATATATATATATATATATATATATATATATATATATATATATATATATATATATATATATATATATAGAGAGAGAGAGAGAGAGAGAGAGACACACATCATACACACATTATAATGTTTGTAATAAGGTACAAAAAATTAAGTCCTTTTTAATTGTCTTATTGTTTGATGCCTGAATGTGAATACTGTAAATAAATTAACGATATTTTAATTCATTTAAAGAAATTTTAAAAATATGAATTGTTTTAAAAAATATTTTTTTGTATATATGTTATGTATGTAGTATTAAAAATACATACAACACACGTACACAGTCTGTCAGAGAGCAGCAGCAGACATAGGACAGGCATAAACAGATAGGCAGACACACACATCCGTACGTGTGTGTTTATGTATGCACATTATATGTGTTTGTTTTTAGTCATTTTTGATAAATATAGTAAATTATTTGTAGAAAATTGATTTGTAATCTGAAATGAGTTTTGTCTATCATATAAATTGATTTATTATGTTATTTATTTATATTATTGTTATGTAAAATATTAAAATCCATTAAAGCGAAACATCACCGATAAATGTTTCATTACTTGGGAATTCCTTTTGATATTTATTCAATTTTTATGTGTTCACGATAAGAAATCTTTCTTTAGAGACAAACTTTTGATAAATAAAGTATGTGTTGTTTGAAAGTCCTTGACTTTAATAGTAAAATACTTTATCTTTATGATGATTTTTTGAATGCATTTATCAACATTTTCTATTAAATAAGTATGCTATTAGATACCTGGAAAAGTACTGTTAGAAAGAAATGCATATAAAATGATAAATATATGCGTTTTTGAATATATATAATCGATTTATTGTTATTATATTGAAATGTAATGTTAGTCGTATGATTTATATGGCGTTATTTATTAGCTTTTAAAAATATATTATTTTATAAAAGTTATTTCTTAACCTGTTTAATGTCGAACATGTAATGTTAACTATTTTTCGATAGCTTATTCGAACTGTTATTTTAATTCAATGCTTTGTTGATATAAAATTGTAATGTTTTTACAGTTATAGATATTACAATATTTATTCAACTTTAAAGCGTTGTTTATTGTTTAGAAAGAAGCTGGTATTATTTAGTTTAGTATTATATAAGATACAATAATAATGATATAATGTACATATTTATATTAAATGCAATAAAATAACAAAGTTATATTTGATATTTATATATATATATATCAAATATAACATATTTTGTTTTATATATTTGAAATTTATGTATTATGTACAAGTTTTTGTTAATATATACTTTTTATTTATGGTCGATTTTTAGAAAAAAATGAGAAATCTTTTAGATTGTATGTATACATATTAATTTTATATTTCTTAAAAAGTAAAGACGTATGTTTTAATTTAGGATAACATTTATACATATACGTGTGTTTTGATTATATAAATAAACTTTAAATTTGATATATAATTGTTTAGTTTCTATTAATGATATGTTGATTATTATTTTTCTTAATGACGTGATTTTTCTCTGTAATATTTATTTGTAGGATTTATATTTTAACATTGAAAATTTTATTTTTGGATTTATGTTTAACCGTCATCATCAGCTTCGATTTGTACACTACTGGATGAAGATTTTTTTCTAAATGCCATTCTCTTTTATTTCTTCCTTTTAAATTTTCTTTTCTTTCTGCTATATATATGTATATAATATAAATACAATACATACGAATATTTTTGCCAATTTAGAATAATGGATCATTAGTTGCCTTAACAAGAAGTTTGCATTACACAACGGACATATGGAATGCAAAAACATCATGTGGTATATCAAAAGAATATCCAACAATTGATCATTACCATGATGCTGTTGTTGTGGGGGCTGGTGGTGCGGGCCTTCGAGCTGCATTTGGTCTTGCTGAAGAAGGATATAAAGTAGCAGTAGTTACTAAATTATTTCCTACACGGTCACATACAGTGAGTGAATTTTGTTTCTGTATTGTTTTTTGTTTATACAATATTTTTAATAAAATGAAATTATTAAAATTATATAATATATATATATATATATATATATATATATATATATATTGTGAAAAATAATACCCTTATTTAAGGTAGCAGCTCAAGGTGGTATTAACGCTGCATTAGGAAATATGGAAGAAGACAATTGGTTATGGCATATGTATGATACAGTTAAAGGTTCTGATTGGTTGGGTGATCAAGACTCGATACATTATATGTGTAAAGAAGCTCCGCGTGCTGTTATCGAGTTAGAAAATTATGGAATGCCGTTTTCAAGAACTAAAGATGGTATTTTCGATAGTCTTTTTTAATAATTATAAATATAAAATTTACCGGCTTTTAGGTAAAATTTACCAAAGAGCTTTCGGCGGACAATCTCTCAAATGCGGTAAAGGAGGTCAAGCGCACAGATGTTGCGCCGTCGCCGATCGGACGGGTCATTCTATGTTACATACGTTGTACGGCCAATCGCTCGGCTACGACTGCCATTATTTCGTCGAGTATTTCGTTCTCGATCTGATCGTGGAAAACGGCGTCTGTCTCGGCGTCGTCGCGATCAATCTCGAAGACGGTACGATACATAGGTTCAGAGCGCAGAATACGATACTCGCGACGGGAGGCTGCGGGCGTTCGTTTTTCTCTTGCACGTCGGCGCATACGTGTACGGGCGACGGTAACGGTATGATAGCTCGTCTCGGTCTCCATAATCAAGATCTCGAATTCGTACAGTTTCATCCGACCGGTATTTATGGATCCGGTTGTCTCATGACCGAAGGATGTCGGGGCGAAGGCGGCTTTCTCGTTAATTCCGAAGGAGAACGATTTATGGAAAGATACGCGCCGAATGCGAAAGATCTCGCGTCACGTGACGTCGTATCGCGTGCTATGACTATTGAGATTCGTGAAGGAAGAGGAGTCGGTCCAGAAAAGGATCATGTATACCTGCAATTACATCATTTGCCAACTGAACAGCTTAATGAGCGATTACCAGGAATTTCTGAAACTGCAAAGATTTTTGCTGGTGTTGATGTTACTCGTCAACCTGTACCTGTTTTACCAACTGTTCATTATAATATGGGCGGTGTCCCCACAAATTATAGAGGACAGGTTAGATATTACCCTTTTTCATACAAATGTGTGTGTGTGTGTGTATATATACATATACATACATATATACATATTTACATATATACACACACACATATATATATATATATATATATATATATATATATATAAAATATATGTATTTTCTTTCAGGTTATATATATTGATAAATCAGGAAAAGAATCTGTGTTACCAGGATTGTATGCTTGTGGAGAAGCAGCAAGTACATCAGTTCATGGTGCCAATAGACTTGGTGCAAATTCTCTTCTTGATATAGTGATATTTGGTCGGGCTTGTGCACTTTCAATTCTTGAAAACGATAGACCATGTACACCGTTAGAACCGTTCAAACCAGTATGAATGTCTTTTTTTTAAAAAAAAAAAATCTATTCCTCATATTGCTATGTTTTACACAAATGAATTTTGTTTTACATGTAAAATTTTTGTGTAAAATATATTTTACACAGTTTCATTTGTGTGTAAGGAATTTAAAAGTAGATTGTAAATATTAAATTAATTTTAATATAATTTTTCACTAAAAAAATATTCTTTCGTACATACGTTTTTATATTATGTACATTGTATAATTTCCTGTTTATAAATTTGTTCGTAATAGACGTAAAAAAATTTTTAGAACGCGGGTGAAGAATCCGTCGCGAGACTCGATAAATACCGTAATTCAGACGGATGCACTTTAACAGCAGATCTTCGTCTTAGAATGCAAAAAATTATGCAAAAACACGCAGCTGTATTTAGAATAGAAGATTCGTTAAAAGAAGGTTCGTATGCTATCTCGATTTATCTTATTCGATGATAATTAATATTATTTTTTTAGGAATCCAAAAAATGCAAGACTTATATAAGGAAATGGCAGATATTAAAGTCGTAGACAGAGGATTAATATGGAATTCAGATTTAATCGAAACTCTCGAACTTGAAAATTTAATGATATACGCCATGCAAGTAGTCGTCGCAGCCGAAAATAGAAAAGAATCTCGAGGGGCGCACGCTCGTGAAGATTATAAAACACGAATGGACGAATACGATTTCAGTAAGCCCCTCGACGGACAGACGAAGAAAAGCGTAGATCAACATTGGCGTAAACATACGTTGACGCTCATCGACGTACGGACCGGTAAAGTGACGATTTCGTATAGACCGGTCGTCGACACCACGCTCGACGGAAACGAATGCCCGTCGGTACCTCCGGCGGTTCGGTCATATTAAGTGCTTTTAAAATGTACGTGATCTATCGATCGTTGCTTTGTATAAAATGTCGTTGTTTCTAATAGCTGTATTTCGACTATAACGCATCTTTAAAAAATGGAAGTAAATTATTTTGAAAATAAATTTCTCTCACAGTTTGTATTTTGTACGTGTGTATATATGTGTGTATTTATTTGTGTACAATATGAGTTTATTATGCTTATGTGATATTTAAATAATTGTAAATAAGTTAACATTGCTTAATATTTTTCTGTATTAAAAAGTAAAAAGGTTATTTAATTTTTGCAATATTTTCAATGAAAGCTATACTTTTGTTTTTGTGAGACATTTTTTTTTGATTGATTTTTCTGATAATATGTTAAGAAACTTGAAAGGTCGATAAAATATCGTAATAGAGTGAAAGAAAATTGTTCAATTTCCAGAAATAACATGTAGATTCTTTCAAATTTTTATATACATATACATTCTTGCAGAATAGGTTTTATTGGAATAAGAATAAATGTATTCTTTTTAAAATATTTGATTTATGATTGTTGTATAAATTTGAAAATCCAATAGTGTTGTAATTTAATTTTAATAAGATTATTTTTGTTTCTAATAGTATGCGGTTCATATTGAATTGTATTTTTTCATTACATTTTTTTTTTTAGCAAATTATTTTAAATTATATATACAGGTATGTGTATATTTCTGTATTTTTTTAAATAATACAAACTATATCTTTTTTTAGTTAAGGAAATTGGTTATGAAATTAACATTTATTTCTAGAATATAAGATTGTTATATGTTTATTTCTTGAAAATTTTAAAATGTTATATTTTATATAATTTTCACTAAATTATATGTTCGTCTAGTGCATATGTTTATATATGTATATATGTGTTTGTTTAAACATATGAATACACATAAACACACATACGTACTTACATATATATATATAAATTTTATACATTGTATTTAATTCCAAAAATCGATCGGTTTCAAAAATATTCTCGAGATATTTTATAATGTAAATATTTATTTTCTGAAGTAGTTCGTTCCTGATTCGATGTTTGCTGAAAAATATTTCACAACGTATATTTTTTCAGAATTGACTGAAGAAAATAAGCTGAGGAAAGTTCGATGAAAGTGAATGTTTATTTCAAAATAATAGAATTTGTTAACTATACTATGAAATGATTATAAGTAAATATTACTGAGGATAAAACTACTCGAATATTCATTATTTATTTGAATCATTAAGTTATCGATATTTCATATGGTCCTAAAAATATTTTTAAACAATAATTACATTTTGAAAAAAGTGTTTACTGAAAATTTCATTAGTTACATATAATTTAAAAATAAATATATTTATTTTCAAAGATGGAGTTTAGAACATTGTGAGTTATTATTAGTATTTTTTATATAGAATTATTAGTACATTTCAAAGCAATATATTTTATAGTCACATTGTCATTAAAAAGCTAACTTTCAAAATGTATGCATATTTTTGTGTATTAAAGTATATGCATTTCATTTTGCACATAAATAAAATCAGCAATATTTTAATAGTATTTTTAAACTACTACGTATTTCGTTTTTTTTAACATTTTATTTACCTTTACATGTTTTAAACTATTTATTTTGTTGTATTGTAAAGAAAAAATTAAATACATTTGTTTAGTACTTACTTACTGTCCTTTATATACCTTTTGTGAATTGTTGACTTTTTTAAAAAAATATATATTTCTATTTATATTAGTAAATTAGTGATTATTAAATATTTTTCTCTAAAATTTATATTCCTAGGGTTAAATAAATACATTTGTGTAAAAACATTGTCCAATTGATTAAATCGAAGTTTTTTCTACATAAAATTTGTTTTATGTTTAAAAATGCAAATTTAATAATTGGTTAATTATTTTATTACCAATTTTTGATTTTAAATGAAAAAATATATTTTTAAAATATAAATTATTGCTTTTTCAGATCATGAAAAAAAATTATTGTTCACTGTAAATCGCCCTTTTATTTGATATCGATTCTAACCGATTTACACTTTCAGCAATGTTAATATTTGTTATTACTATAGACTCCTGTAGGTTTACTAATTATATGTTTATATGTAACCGACCGCTGGTGGATTAGTATTACCGTCTGTAAATATAGAGCAGACGGGGCTCTTCAGCTTTAATAAAAGTAATTTGCCTAAGGGAGAAAACTCTGAATATAAAAATTCTCACCGACCCGCCTGGTCAGCGTGTTAAATAATGACCAAATCAATGAATGGTAACATTTATTGAGGCTTCTCAACAGTGAAGCTAATATTAGCTGATATGATGATATATATACGACGGTCGTTTGATAAGTATGGTAAAAAAGTATGAAAAACTAAATTGAAAAATTTAATTAATTAAATTAAACAATTTTTATAGTTAAAAGATTATCTTTCTATCTTTAATCGAAATATTAAGAAGAACCCATATGTTTTTGAATAGAATTTAAGATGTAATGTTCTGTTATGAGAGTATATTTTTTTTAACTATTGTCGACTAAATCAAACCCTTTAAATAAAATTCGTTCAATGTTCTACAGTGCGATTTGTATTTATTAATTCGTTTCATTTTATAGATGACATTTTATTTTAAATATAAATCGATAAATTTTTCATAAAACTAACATATAAAAGTAAAAATTATATTTTGGAGTTCATGTTTAAAATTATATTTTAAAAAATATATCCAGTACAAGTAATTTAAATACATGTCAATATATTTATCGTTTTGATGAGTAATTTGTTTTCACGGATAACTTTTTATCGATTGTAAATTCTCCTTACTTATTTATTATTACATTATAAGAGATTTTTTTAATTAGATATCTGTAAATAATATTTTTTGACGTCAAATGCAAAATTTATCGTGCTCTGTTTTTCTCGCAATTGTTTTTGATGGTAGTTTACGTAAATTACATTGAAAATAATAAGTTAAGTCTCAATATTTGATAAATACGACAATTACAGAAAAAATATCAATTACGTCTTTGCTGGCAAAATGTATATTTAAAAGATTTAACATATGGGAAAACTATAACTAACAATAAATGTTTAATTGAAAATATTTACTCTGCACAAAATTTTAAATCAAAATTGTACATTGCAATAAATATAAACAATTCTTATTCGATTTTTTAAATTTCGAATAAATATAAAAATTTACTATAAATCGATTTTTATGTTTTTAGGGATACCTTTATCCAGCAGTAGATACAAAAAAGCTGACGATGATGATGGTGATGTATAAATACATACATATATACATATATACATATATATATATATATATATATATATATATATATATATATATATATGTATGTATGTATGTATGGATATGTATGAAATTTACGAAATATTTACGAAGAATGTTCGAATACATAGTTCGAATATTTTTTTAATTATAAATAACACTTTTTCAGGATGTAAGAGCGAAATCCCACGACAACAAATCTATTTATGCAAGTAACAAGTTAATTGATAAACAAACTCGTACATACACAATTAAAATAGATCAAAAAGACATTATCGATAAGGGTTGTTCAGATAGCCTTTCGTATCAACGACCTATCACCTTTTCCGAAAAATCCTTGTTCAATTCTATCCTTCTCCAATTATTCGAAATTAACGAACGTGTATTTTTATCGTTAATTTGTTATTTGCCATAGTTTTTTTTTACTGCAATAACATTCATCTCGTATTAGTTATCGACCTATGTGTTCGTTTCGATTGTCACGCCGAATACAAATAATATATGAAAACGAATTAGATCAATGTCATTTAAATGCAGAACGAATTTGTCTCCTGTTATCTTTGTCGCGTAGAGTTCGAGAATACATAATTATCTGAAATGTTTTCTTCGGACTGATGTTGTTCGAATGTTGAAAAGCACGTACTAGTCTTTCTTTTGTCATCAGATAGAGAATTCGGTCGGTTTTCTTGTCGATTGTTGTTGAAATATTAACGTTATTCGCGTCCGTGTCGTCGTCGAATATACCCGTTTATACGATAGTATTCTTATATTGATATTTTTTTCGAATCAGAGTGGTCCAATCGAATTAAACAAATACACTCGAGTATTTGATCGTACAAAATATTAGATTAATATTAATTGTGAACGTTTCTGTTTTGATTGCATTTATTTGTATATGGTGACATACAAAGAATTTACTTGTGAGACCTGCATGCGATTTTCTCGAAGATTTCATTTCGAGTATAAACATCAGTGCAGGCCGAGCAAAAAACAGTTTGCAAAACTGTTGTTCGATTATTGTTTAGGTGAGTTTATCGATTTCATTTCGTTTTATATATATATATATATATATATATATATATATATATATATATATATATATATATCATTATCATCATCATCAATCTACTGTTGGATGAAGACTTCCAAAAATTTGCCATTTCGATCGATTCAAATGTCTTCCTCTTTCAGTCCATCCAATAAGTGTCCTTATATCTCTATCCCATCTATCCATTATACATACATATATATATATTTATCTTATAGTACATTTGTTAATTTCTAGTAAGAATTAGTTATTTGTGGTTTAAAAATGTCTTAAATATTAAAATTAAGAACCGTTTACTTTTAATGTTTAACTTTATAACATACTGCAGTAATGAAACGATTTATATAGAAATGAAAATTTTAAATGAAATGATATAATAATATGTATTATGTGAATCCTAGCTAGATTTTGACAAAAATCCAATTACTTAAAAAATCAGTTTTGTTTAAAAAAAAACACACAGATATTTCGTAGATACAGTTTTAAATTACAAATCAGACTTAAAACTTACTGCAATACGAATCGATTTCTCGTAATTGTAAAAAAAAATAAACAGTTCGATTTCGTACATAAAAAAAATATTTAATTAAGATATCGATTCGTTTGAAGCGAGATTAGACAACATGTCCCAGTAAACAAGTTAAAAAAATACTAAAGACTGTTGTGCAAGTATTTACTAACGGTTCGAATTAAATTATCTTCGGAATGAAAAACGTAAATAATTCCACTCAGTTTGGACACAATATGTGTATATTATCTAAAAATAGTTCGAAATAAATATTACTAGTTTAATGCAGTAATTCTATGTGAATTCAGTTGCTTAATTTTATTTTATCAGCAATACGAGGACGCATTATCAGTATAAAATAATTGAATGGTTTATTCGAAATGTTACAGAACATTTGTTACCTTAAAAAATGAAGAGATATATGTTATCTTTATCATTATTTTTCTTTATACATACATACATACATATATATATATATATATATATATATATATATTTCATAAATGTTATTTTATTTTTTAAATGTTACATTGATTGATGTATCAAAAATATCACATTTTCAAGATGGAATTAAAATATGTGTGTGTGTGTGTTTAATATGAGATCGATAGAATTTATTCAAAATAATTTTCATCTTTATAAAAATATACTTTTCTATTATTTTCATGTTATTAATGTCATTGTTATAAAATATTTTGTTTTTATGTTCAAGAAACTGCCCTATATCTCTTTGTATCTCTTCATTCTTCATACATTTTGTTGTCCTTGAATGAAACTCGAGTGAATGTGATGAACATGAGAGATCTTTTTATAGTTTCATTTATTCAATTTGTACTTAGTAATTCTCGCTTTATATAATCTAGCATCGATAGGAAACAAATTGGCCGATCAAAATTACTTTTCCATTTCTTCTGCACTCTTATCAAATCAGTATAGAATTTTCTAACGTTATCGTTTTATATAATTTCTAAAAATAATAATGCTTAGTGATTATCAAACGGACAACGTAGTCTTTTGTGAATGAAGAGATGATTTTGGCGATTATTCTGTGGACACATTTTCATCAAGCTCTCGTTGTTTTTCTCTTTCTCTCTCGCTTATATATTTATATATATATATATACACACTTTTCCAAAATAAATCATTATGGAAAATTAGAAAATGTTTTATATTTAATTAATTTTGAATATCTTTCAATTAATTGAATAAATTTTTAAATTATTATTTTTTTTACAGGATATTAAATGAAATCTATCGATTTATCTCATTTATATTATTTAATGAATGTATATAACATGTTTTATTTCATAACGAATAGAAATACTTATCATACGAACGAGTATAATTTCCAAATGAAATTTCGAATTAAAAAAAACACTCATTAAAATGGAGTAATATTTATTTATACTATGTTACATATAACATAATGTAATTTTTGATTTAAATCAATCGATGATTTAATTACAAAATTATCTCAGTGTTTTTTCTTAACAAATCTTAAACTGTTAATTAATTCAATTAGGATTTTAGAAAAACAAACAAACAAACAAATATGTATGCAGTTTTATTAGAAATAATGAAAAAAAAATCATGTGCATAGCAACAAAACTATTCACAACTGTCAATACGCTGGGGTCATGATATATGCTTTGATAAGAATTGATAAAGTGTTCTAAATAAACCTACGTTATTCAGACAGAAATTTATTCAATTCCATTTATTAGCATTCTCTGTGTCATTTACATTGAACTTTTATGTCTAATATTGAATGTATTCGATTCGAATTATTTTTATATATCTGAATTTTATGTTGAACACGAAATTGATTCTTAACGATTGCATATCTTGATATTTATTACGTTTTCATAATTATTGAAAGTCGGCATATATTTATGACTTAATTATAAGACATAATTTGATAGTGAAGTAAGAATATTATAGAGATATTAAATTTTTAAATGGATTTTATTTCGAATTTAACTTTGTTACATATTTTTTTTTAAAAAAATAGAAACTTGTCATTCAAATGATTTATTCCTGATAAAAATATTTGTTGTCAATTTGTATTCTTTATATAGAAAAATAAGATTTCATTTTATATTTAAATCCTAATTTTCATTATAATTCATTTTTCCTTTCACTGATTATTGTTATTATCAAAATATGATATTTGTCTGAACCATCTTCATCATATATATATATATATATATATATATGCATTTCATATAAAGAAACACAGTACTTAGTACTTTTGTATTTATTTTTTTTTAGATATAACATGACTATTGTATAATTTATTAAATTTAATTTGCTGGCAAGCAATTATTAAAACATTTACTATTGATGTATTTAGCAATTATAAAAATACGATAGTGGAAATTATTTCAGTCGATAATAAAAATATTAAACAAATAATATCAATAATCTTCTTACAAGAGATTGTTTTTTTTTTAAAACGAATTGTTTATATTTTTCTATACAGAAACAATATGCATGTATGTCTTTTTTAAGAAAAAAACTCTGTACAGTTTTAACGAATAGTCAAAAGATAAAATATTAATTTAAAGTACTCGTCATTTAATAATATATTTTGTACGAATACTTTTTTATTAATAAAAACAAATCGGAAATTAGTTACAACAATGCGTTGTAAAGCATTTATTTGACATATTTTTTAGATTGCTGCGCTGCTGAAATGGCTGCCGTTCCACAAGCTGTTTTCATTGCACGCAAAGTGCGTGAAAATGAAAATATGCTTGCGAAAATAAATACAATCGATCCAGAACCACGTCCTCCGAGATACGATACACGACGTATGTCAATTTAATTTTTAATTGTCGTACACGTTTAATATACGAACATTGTTTATTAAAACAATTGATATATCGTTTTAAATTCGTGTTAAAGCACACGAAATTAATATTTTTAATTGTGCTTCTTTTATAGATCGGACATATCGTATCGTTCATTGACATAAACGATTCTGTTTTAGATATGGAACTGTCTCCGTTGAAATACAATAGCAAACTGATGAATAGCATTTGGGGATTGTACAATCGCTATTCGGTGCATAATTTCAAAATGAACACGGATGCTAAGAAGAATTTCAACTTAGCAGAGCAACAACGGTAAATTTAATTTGCGAAGATGGCGTTGATATTAATTTATATCGTATGAAATCGCCCAATTCTAAAATGTACACCGGTGATTTTAATCGTTTTCTATCAATCGGAATAATGACTGAATATTTCATTTCGATTGGCGACTCGACATGCTAACAAATATAAAATCATCTGTCGGTCAATAGTTTTGTGCTAGTTTACAAATTATTACAGCTGTTTTTTTTAGAAATGAACGAAACATGGCGATTTCATCCGTTACTCGATTGATTTTGTACTATTCATGTTTTGAATATAATATGTATATCCTATAATTGAAAATCTCGATAACATATCAAACATGCATTTTTCTTTTATTTTACAGTGTAACCGTTCTTGCTCAAACCGGCACCGAATCCAACAACCCTTCTTTGTTCAAGAATTTGGATTCAGTGTGGCCAATAACAATGGGCCATCCTTACTAACACCGTGCCATTTATTTTATTATGATTATTTACGATTTCGTAAAAATTATATAGAATACATACATACATATATATATAAATATATATTTTGAATGGGGTTGATCTATTAAAAAGATATGATTAAAAAATGCCATCTTATTTCAACAAACCTCTCGATCGGAACAAGTTTGGTATTTTGTGATATTATTAGTGACTTTAGTGAGACATATTATTTTTTATCAATTATGGTTATGTATTAAACGTTATTATAAACAAATATAATAAATGTTTATATGCACGATGGATGAACGTGTGTGTGTTTATAAATAATTTAATTCGAGTTACCTATTTTTTTTTTTCTTATTTAAATCACAACGGACGATACGTAACGTCGTATAATTTAAAATTTCACTTTAATTATTTTTTATTTTACTTTTTATAGCACATAAAATACTTAAATTTTTTTTGAAAACATTATTAATAGCCCTGGCAAGTTCGAAATTTATTTTAAGCGTTTAAAAAAATGCTTATTTAAAATATTCTATTATTTTGACGAGTATGACGATTTAATTTTGTCCCTTTACGATTATAATTTAAATATATGATATGGTTTTGTAACTTGAAATAGGTAAAGTAAAATATTGACATTTTTTTTAGCATTACGTTGATCTTGAGTGATTTTTTTCTAAATATTAAATCGTATATCTATGTAACTAGTTATTATTATTTTTTTTTCATTAAAAAAATATACAATTTTTGATTACAGTTAATTTTCGTTAGTCTTATCGAACTCGACTGATGGATTTATTGAATTATTTTAATTTACTAATTGAATTTGACTGTATTATATGTATTTATGTTATAAATTAACAATTTTGCTTTGAAAATATTTCGAAAAAATCGATTCAGTGTATAATAGACATTAATGATAGATATTATGCTTCGTTTTTATTTTCTGTTATGAAAAATACAATTATGTAATTTTTCATTGTGTTTTTGATGTCACCACACCTAGCGACCCGTTGAAGTTGATCGGCGGTAGTGTTTCGACGACGACGCTTTTCCCGTTCGATTTTTTTAACAAACGTTTCAGTTCTTTGTTCTGTTTACGGAGTTTCTGAACCTCTATATTTATATTATGACGATCTGAAAAGTGTATTGTAAAAATAATAAAAATATCAAGAAGTAAATATTCACATCGAACGACGTGTCGATTTGAATATATTTCACAACGTACCTTTTAAGATTTTATAATATTTCTGTAATCCTGAATAGAGCGAATCCCACATTTTAATTCTTTTAGCACTGAATATTTCTTTGAACCGATCCCAGAAGATGGATACGTCAGCTAAAGTCATCGTACGAGATACTGTACTGTGTTTTTTAGAAACTCGAGATGTTATACTCTTTGTAGTTCTGAAAACAAATATATATATATATGAAATCATAAGTAAGTAATGTACTGGATTTTTTTTTAATCTGATTTAAAAATCGATTGTAATGTAACATTGTTTTATTTACTATTCACTGGTTTACACACGTCTCGTTAATAGATATATGTCAATTAAAAAATGTATACACGTACTCGTCTTTGGATCTATGAAAATTGCACGCAAACTCCTTTAGTCCTCTGATGATGTACGCAGAATTGATTGCAAGTACGTGATCTGCTTTACATTTCACCTTGTTCGCTGGTTTTCGTTGTCGATGTTGAGGAAGAACGCTCGTTGCCGATTTATGTGTGAACGCGCTGAACTGCGTGGTGGCCGATTGTGCATTGTTTAGAATTTGACTTTGACTAAAACCGCTAACGTTGAATATGTCCGAATATCTGAAGTAAAGAAAAAGTCCCGATGAAGTGTATTTATTTGCATGCGAAATTCAATAGAGCCGTGCCAATACTTCATATGAACGTTGTTCGTGAGACTGTTGTGCTCCTCGGTTTCCCGTTCGGTTTCCAAATCGTTGACGGTTTTCTGTACGATTTTACTGATGTCTATTATATCTGCGTTATACTGATGCGTGTCGATCGTTCTTTTCTCGTCGAACTGTAAAATCGACTTCGAAGAAACATTCGATTCGTCTATGTCCTCGACTTTCAGTTCCGTTTCTGACGGGACTTCGAAATTTTGCGACGACCCCGAAGTACAGATCGGACAGTAGGCGTACGGTAAGAAATAGTCCACCAACGAGTCCATATCTTCGTACGTGCTGACATTTAATGCCGCGAATACGTTATCTAGACGTATGATCTTTTGTTCGTTTTCGAAATACGGTTTCATGATCGATATCAAACGATCCTCGATGAGAAAATCGGATTTTTCCGATAACTGCGTGAGTATACGACGAAAAAGAATACATCTGTTGCCTGTTTTATCTGCCGTTAAAGATTTGTCCGTGTATTTGCTCTTTAGATGGATATCTTTTTGTTCCATCGCCGTCCTGTAAACATACGATACGGTTGTATTATACGGTCGAATTAACTAAATTCATTCGACGACGACATAATCGATGTACTTATAGCTCAATAAATCCTCCTTGCGTAGTAGCTCCTTCTCCGGCGATATCCAATCGACGCCGAGCTGTTGTTCGTAGAGCACTTTGTCGACGTCCAATATCTTCTTCAATAATTTAATTCCTTCCTCTACGTTCATGTCCCATATCTGTTGGTACATTTTCTCGTTGACTTCAGTGAAATGACTCGATTTCATTTCGACCTCGGTGATGTACTCGTTCAGCTTGATGACCTCGTCGGTCAGTTTTGCTATTTCCGCCTTCGTCTGTGTGTCGTACTCGTTCGTTTTCGATTTTAAATCGTTGACGACGTCTTGTAATTTGTTGATTCTTCTCTTTTGATTCGATCGACTTAACAGGTTCTCGTCTTCTCTACGTTTCAAGATCAAATAGTTGTAATCTAACTTTTCAGAGTTTAACAAGCACAACGCTTTCATCTGTTGTAGCTCTTCTTGGAGCGATTGAACGTCCAGCTCGAGTTGAATTTTAGTTTCGCGGTATTTTTCCTGATGCTCGAGAATCAGTTTGTGGATATCTTCCTCTTGAGCGTTCATCTGATCTAATTTCTTGATCATGTTGCTTTCCTCTTGCTCGTCTCGAATTTTATACAGCTTTTCCCACTTTTTGTTGTTCTGTTCTATTAGTGCTAATCGTTCGGCAACGATCGCTTCTTCGATCAGTTTCAGTTCGTTCACGTATGCGCGTCTCATTATGTTGACCTGTGTGAAAGTAAATCGTCATAAATAAATAAATAAAACAGACACAAAATATGTAAATCCGATCGACTTAACAAGACGTGACATAAAATCCATCTCTTTACCTGTTTATCGATTCGTTCGCATAAAATTGCAATATCTTCGGTCTGTTTTCTTTGATCGATACTGAAATTCATGTCTTGAAATGAAAGTTCCTCTTTTAATTCGAAAATAATCGCATCTTTTTGTGTAATCAGCTCGTCGCATTTGATTTTCTGTAGCGCCATATCGCGTTGGATATCCAACGGATCGTTCGATTGAAAGATGCCGTCCCATTTAGAATTGATCTTATTGAACATATCGTACGCTGCGTTCGACTCGTCTTCCAATTTCTTGAGAAGTCGATATCTGTTGTTATTTTCTTTTTCGCGCCGTTCGACTTCTCTCGAATCATTGGCAACACGGACATTTGTCACGAGTTCTTCACCTTCGAGGATTAATCTTTCGAGCACTTCCCAACTCGACTCGACTTGTTTTTCAACAGCGGTTTTTTCTATTACTTCTGGTTCTTCCTCTCCCGGTGGCAGTTTTGCTCTGGTTTCGGAATAATAGTAAAAATTACATGCGTTATATATATATATATATATATATATATATATATATATATATATATATATATATATATGTATATATTAAATAGTATTGTATATATATTAAACATTACTTTCTGACAGCTTCGACCCTTCTTTGGATTCGTAATTTTCTCGCTAATTTTCGTTCGGCTGGATCTAAAGATGTGACTTGAGGTTCTTGGACCTCATCGCTTTTTTGACATTCGTTTTCTTCAGAGTTAGTGTCCATTTTTTAATATTTTCATGTACTTCATTAGATGACTAAATAAAAATCGATAGGTAAACAAATATATTCTGTAACTATAAACAATTCAGGGCATCGTTCGAAGGTCGTACATATAAGATATATAGATTAATTTTTAATATTTTACATTTTTTTTTTTTTTTAATACAAACGGATAAATAGTCGGATTTGAATTGTATTCTTATTTATTAGATATATGAAAATTTTTTATATTTATATTTGTAATGTACTGTAGTAATGTATTTTTAATAACAGAGAACGCCACTGTCCGCTTATTTCCTTCCAAGTATTCATAATGGCGGTGAGTGTTTCATCTCTAGTTTAACGTAGCTGAATCTGCCATCATCTGTATTTTCAGATAAATCTAGATAAATGTTTATAATTCTTATATTGCATTGAAATGGTTACTTCAAGGGTATTTTGATATTTAGTCATTATTATTTAAATTTTAGATTTGATTCTTAGATCTTGTCATGTGGTTATGTAGTTCGTGACATAAATATTTTAAAATATGTTTTTATAATAAAATATGTGCCGGTGTTGTGGTCGTTTTAATTTTATCCGATATCGTTAGTTTTAAAAAAATATATTTTATTTTAGCCCGCCCCAGCAGTCGCTAAAGAAAGGAAAGAGCAGAAGGCAAAGAATTGCATGCGGGATTTGCATATTCGCAAATTATGTTTAAATATTTGTGTCGGTGAATCCGGTGATAGACTCACGCGTGCCGCTAAGGTAAAATGTTTATGAAATTTATTAATAAGCAACTTGCAAACATTATAGTGTCTGACATAACCTCACATTTATAGTTTTTGTGTCGCTGATAATATTTTTCGTTGAATCAAAATGTTTAGGTACTAGAACAGTTAACAGGACAGCAGCCCGTATTCTCAAAAGCAAGATATACCGTACGTTCGTTCGGTATCAGGCGTAATGAAAAAATCGCAGTTCATTGTACGGTGCGAGGAGCAAAAGCCGAAGAGATTCTAGAACGCGGATTAAAAGTCAGAGAGTACGAATTACGTCGCGATAATTTTTCAGGAACCGGTAATTTCGGTTTCGGTATCCAGGAACACATCGATTTAGGCATCAAGTACGATCCGAGCATCGGGATCTACGGTTTAGACTTTTACGTCGTCTTAGGCAGACCCGGTGAGTTTCGAGACGTCGTGAGTTTCGAATCGGCACGTACGCGCACGCTACGTTTGAGCGTTTCACCGAAATCGATCGGTGGAACGATCGTAATAGCGTGCGAGAATAATTCTTTTGATTTGCAACACACGTTTACGTATTTACTAAGCGTGTTACGTATAGAAAGAAACAGTTTCGTATAGTGTCGATTTCTTTTATGACGGTTTTATTAACGGTTCGTTTTTGTAGGATTCAACGTAGCGCACAGAAGACGTAAACAAGGGAAAGTCGGCGCTCCGCATCGTTTAACTAAAGAAGATGCGATGAAGTGGTTCCAACAGAAATACGACGGTATTATCTTACCAAGCAAAAAGTGAAGAAATTTTGTTTGTTTTGTATATTACCTTTAATAATAATAAAAAAATATAAAATCAATTTGTGTATCTATCGTTTTGTTTGTTACCTTGTACAGGTGTCATATGAATATGCATGCACACATCATAATATGTTGTGTGTGTGTGTTGTGTTCTATTTTTTTTTGTTTAATAAGTTTCATTTGAATTAGAGTCTTGTATTTAAACATTTCCTGTTAAAGATTCTTAAGAAATTAAAAGCATCATTTCTTATGATGTAAAATAAAAGTTAATTCATGATTTCTTTAGTAGTTTTGTTTTTATAAGACAAAAGTAAAGGTCATGTCAGCTTACACTTTGGTGATGTAATAAAAGAAACTTTTGTTAATAAGTAATATTTTATATTCTATGTTAAAAGGTGGTGGTTGTCAAATTGAAGTTCAAATAGTTTGTGTTACATTCTTGTCTTCAGTTTTATTAATAAATTGGTGATTTGTAATATAAAAACTATATGAATATTGTGTGTACAAGTAGAAATTATTTCAATCTTAAGGTATTTGTCTAAATTTATTTAAAATATATCAAACATTTAACTATAGGTTCCATTTTAATACACATATACACACGTGTGTGTATGTATTTTATATTCTCCGATCCGATGTGTGTAGAAACATTTCTTTAAAGGAATTAGATGATGATTAATAACCTTAAAAGTAAATGATACAGGTTCATATACATAAATCAGCTAATATGAATATTAATATCTTTATTTGCAAAACTAAAATATTGGTTTAAACATTATGATATGGCTATCTATTATAATAATTTATTTAAAATAAATATATTTGTTAATTAAGGCCTTATTTATGACATTGTTAATTAATATCAGCAATTATATGAACGATAACATTAAAAATACATTTATTCAACCGACGAAATAATTATGAAATTGTAAATTTGAAAACATTCCATAACAGTATGTATATCTCTGATACTCGTTTTTTCCATATTCAACAAATTCAAAGTCCAAAGAATTAACTGCTGATTATAATTAATCTGTTATAAATAATTTCAAATATAATATACAGTGTCTCAGAATAAATAATTTTATTTATTTTTTAAATTCATTAATTTATTAACATTATTGAATTTATTTACTTTTTTTACCGGGGAGATCCACTCCATTGTTATAATATTATATTTTTAAATATTCTACTATATATATTTTTATCTTTTTAGGCGTTACTCTACCTTTGTTAAAAACATACAACAAATCATAAAAAAATAATGTTAAATGAATTTCATTTTTAAAAATACTATCAATTAAAATACTCGACTATATAATACACGTATATTTTATTAAAAAATGTCAACTGTATAATGTCAAATTGATAAAATTGCTTAACTGTTATTATGATTAAATTGACCGATTGATTTGCGAAGATTCAGTAGCAAGTTGCGTAATATTTTCATATAATATACCAGTACAACCTATCATATTTTTCATATACAATGTTACAATTTTAAAAGAATCTGTTAAGAAAAAAATCATCTGAGACATGCTGCTGTTAACGAAATTTATGTATATTTATATACATATACGGAAATAAAAATAAATCACTGAACATTTGGTGACCGTATTTAATATATATTTACTCATTTTTTTTATTTACAAATCACAGACCTTCATTTTTCATTATTTGACTAGTTATCAAATCTGTAAAAATTAGCTTAAAACGACCTCAATAATTTATAAATTTATTTCATACATTATAAATGTTCATATAAACACATATGTATGTATATATGATTTTTTTTTTTTTTTGAAACAAATTAATCACTCCTCCGTATATAGAAAGATATATCAATTAAATATCGAATTTCGAATAGATATTATTTGTTTGAACGTTAAAAAAAATGATTGTTTTCAATGAAATATTCGATTGTAAGAAATCATTAGAAATTGTTAAGCACTTATATCATAAATAATATATTTTTTATAATTCAAATATTACTATAGTAAAAATAAAAATATACAATTTTATATAAAGTTATTTTCACTTTTTTATATACTCATTTTTTTAATCTGTACGTAAATTAAAATCTTATACATTTTGTTTTTATATTTATTGACAATATAAATATGAAAACAGAACTACTTTGGTATATTATATTATAAATTGGTATATTTTTCTATAAATATAATTTATAATTTCGAATTACTTTCAGATATGATTGATATAGATATCCCAGGAGTTTTTTTTTTATATTTCATGTTTTTATATATATACATATACATATATATATATATATATATATATATATATATATATATATATATATATATATATATATGTACATGTCATTATTTAATTCTAAATTGTTATAACAATTAACACATACATAAGTTTCATTATTTTTCGCTTAACTATTTGTAAAAAAAGCACTTCAATTCAATCGTGCAGATCGCTATATTAATATTTCGATAATTAGATTTTTTGTCTGAGATAAACTTCTAGGATGTGGAAAATGTACATAAGCGTTTGTCAGACAATTGGCCCTTTTAAATAAATTATATTAAACGTGCGAAAAATAGACGTCGTGTATTTTTTAAACAATAAATATTTCATTATTTACTTGCGAAATTTCCTTCCTTTAAAAAAACTTGAAATGTAAATCAAATTCAATAAATTTACAATAGCCTGTTTAGTTTTCATTTTCTTCGAATTATTAATTGTTACGTGAAGATTATATTATACGTCGTTGAATTTATTATGTTATTATTTTATCTAAGTAATAGGTATTATTTATGTCGATACGTGAGAGTGTTGCAAATTAAAATTATTACTGTATTTTTGCCGTTGATTGAAATCCAATCGGCGAAATAGAGATTGTGCGTTTTAGACTGATGAATGGTTAACATTGGGGAAAAAATATTTTCGCTAATGATATTTTACGGTTTGGATTTACGATTAAATTGTTTGTTAATGATTCAAGTTTATGAATTTTCTATTTTGTAGAGAAAAGAATAGCTGTTTCATGAAATCCAAATTCATTTTATTGTATATATAAATATATCTTTTTTTTTTAAAAAAAAAACTATTCCAAACATCAATGATTTTTTATATATCGTACTCGGGTTTATCTTAATCGGACCCTATTATTCAACACCGTTCATCAGCAGCAGCACGTAGTGTGCTTCTCCTCTATATCGTTAAATTACTTTTTCCACACCCTATGCATGTTTTAAACCTCAAACAGTTCGTATCTCGACTCGTCATCTCGTACCATTGTGCTACGTCACATAATGCAACAGCTCTTCGCTCGTCCCTTGAGTTCGGCTTTCAAGTCGAGCTTGTTTTTATTTTTACTATTGTCGCCGGCCGCGGCCGCAGCGGCGCTCCGTTGCCTCAGTGCGTGCTTATTGAGTTTTCCTAACGCGGCCAGTGCCGCGACTTCGAATCCATCTCGTACACCTTTTGCCGACGTTCGTGCCGACGTTTCCACGTACGTGGCGGCACCGATTTGTCTGGATACGGCGATCGCTTGTTCGGACGTAACCGGAGCCAAACGACGGATCGTCAGCGACGATATCGTGTCTATGTCGTGTCGAGTGTCGACCTGGCATCCGCATAATATTATAGGAGCGTTGTCGCAATGCGATCGGATCTCTGGATAGTACTGAAATTATCAACACGGACAATCATTACGATTTAGAAACCAACAGTAATTGCAATTATTCAATTTCTATTTATAATACGATTTACCTTTTTAACTGCGTTTTCTAACGATTGCGGTTCACTTACTCGAAAACAAAGTAAAAATACGCTAGTGTCTTGGTATGCTAGAGGTCTTACTGTATCGTAGGCCTTAGAACCTGAAATCAAAAGAGAATTTTATATATATATATAAATGTATATAAAACATAAATGTACGCAAATGTGTTCATAAAGTATATTATTCATAATTCATTTTCACAAAAGCGGCAAGGCGCAAAAATTTATGACCACGTAGAAAGAAATACATGACGTGTGCTCGTAGAGAATGTCTCCTTTTTATTATCGTTCGTCTTGTGCACGCTCGGGAGTAAACGGGAGCGCGGAGGAGATAATGCGAAAACATACATATTACTCGAACGATATATCACCGGTCTAAGATGAATGCATATCAGCGTCAGGTGTAATTAAATTGTTTGAATTTGTGATATCCGTTTGTCTTTTTGTACGCGGTACAATGATTGTTATTCGTATCTATCCGGTCGGATATCGCAGACCAAGTGACGATGTTAAGGGCTATGTGACCGTTTTAGGTCGTGCTGGCTGTGAGTATTCGTTTGTAGAGTTTCGAAAAGGGCGTTTGAGTCAAATTTCAGTTGATTTTCTATAACATTAATGCTTAGGAAAATATTATTTAAAATTTGTTTTTTTTTTTAAAAAAAAGAAAATAAATTTATATATGAACCTTAGTCGTACTTTATTTTAATACATATGCGGTGGCTATGAATTTTGTAACAATTAACAACGAGTGTTTTGTTCTTGTCTGACTATGGCGGCTATTAATTTTGTAACAATCAACAATGAGTGTTATGATCTTCTTGTCAACAACGATTATTATTCGCGTGAGTGCAGTTAATTTATTTGCTGATTCTTATAAATATTATTTGATTAGCAAATATAAAAGTATAAAAATTGTACTGTGAACAAAGAGACGTATTCCAGCTGCTCGATCGAAAACAACTCACGTACGTGAACAAAATGGAGAATTCGATTCTCCACACATACATACATACATACATACATACATACATACATATATATATATATATATATATATATATATATATATATATATATATATATATATATATATATATAAATCACGAATAAATACATTAGATATCGAATAAAAGAATATATTTTTTTATTACTGTTATATTCCCTATAACCCTTTTTGTGTCTTAATTGTCATACGTGTATCGTCTCTGTGTGCCTTGTGTACACTGTCTGTCACGTCCCTCGCGTCCAGGCGGCCATATTAATTTTTCAACAATTACAATTATAATTAACATTACTCAATTTTAAATTACATACATATTTTGATCAATCGATTTTTTTAAATATGAAATTAAATATCTCCAAATATGTATAATATGTTTCGAATATTGAATCGAACTCGCGATAATGTTTTAAGTAAAAGATTTTAATAATTCTGATAAATTTCATAATGAATACAGTACGAATAGTTTAAAAAAAATTAGAATATGAAATATCATCGAGCCGATTTCAAACGATTCCTTTCAAAATAACGCTCAGCATTGAAATTCCAGCTAATCAGAAAAATAGACCAGTTTGAAAAGTTCCGTTTCATTCAAGCAAAAAACGAACTCGAACGTCGCCACTACGCGAATGAAAACAAAATTACTCTGATAGATTTATTGTTCTGTAGAAGTTTTTGTCCGGTATATAGGCACTTTTTTTAACTTTTACACACAGTACATGATTAATGGGCAAGGAACATAAGGGGAAAGAACGTAATTTTCTTAGCGAATTAGAAATCATCCGCGTGTTTGTGAGTCGAACGAACTGATCGGTGTACATGATCGATTCGGTATCAAATATGTAACTACATTTTTTTTAAATCCGTTCAGATTTGAGATGTTTATTCGAAATTTTAAATATAATATTTTGTCGTATGATTAGCGTCGCATAGCAAAGTCTTGTGTTGCGTAGCAACAATAATAATAAATAGATAAGTAACGATGGCGACCGTTGTTATTAACAGCGATGCGAAAATAGTGTAAAATAAAGTAGTGTAACAATGAGAGTGTAAAATAACGATACGATATAATGAAGTAGTGTAAAATAAGAGTGTAAAGATATTAAATAAAGTATACATCACTGAGAATCTTAATAATAAAAATTACAGTCTATTACGATATATAATCAGTCCTACGAAATTAAAACATCGTGGATTTACGACAAAACAATTAGTTTATCAATATTTGATATATTCAGATATTTTATGAACAAATATAAATGTGTGTATGTATATTGTTCTATCAGCATCCATTGTGTAGTTCGAATCTTAAGATTTTTTCATTTCTCTACATCGAAGATCAATCGAAAGAATGGCTTTGTTTGGATGAAGGACAACTAATTGTTGTAAAGAATAAAGCTACTGTTCTCAAGAAAAAAAAATCGACCATTTGGTCTTGTCTGATAATAAATTGTGTGATATAAGATGCGATGGAATTTTTTTTAAAGAAATATCACAAATACAGCTCTGTGACAGAATTTTCATAAAAGACAGATTTTTCATATATATATATATATATATATATATATATATATATATATATATATATATATATATAAGTATATATGTATATCTAACAAAAAATGGAATGTATAAAAATTTAAAATATGAAGCGCAGTGGCATGATTTCATATACTTAACCAAGACAATGATTCGCTGACGGCCCATTAGTCATTTTTGTGTTAAGCTCGGATTTTTACAAGAACGTCGAAATTGCGTTTTCACTGAATTTTTTATTTATCGTGTCTGTACTTTTTCAAGATGATTTGTTTATTCGTTTTTATTAGCTAGCGACTGTTTCTGTTTAATAATAATGAAAAATAATTTACAGACTTATCTTTTTAAATCAGTTTCAAGAAATATATTTATACATGTATGTATATAAAATAATAATTTTGTTGAATTTTAGTATAACTTTTTACATGTTTACTTTTGATACAGAATATATTGAGTACGTTGTTTAAGTAAAATTCAAGAAGAGAAAAATTCACGAATAGATTTGTTAATTCAATTAAAACTTCCAAAAATCAATGCTGCGTCATATAAAGTTTTAATTATAAATTTTATATATATATATATATGTTATGTATGTATGTATGTACGTATGTATAGATTTGTACCTGTGTATATTTAAATACTTCATTGATTTTACTTACCTGACGTGTCCCAGATTGTGTAACTAATTTTATAGTCACCAACGGTGTCATTGATTACATATTTGTCGAATCCCGTCGGTGTGTACATCTGCAACAATAATCATCGTTATAAATTCTCGTCATTAATGAATACCAATTTTAAAATTTACAATTTTATATTTCTACGTTTAATTTGTGTAAAGTTGAAAAGATATTTATTGAAATTGTACTTGATTAGTGTTAATCACATTGATTTTTATTATAATTTAATCGTATTTAAATTATTTTAATATCGTTCGAAAAATATTAGTAATGACTAAAACATGAACTAGAGAATAAGATATTTTTATTTTAAAAAATAATCATATTTCTGAAATGAATAACAATGAAATAGAATGAACGTTTTAATTATTTGTTACTATAAACTCAGGATAATATGTATTGTCAACACGTCAATTCTCTGTTTGATTATCTTCGTTTATTTGTTGAAAGTAAAACTAAAATCGATAATAAAATTTTAATTTAATTATAAAAGATAGATGATATTTAATTGGTTAAAAAATAAAATAAAAATTAAAGTGTAATTTTCCTGTTTAATTAATTAAAGTATTCGGGTTAATTGATATTTTATAAAGATAAATTCCACGATGACAAACGTTTTAATTCTCAAATGTGAGAGATAACGACGCAGGTATTTTTAATAATCTCCAATTTCATTTAAAAATTAACATTTTAATAACAACTAAACGACATCAATTACAAAGCTAGCGAAACTCGTCATACAAATTTATTTATATATATGTATATGTACATACATGAATTTCATACGAAATATGTACAAATAATAATTAACTTTGTAGCGGCGTATAAAAAATCCGCCGACCATTTCGATTAATGCACATTTTAATTATTTTAGTAAAATAGAATAAATCAACCTCGCGCTACTTATTGCACGGATTAACGTTAATCCGTACGTAATCGGACAGATTTCTTGTACAGTGTATTTCTTCTTGTTGTATAAAGTGCAGAGAATATTTAACGTGACATTCTTTAAATTGAAATTAATTATTTATCCCGAGAGACTGTTTTTGTCGTTCTTGGTCATTTTTCAAAATAAACTTTGGCGAAATTTATATTAAGCAAAATTAATTCTATCATACAGTTTAGGCAAATAAGCGATTGCCATTTAATTATTTTTGTTCATTTTTAACATTTTATATATGTAAGAGCTATATAGTATTAATTAGTCCCGTTGTTAATATTCTTTCAGTAATACAACGTGTTTTAATGTGAATTTGAAGATTTCTTATTCTCGGTATTTAGTATAAAAATAATTTTCAAATTACAATGTCAAAAAATATACATCAAGAATGATAAATAGCATTTAACAGCAACATGCTAAAATAAATGGAAAAATGTATATTTTTTCAGTGTCAGTATTTATTAATATTGAATAGGAAGAAATGGTACAAAATAAAACTAAAGCAAATAATGTTATTTATATTGAGTGATCATCTAGATTTGTGTTTTATTAAAAATAAACTATACACCACTTTCTATACACATGTTTCTTTTTAATGAAACACAAATCTAGGCGTCACATTTGGACGATCCTATGTACATAAAATAAAACTATTAATATTATTTTTTATTAGAAGTTTCTTGCTCACGTGGTTCATTTTTTTATATATCAGGCTAATGTGCTGTCGAATCTTCCTCTGTTAATTCGTTTTTTTATGTACATGATTTTATATACAATAATTTTTTTTCATAGAAATATTCATTTAAATAATAATATATAGTTACACTGAATTTTCTGGCGAGCCACCGAAAACATTCCATGTGACAAATTTGGCACATATACCGTGTGCTGTACACGCTAATCAAAATCTAACAGATTCTTTTAAAACAAGAAGATACATTTATTTCAATTCTCATTGTTTTTTTTTTATATATTTCATTCGAGTGTCTTGAACTCTTGAGAATTATCTCTAAAAAATGAAAATTATTTTTTTCAAAAAAATCACTTCGTGTCCGATATACATATTCATATATTATTATTATTAGCTCCTTTCTATCCATTGCTGAATGAAAGTCTCTCTTAAAACTTTCCATTTTAAACGATCCAATACCTTTCTCTTTCAATGGATTTTCTTATATTTTTATCACATTTATTTATTGGTCTTTTCGTGAGTTATATACATACATATAAACACACACACATATGTAAGTATTCTAAACAAAATTTACTCAAACCTGTTTCTGATCTTTGAACGTACATAATTTATTACAGAAAAAACCTTTCTCAAAAGTATATGGAAGAGAAAATTGCTATAAGACTGTTAGTTTTTAATAAAAGTAAAGACATGTGATATGTTATATAGAACTATTATATCATTAAATCAAATAGGAAACATTTTATTTTTTTTTTTGTAGCTACATAATTGTAAGCATTTATTTATTTTTTCAAATTAATATTTTGTATTCTTCAAAACGGACTATTCTTTTCTCTTTATTATTAAGAAAATATTTCATATTATTTGAATTTTTATTTAAAAACATAAATTGAAAAATATGAATTTGTCAAACAATTAGTTATTTGATTTGTGTATATTAATACAGTATATTTTTTAAATAGTTATTTTTATTCTTTCTGATATAAAAAATATCTGATAAATATAAATAGATTTGCACGACATATCAATTTATTTTGAGATAATAAAACGTTATATTCTATACAGAATATTAGCGTTTGATTCTTTTATGATCGTTTAAGAATCTGAACAATAATTTAAAAATTTTATTAAAAAAATAGCTTATTGTTGCATGATTATAGATTCTATATTGTAATGGAGTTCATATACATATATATATATACATATCCTCGTAACAATATATATTTTTATCCCACGAGAAAAAAAATGGTTCGGCTTTCGTACGAAACTAATATCCACCTGATTTACATTCACTCGCCGAGAACGCATATTTCAACGGCGAAAAAGGAAATTAATGGACCCGTACCCGACTTTTCGCGCGGAAATTAAACTCCGTGTAGTCATGCGTCAATCCGACAGTCAGAAGGCACGTGGCAACGAAATATCAGAAAAGTAAAAAAAAAAAAACCCGGCGCGGTCCTTTTCGTCCGTGCGGAGTGCAAAAAACCGATACGCCGTTCGGTTGTAAAACGTTCTCTGTTACATGTGCGTGGCTTTCACAAAGCGCTACTTTCTCGAGACGATGCGCCCTTTTAGACCTATAAACGGCGGTACGTACGTACGTACGTAGCGGTCGCGTTTCCGGATTATGACAAGAAGCTCGAATACGTCAACAGCAAATACACGGGTGATAAATTGGGTAGCTTGTTTGGATAATAGGGGTTATTTGTTACCCGGTTAGCTTTTGGGGAATTGTCGGCCGTTTGAAAATTACTGTTGGGAAATTTAGATTAAAAATATTCAAGACTAATGTAATATTTTCGTTGTAGCTTTTTGAACCGGTCACTATTTTGTGCTGAATTAAAAATAATAACGTCCGTACGAACAAAAAAAAAAACAAATTCGAACAGCACGAGTTGAAAATTGCTTACCGGTAGGTTTTTTCTCTTTTTAATTCGTTTTGTATTCATCGAAAGAAATTGTTAAATAAAATATTTATTTAGAATAGTTTTATTAGTGTAGTGAAAAAAAAGAAACGTATTCGAAAATATTAATAAAATAAATAGATATTATGTCGTAGAGCTTATAAGGTTATTTTTGTACAACGAACAAATATAAACATAACAATTTGTTATGGACGTTGAATTGCGGCAGAAAAATAAACCGATCTCGTTAGTTCGAGAATTGGTTTACGCTGCTTTAATTTTATTCTAACGAAAAATCATTTTACGTACTCATAAATATAAACAATGCTTTGACTTCAAAGTTATATTTACAAAATAAAAAAATGCCGCAGACAGCGAAAATACCCTCGTATATACATATGGCTCGTGTAAGAGCGAACATAAACTTTTTTTTACTTTGAACATTTTTTTTTTATTATCATAAAGTAATAGAATCTCTGATTGTCTTTTATATCGAGAGGAGTGTTTTTGTTTTGTAAACAAATACAATTATTTAATTATGTTTACATTACAAGATTACTGTGATGTTTTTATGTACATTGTTTGTGTATAATATATATATATATATAGTTTCTTCTTTAAAATATTACAAAGTATAAGAGATATCTTTGAAGTCTTTGATTTGATGATAAATGGAAAATCCTGATTTGAATCTTTCTACGGTAGAGAGAAAGAGCAACGATCGAGTATATTATATACTCAAACAGGGACTAAAATGTCTGTCAAGATAAACGTTCGTCCATCTTTTAATTAGTAGAGCATTCTTTTGTTCCTATGGGAACTTGATGAATTAAAGATAATATAATAATGAATCTAACAGTTCTCTATTGAGAAATCTTTGTGAAAAAATCCATTCGATCTGATTTCTAAAAAAATACTACTAAAGAAAATTCCAATATACGTAAGACTTTAACACAAATGCATTTTAACCCCAACACCACAATAGAGTTATAAAGTTCAATAATCACTTATTGTTCAAGTGTTATTTATAAATATATCGACTGATGCATTTTATATATATATATATATATATATATATATATATATATATATTATATATATATATATATATATATATATATATATATATTATATATATATATATATATATTGTATATATATATATATATATATATATATATATATATATACACATATATATATATATATATATATATATATATACATACCGACTGGGTAGTACAGTGGTTAGCATCACCGCGTGTCATGCGGGAGATTGCGTTCGATTCCCAGTCGGAGAGTCCCTCGTTTTCAAGTCGAGGGTTGAGCATGAAGGCCGACAACCTCATCTTTGTAAAAAATAACTGTCGAGAAGGGAGTAAACCCCGAATAAAAAAATCTTCACCAATCCGCCTGGTCAGCGTGGTGAATATGACCAAATACCAATGAATGTTAGCATTCATTGTGGCTTTCGTCCAGTAGTGGACTGATGTGGGCGTTATGATGATGATGATATATATATATTTATATATATATATATATATACACTAATTTGTGTTTTTGTGTCTTTATTCAATCCATCACCAATTGGAAGTTGACTGTTTCTTTTTATTTCGTCATAGGTCCTCAAGTTTATATTCCGTACTTGTGAGATTTAACATGTTTATTTGGATAGGTTTTATTTATTGTCTTTTATAACATTGTTCTTGTCAGTGTTTGAAATTTTTAACGCTTTATAAGGTCCGTTCGAGATGAATTGAATATTATTTGCATGCGTTAGTGTTGTGATTTTTTTTAATATACTATGTTAATATTTTTTTTTTATATATATATGCGGTTTTTATAGCGTCTGTCGACGCTTCACGCTTATTCGGGATTTTACTCTTTTCTCGACAGCTATTTTTTTACAAGAGGAGGTTGTCAGCCTTCAATGCTCAACCCTCGAAAAGATGAGGAACTATACTTTTTATATTAAGTTATAATATTTATAAATTATACGTAAGATTATGAGACGTGGTACAAATCAGTCACAAAAATAATGATTATAACAAGATATATAGTTAGTGACGATAATTTTATAATCAAATAAAAATGTATAATATTCATTTTTTATATTCGTATAAATGTAACCGATGTTTTTATAATTGAATCATGTGCTAAATAATTCGGATATTTTATATATGAAAAAATAAATACATTAGTTTCATTAAAAAAAAATCAATTCTTATTTCTACATGTGCATATATTCCAAATTTACAAAAATATATTAATTTCTATTGTAAATATTTTATTTCGTTTCGAACGAGCATCAATAATATACAAATGTATATATTCTTATATCCTAAATGTCATGTACGTACATCTTATGATACGTAACTCAGTCGAAATGCATAACAGTTTTAACGTACTTATTGTGTAATGCGTAATATGGCAACTTTTTCAATATATTTGTGGTTATAAATTCAGTGCACGAGCATCGCTAGTATAAATGAATTCTTTTGTAAATTACACATCGAAAATTAACGAATTAATTAGTGAAATTTGTATAAAAGTCGCGAAAAACTATTTTTAAACGTGTATAATATAGTTCTGGTGTTTGAATTGTTAAATTTGATTTGAATAAAGTAAAAATGATGACTGTATGATAAATATATAATTGTGAGGTTATGTGCTTCAATGTGATCTATATTTATTAGTTATTTTGAATATTTAATTCGTTAGACAGATTGAAATTAAGATAAACGTCTATAATTATAATATATTAAATGCAAAATTAAATTAAAAACGAATATTATTAATAATATTTTATATATATATATATATACACACATATGAGGGCCGTCTGATATGTATGGTAATAAAGTAAGAAAAACTAAATTGAAAATTTAATTAAATTAAATAATAAATAAATTTACTATACTTATCAAACGACCCTTGTATATATATATATATATATATATAAATAAAATACTATCTCTCTCTCTATCATTCTTACATCTAATCATGTAATCTTTTCGTTTAATTGCGTTTGAAATGATACTGTTCCTATTTCATTCTTTCTGTATACATGTAATAAATCAGTGTACATTGAATTTACAATTTTTTTTATATGCAACTCTTTATAACGTATTCTGTTATTGCTTTTACTATATTTGAAGTGGAACTTCTCTTGTGGCGTTTTTCGGAGGCGGAACTTCTATTGTCTCTTTTTCGGATGCGGAACCCTGATGCAACACGTCATTACCGCGTTTTTTGAAAGTATTTTGAAAATATTTCTTTGGTCTATATCAAAACACAAACACCTACCTTCACTGGATACTAGTAAAATATCTTAACAGATAACAGACCTCATCGACTTATTATCTCATTTACTGTAAAATTTATGTATATATATATATATATATATAATATTATATATACTTTAGATCAATAAATTTTATTTGAATTTCCATAAGATGCTTATAGACAGAGAAAGACGTATGAAGCCGTATGCGCGTCGCTTTTATAAGTTATAGCTAAGTAAATAGACTGAGCGCGTCATTACGTGAATTGTGTTTAAATAAGAGTGTTATTTAATGTAATTACATTGATATTTTTGGTAAGTATATTAATTTATATAATCTCATATTATAATAATAAGCTAAATAATACTAAATTACATCCATGTGGTATTTAAAAATTTATCAAATCAACGTGAAAATGAGGTTATGTACATGTATACAAAACATAGATATAGTATTTTATAACGTTATGGTATATACATTTGATCTATTTATCAAATAAAAGAAATACAATTAAAACACATGGTATTTAAAAATTATCGAAACCTATTACAGTTTTGATGTTATCTATTGTTTTATTTGTAACAATTTCTCACAATAACTATGAATTCTTTATTCTCAGGTGTCATTTTGAAGATTTATTGAATTTTATGTGGTGTTATAAAATTATCAATTATCTATAAATAGTATCTAAATAGATGCTATTTATTGCAGGTAGATATTATTTGTGAGTATTTCCTTTAATTGTTTAATTTTTAAAACATTGATCTAATTGTATACTATATATTATACAACAGTAATATAATAGTAATTAAAAAAAATGTTTTTACAGGCTTTAAGATGGTAAAGTCTATTGCGCAAAAATTTTACTTACCAAAAACTAATTGTATCGTTTATACCTACTCAGTCACCATCGGAGGGAGCAATGGAAATCGAAGAAATTCCAAACGAAAACGAATAAATTTTCATAATTCATAATTTTATAAAAGTTTTAATTTGAAAATAATTGTTAATCTTACTTAACACATTGTATGCGGACAACGTCTCGACGACATACTATTACTACAGTGCGAAAGATCATCATCGAGACGCATTGTTCGCATACGATGTGTTAATATGAAGTAATTGTAAAAATTTAATTTAATTAAAACATTGATCATTTTCTACTTAAATTTTTATCCCGTGTATTTATCGCTTCTCTTCCTACTACATTTCTGCATTTTGTTACTTGCTTTATTCTGAAGAATTTGTTCATCTACGAGTTTTAGGCATACGCTTGTCCATGTACCTTTTGATTACTTTATTGATAAGAAGTTTCACTTCTGGCATGTGTACATGAGTACACATATTCTTTTTTTTTATATTGTTAGCTATTTATATTTGTATTATTTAAAGGTTAACTAATAAAATAATTATTTAGAAATAAATAAATACATGTTAATTAATGGTATTTTCCTATGCGTTCTCTTTTTATGAATATTTTATTTAATTATATTAATAATGTCATATTTTTTTGAATAGTTATTGCTTTTATTTGTACATTCATACATACATATATATTTGTGTATGTATGAATATATGAATTTGTGTATAATAAAAAAGTAATTTAATTTCAAAGTATTTTTTTTTAAAACGAAAAAGGATAATATAAAGAAAATATAAATTATTTAATTAAATTAGGACCATTTGTTATATGTATATTTTAATATATTTTCGTCCAGAGAATTTTAGTTTGAATTTATTATTATATATTTTTTTTAATTTATTAAGTCTATAGGTGGTATATTTTCTTTTCCATATATATATATATATATATATATATATATATATAATATGTGTGCACGTATATTTCTATACAGATTTTTTGCGAATAAATTGTAAAATTTCGTACAAAGCGTCCAATTATCCACATAATTGATTTAACAAACAATCCTGCATGCAAAGAAATGAGGTAACGTAACGAGAGAAAGCACCGAAAATAGATACGGTTATCTTTTGTACGTGTACGGCCCGTTTGTAATTGACTTTATTTTTCGTTTCAACACCTCGATTCAGTCCTCGTGCAAAGCTGTATTCCGTCAGTGTTCTTCTATAAGTACACGACGACGACGACGATGATATCGACTTGTGCCATTGTACATTTTTGCGTCGAACATAAAATAAAATAACGTGACGGCGACGAAATCTTTTCCTCGTACCGTACAAAAAGCGTGCCAAAAAGACCGAAAGTGTACAAGAGCAAGACAACACATCGTTATGATCGTCCTGAGAGCCACTTAAAACGTCACAGCTGATAATTGCGCTCGGAGACATGAGTAAAAACTGTTGTTGCAAACATTCGCACGGATCCTTCGACGAAAGGTCGTCACAGTAACGGACTTTATTTCTTTTCTCAGGACCGTACTTGACATGCAATATTTATACATACATACATATGTATGCTATTTTTCTAAAAAAATAAAAATATATGGTGATAATAGTGTATTTTTAAAATTGAATACAATTATAATAATATGCAATGAATTAATTTTAAATAGTCTTTTCTAAAAATAGAGATTAATAAATTTTCTGAAAAGATTCGTATATTTGCAAAAAAAAATAAGAGCTATTTTTTCAACATACACACATACAAGTTTCATTACTTTGCGATTATAAATTTCACGTACGTTAATAAAGTATTTTATATAAATCAAAATATATTGTTGGCATTTTTATATATTTTTATGTATGTTATTTAATGAAAATTCGATTTTTTTTTGTTAAATTTCAATTTTAAATTTTGCAGTCGAGATAATTTACTTTAAAAATATTTAACATTGAAGAGTTGAAGAGTGATTCAGTTAAATAATTGAGATGTTCTTAATTTTTTTGTTGTTCTCGAGTATAACAATTGTGCCAAATAATAGAATTTATTTCAATTGTATTAAAAAAAAAGAAAGATTCCTAACCTAATTACACACGATGAGGAATGTTCTCTCGCAGACAAATCTTTTTGTTTATTTAAACGCTTCGTCGTGTATAAAGAGTCTACGTATTTCGAATATTTGTAATATTTACTCGACAAAAGATCGACGATTAAAAATCCATTATATCGTCGTACGTATAAATATAGATAGACGAATGTAGAGCGCGTATAGAGCCGATTTAAAAACGAATTAGCATAACAATTGATCTATTAAGATAATTGTAGCTGTGCCCCTGATAGATGCACATGTATGTATGCATGCATGTATGTATGCACGTACGTGTACAGAGAGACCTTCGTGCTCGATGCTTGTTCTTCTTGTGTATTATGATTTTGTGTACGGTCGGCGAAGCGCAAAAGTATTTTCGTAAATGACACATAATAATATACGCGTCAATGTGGTGTGGACGGTGTGACGAAGTTTCAGGAAATAAGGTCCACCTTCGCCGTGAATCATTTCATTTGTCAATTCGTACGTTGGCCCACGGGACGACCATAATGTCTCCAAATTAAACAACCACACACACACATATCACGCGCACACAAAATTGCTAGTCATAATTTATGATTAATTCGCCAACAAAAGCTATTCGTGATATTCACAATGGATATACGTACGTATATATATGTATAATACATACAAAAATAATAATACATCTAAATATATATTTGTTTTATTTTCCTTTTTTTTTTTAGTATTTAATAATTAATTAAATTATGACAAAAAGATATATTCATATGCGTGCATTAAAATATATTATTTATGTGGATTTAGTGTATAGATTTTCAATTAAATAAATATCTTATTGTTACTGTGATTATCTTTTTGAATTATTAATTGAATAAAATTGTTTAAAAGCGTTTTGATTTTGACAATATTCTCACGACGATTATTTTATGTCGTTGTAAGTTTTTCTGTTCGATAAGAAGTTTCGAATATCAAAACTTTCATACAAAACATAAAATTACATTAACAATAAATCAGTTTGAAGACTGTTCTCGAATCAACGATAATAAATAATATAGTGGATCTAGAGTATAAAATCATAATATATATGTACGTATAAGACGAATAAAAAAAATGTTCATTTAAATACATTCGAACAAACATTGTTAATGAAGACAAATTAACGTATTTCAAGTCTAGACTGTGTAGAATTAAATGCACGAATCCTTTAAATGTGAATAATTAAAATTGAGATTAGTTCGAATCTAGTTGACGAATTGCATAGAAATAGAAGTTTTCGACCTTTCGATTAAAATGTCAATTTTGATAAATTTTCATTAACGATTGATTTGATTTTTAAAGAATAAACGAATTATAGAGAGAGCTTACATTTTCAATTCAACGATTTCAATTGATTTTTATTCAAACCGCTGTGATTATTTTATTCTTAATAAAAAAAAATAATAATGATTCGATTTTATATAAAATGTATAGAATATGAAAATGTGTTTAATCGTTTTTTTTTTAAAAAAAAAATTCATTTGCTGTTTAATTAAAGAATTTTCGTATTAAAGAATGATTTTAAATAAGGTTCGGATGTAAATTCTTCAGTTTTAATTAAAATGAGTATTTTATTTTCTATTAATTTTATTATACGACAAATAAAAACGAAAATTTAATTTACGTTACCATATCAGTACATATGAATGTATCGAATGTATATTCCATGTCGGAGAAAAATATTCATTAGAATAACATTTTATTGCACGGTCGTATAAAACTTGAACATATGCAGATTGTTAATGTCCGTTCTGCATTTATGCACTGTCCTCATTTCGAGAGCACCATTCTCGGTAACATAAAAAAGTATGACCAGATCGATCGGTATTTCATAGATACGATGATACACATGTACGGATAAGTGAATCGAGAGAGATGCGAATTTATCAAATGATCTCAAGAGTCAAAGAACTTCAGTGACATCGCAACGGTCATTCGACGACATAAGAAACCGTAATCTCTGAAATGAATGTCGATTCAGAATTCGAACTGTAGACACGTAAAACAGCTACTCGAAATAATACCACCTACTTGTGCACGGACATTTTTTTTAAAAACTTTATATTTTTGGAAAAAGCACGTAATTAATTACCGTTTGGAAATAGTTGTACGTTTATTACTGTTAAAAAAAAATATTACAAGTTTTTACGAAAAAAATCAATTAATATTTTGTGTTTTTTTTTAAAAAAAATAATTAATATTATCTCAGTGAAATAATTCTCATGGTTTAAATTATATATATAAAATGATTGCAGTCGAAACAAAAAAACAAAAACAAACTATTTATCATGAGAGGACACTTTGAGTGTCATTTCCGGTACTATGGACCACATAAGACCGCAACTAATCGCTTTAACATTTAAATAGTTGTAGGTTCGGTTTGTTAATGCATGTATGTGTGTGTTTAAACGTGTATATATATATATATATATATTTTTTTAAAAAAATTTAAACTGTATATTTATAAACGACATATTTAAAAAAAATTGTCTGGTTTTTAATGTTTTGTTGTATGAAAATTGTAAAAAGTCTCTACATTCTTTTTTTCTCTCTATTTCTATATACATGTGTGCGTGTGTGTATTTATAAACGAAATTATATATGCTATTTTAGAGAACCTTTTGCACACTGACAGTTTTGAAACGATACAGATAACTGTTTGCATTACAAAAAATGGTCGAACGTTCGAGCGGAAATTTAAGACATCAATAATGTGTGCTGTAATTATTTTCTCGACGAAGATCATCAGATCTATTCCCTATATATATTAATATTCCGGATATTAAACATTTTATTTGCAAAATAAACGATATGCTGTAATTAATCGATCGAGGATGATTTTTATGAATATTTAATTTCATTTTTTTTTAAATTAAAAAAATATCATCGGTCATCGAAACAATGTGTGTGTGTGTGTGTTCTATAAGTATTTTAATTGAAACTTAAAATGATTTCATTGGCTCGTGACATATTTGTTTATTTGATTTTATTGTCGAAATCTTGAATAATATAACCGTGATCGATACTGAAATGATAAATTATCGTTTAATATGAATGGAGTATTGTTATGTTGTCATGGCAATTTATTTGAGAAAACTAAATGTGTTTTTTTCGATTTATTATTATTAAGTTTTATATTTTTTCTAGAAAAAAAACATATTTTTCAATTGAGATTTTTAGACAAATATCCATTTGAAAACGAATTTATATTTTGAATAACGACGATTTGCAAAAAACAATTCCGATCGAGTGAATGTAATCGTATCCACT
This sequence comes from Neoneuromus ignobilis, assembly GCA_029203775.1. NCBI lineage: Eukaryota > Metazoa > Arthropoda > Insecta > Megaloptera > Corydalidae > Neoneuromus > Neoneuromus ignobilis. The sequence goes on from CP092092.1 coordinate 40,877,706, forward strand.
TATTACTGATATCAATAATAGTATTGAAATGAAATGAAAAACGTACGTACATATAATTGCGGAATTGAAACCCGGATAGAGGAGGATGTGTGGAAAGTTAATTTAAAATCATTTAACTAAATGTGTGTTTTGTCTACGGTTACGACGACCAAGTTGTTTTCGACAACCTATTTGCTTGTCTGTCTGCCTGCAGGAGACATCTCCCCAGGACAGTGTACACGTTTGCTAACTATATACGAAAATAAAGCATCACAAGTTACATTTTGTACAGACTCCAACGAACATACATACATACATACATGAACTGAGTAACGTTTAATGCAACCAGTGTGGGCAATACCGATGAGCACAACACGACATACATACATATATCTCTTTATGCTTACAAATGTGTATATATAATATATATATATATATACAACTAAATAGAAATAGGTTGGTGTACTTACTACAAATAGACGCTGACAAACGAAATGTTTATAAACGATGATCAAATGGGAATTTCGTGTTATCATTTTATATTTAGACCGTCTGTGACGTTAATTGATTATATATGTTCATTCGTGAAATCACATAAATATTAATTTATATATTTATATATATATGTATGTATGTATGTATGTATGTATGTGTAGAGAGCTTCGTAGAAAGTTAAATATATTAAAAGCTATAAATCATCGAATATCATTGAAATCCTGTTAAGCACTCGTCGGGACATCGGTTTTTATCATTTTTCTACCATTATATAGGTCACTTTTTCGTTTAACGCTGTAAATACTGCAGGTACATCCATTTTCGTGACATTTCTTATATAGTGAAAATTACTAGAAGGAATATTCGTCGTGACGATTTTTTATATAACATCGAGTATATCTGTCACTTTTGTTCGATATGTGTATGTATGTATGTATGTATATTTCGAGTGACGTGTTTGTAAATTTCATGTCGGATGAAATTTTATTCGAATGATGTAGAATATAGAAATGTGAGCGAGTTATCAGTTCTATCAAATTTTTTTTATGTGATTATTTAACAGTTTAAAAAAAATCATGCACGACAAATTACAGTACATGCGGGGTTGCGAGACAGGTTGTAGTTTTGTTTGACAAGGAATTCTTGCCACCAGACTGATTTATTCTGAACAGGTGTATTATTGCTGTTCAGTAAAGAAATAAAACGTTGCAATGAGAGAATATGTTTGACATTAATCTACTTCACATAAAATAAATTCGAATACGGTATCGTTTTTTTTTTCTAAATATGAATTCGAACCAAAAATTATAATGTTTATTTCTTGTTTTAAATGTCGAATATTATCTTGGTCGTTTTTTTTAATTTTAGAAAATGATTCGAAATTAACGTGATTTTTTCAGTATATATGATTGTATACATAATTTATTTTATCATACTTTGAAAATAATATTTCTAAAAAAATTTTTAATAGTATTAAACACACAAGAGTTTTTTCCGTTGTGAATAATTTAACCCTTTGCGGTCGAAAGGTCATACGTAGTGGCCTATTATACTTTTGCTATAAAAAACGAAAGGCAAAATTTGCACATAAAATATTGTTTCTGTTTTTATTATCACGAATATTTTCTCTAAATTTCGTCAATATTCTTACGTCATGTAAATGTGTATTATTAAAAAAAATTCGATCGTTAAGGGTTAAAATATATTTTTCATTTTCAATATTTTATTTTTCAATGAATTTTAGAAATATAATAACTTTTATAAGGAACATGGTAGTAAGACTTTAATAACGTAATTATTTTATTAAAAAAAATGTTACGATTAAAATAAAAGAGTGAAGCTTCTCATAAACTGGTTCTATCTTTGACTTTATACATACTTTATATATATATATATATATATAATTTTATATGACTTCATAGTCTGAAACTTTTGCTATACTTCACATTTTATTTTAATTTTATTTTTACTGTCTTGTATAAAAGTAACTGTTAAAATTTCTTTTTATTTCTCTTAAAATTCTCTCTCTCCTCTCTCTCTCTCTATATATATATATATAAATTGTTTTATTTCAAAAAATATGTTAGTCGATATTTTTTAAACAACTTGCCATGTTGGTATGTTTTTAAATTTGCACTTTTTATTTCAACATTCATTCTCTTTCTCCTTTTTACTCTTCGTCTCTCAGCCTCTTATCATATACCTAAAAAAATTGTTTTATTTCAAAAAATATGTTAGTCGAGACGAGCGGTTCAAACACCTGAATGTTGACATGTTTTTTGACTAGTGTGAATAAGCCCTATAAATTGAAAATACATTCTCTCAAACGTGATATCTTCATTCTGCAAAACTTTAATGCTGTTTTTTTAAATCTAAAAGTTATACAATTTTCTCTTGACAGTATTAATTTCTTAATCTAAGATTCAATAGGCCTTTCCACACTAGTCAGCATGCATACAGTATTCACGCCCATTACCGTTCGTCTCATACTTTCTTATCGCCACTTAAAAAAATTATTTTTCGGGTAAGAGCGTATGAGATGAGTGGTAATGGGCCCTGAATACTGTATGCATGTCGACTAGTGTGGACAGGCCCAACGAGGATAGTATTTATATCGTCCAATTTATCTGACGCGAGTGGAATTAAAAAACGTTTTATATTTTCCACAATTGAAATTCTTATTGAATCTATTTTATAATTCGATTACGATTCGATCGGAAACAACATGAATTAATTACTCCTCCGTACGACATGTCCGTGACACTGTTTTATTAGTGTCGCATCTTAATAGGCAACGTCCGTTGAACGTAAGACTTGCTTCGTTAAATGAAATCGTACGAATCTCAGACGATTATCTTGAAGAGACCGGATATGTTTACGAGAGAAACTTTAAATTTAACCACTGTAGTGCGCGTGTGATTCGATCACGTCAATGTTAATCGCTACAATTTTCATTTAATGATACTTTCGTATCGTCTCGTTGCTGCTGCTGCTGCTGTTTCCTCTCGTCGTCGAGAAATATTACGGCCCGTGTGTTTTTATTTATTTTATTTTTTTTTTTTTGTAATATTATGACTGCTACTACACGAGCAAACAAATAAATTACTTTAATATGCAAATTTGAATTTGTAACTCGAAAAGTGAACCCGCGTATTCCCCTTCTTTTAATATGTCTAGCGTCATCGAATGAAACTTTCATACGAACGACCTCTACGTACTTTTTTTTCAATTTGTCCCGTTTACAATATAGATACGGAAAATCGTCTACGAAAAATATACATATTTAGGTTAAGAATATCGTAAGATTTTATGGCAGCGCCTCGGGTCGGACGTTAAACCGTTCCAGGACGCGGGCCGCGTCACGGAAATATAAAATTATATCGCGTTTTGATGAAGTCATTCGCAGTCAGTCAACGGAATGTGAAAAATCGACACTCGGGCACGACGAAACGTAAACAGACGGCGACCGACACTAACTAGGTGTCGTTCGTTCGTTCGTTCCATCTCGCACTGTGCGTACGTACGTACGTATGTATGTATGTATGTACGTGGTGTTGGTGATATACAGGATACGCGAGACGAAAGGATCATTTTATCGTTACGTTTCGCCTTTAACGTCGTTAAACACGATATTTCTTTGTTTAGATTGTAGGTGGGAAAATAGACGCGCGCGTGGGTCATTTTCTGAAGGATATATTATACACGTATACGACGTACACCCGTTTCGTCTGAAATATTATATCCGTTACGTTCTTACTGCACTACTCGGAATCGTTTATTTATATCGTATTGTTAAGTAACGTACGTTACAATTAAATAGCACACGTGCACGTGAACAGCACGTATTCATTTGATATTCATGTAAATTATTGCGAATGAACTTTATTTTTTATAATAATAATAAAGCAGAATCGATCATTGCACGTTAAAATTTATTCAAAACTAATGTACAGAACTTTATTTCTTTTTTCAACGCGAAAAAAATTACTAGATCAGGTTTTGACGTGCACTTCTTATATGTGTATATTTTTGAAATAATTTTATCACTAGGGATGAAAAACGCTTAAATATCAGATCGATGATTCACAAAGTAAAGCAAAAGAGATTCTTGACTAGTTAAAAATATGAATATTTTAATTGCACGTAAATTATGTAATCACTTGTAAATATTTATGTATTATAATTTTTATTGCATTTTACTGTAAATATCATAAGTAAAATTGTTTGTTTTCACATCTGTTTATCTATTATATTATTAATTAACTTTTTTATATATATTGAGATTTTATAATCGTTTTGTATATTGTATAGGGGTAGTGATGGCGAACCTATGTCACGCGTGTCAGAGGTGACACGCATCGACAGAGACAAAAAATTGCACAATTCAAATATTTGTCTATTTGAAAAAGTCACTGATTTCTAATTTTCGTACCATTTGATTATCATTGTTATTATTATTATTTTTTCCTAAATGTACATTGTTTTTCTGTTTTTGATTGATTTTTCTTTGTTAAATGGCATTTAAATATATAAAATAAATATCGAAAATATAAATCTTTTTTTTATTATGGTTGCAAATATCAAAAAATTATGAATATTTTTATATGCGACACGGCACCAGAGTTAAGTTAGGATTTTTCAAAATTTCGACACGCCGAGCTCAAAAGGTTCGCCGTCGCCGGTTTAGGGTCATTCAAATGCGATGTCTAGATTTGTGTTTTTATTAGAAAGACACGAAAGAAGCTTTACGCATGTTTCTTTTTAATAAAACACAAATCTAACAGTCATATTTGATTTTTTTTTTATTATAACCTTTTGATTATCCTTATTCTTTATATTTTATTACGATAGTGTGGATTAATTTCGATTAATTTTTATTACATACAAATAATTAATATTTCAAAATCATTTGATTTCGTATCTGTACGTCCAATTTTGATTAAAAATTATATAGATTGAGATCCTATTTATTCTTTTTTTTATTGTTACTGTGTATTTATTTTCATTCTCAGTATTGTATTATGCTACACCCGGTTCCGACTCCCTTGTCATATTTGTTTAGATTGAAAAACTACGATACAAATTCTAAAAATTATCGAAACGGAATACACCATTAAAAATAAGAATGATCAGTAGGTTACAATTACAAATAAGTCGTTGACATTCATAGAGAGATTTTAAATCGTTACTCGATTGAAGATTGTTGAATTACTATCGAAACGCATATTACTGGTGTATGAAAATCGATAACGATTTGTCATAGTACAGAGCACCTATATGAACAAATGTATTGATTGATATGTCAATCTATTTATATGGACGTTCAGAGATTTTATACGAAAGGGTTGAAAAGAATGAAACTATATGATAAACTTTAGAAAAGTTTTCGGTATGGAAAACTTTATCAGTTAATGAAATAGGAGAATTGTATATATATATATATATATATATATATATATATATATATATATATATATATATATAAATATGTATATATACATACACATAGTCGAGAATATATCGTGCAAAATTGTTTTCTTAAATCGACACCAGATGTTGCCGGTCGCTTCAGGACTCCGCCCGTGCGACAACATGCGACTTGTTTATGGTTATTTATATAAACAAACTTTCTTATATGTTTTATCACATATTATAAACGAAGAGGATGATACCGAGCGATGTTGTTGTTGTTGCAGTGAGCTATACTGCACGATATACTATATGCTGCTGCTGCTGCTACACAACAACAACAACAGCAGCACAACTACTACGCCAGCCAGAGCTACTCGCGCGTCCTAATGTCTTATATAAAGTTTTCGTTATGTTCTTCTACACATAAAAAAGTTTCGTAATTGCTTTTTTTCTGGCACTCTTTTTCAAAATTATATCCGTACAAGGACGATATTATGCGGATAGATATAAAAAAGTATGATGTGAACACGTTGTGCGATTTATTTTTGCGTAATTTTTTTAAATCTATATGTGATATCTTCTTCATCGGTCGAACACACCATTTTACACACAAACAATATATATATATTAGAGCATCCATCTGAACATGTTTTATATTTATAATGCATGCAGCCGAGGCGGTTTGTAAAATTTAAATTTCACATTCGCTTATAGTTTTTTTTTTCTTTCTTTTTTTCGTATCGAGTAATATTAATTACGCTGTCAATTTCTCGTTTAGCATATTGTGCACATATTCATTAAGATTTAAGATGTGTCTGAGTTGGTCCCAACATCATCGTCATCATCTGTTCAACAAGTTTTGATCATTAATCATCAGATCTGTATCGCATTAGCGACAACTTCAATCTCTTTATAGTAATCGATCTTTTAGATAAAAGAATTTAATAAGTCGTAAAGTAAATATAGAAGATAATTTGTATTCGTGTATAGAAAGGAAAACAAATTTACATTTTTTAAATATCTGTTAAAATATATATATATATATATAAATCGAATAAAAAAAAAATCACCGAACGATAAACATACACTTTAATTGAAGACGTTCGTCTACTAATAAGTGTAAGTTTGTCGAGAATTACGATTCCGTTTGACGTTAATTTAATATGAGATTTTATTACTGAACTGGAAACGAAATCCAAGATCGTCTTTTTAACGAGAAATCATGAGTCCAGTGTGGCATTGAATCGATTAGATTGTAACGTGATTGAAATTTGTAGTGATTGCCATATGTGGTTGTATGTCTTCATAAAACGATCAGAAATTAATGGCGGTGTCGTGTTGTAGATGCCATAAATTTAGAATTTACTGTTACGCTACCGACACCTGAATCGATGTAAATGTTCGACGCTCGATCGCTAGTAAATATATTTATGTGTATTTATATTTCATATGCAAATGCATTTCGTGTGTTTGAATAATCAATTAGTGCTGTATAATGTATTGAGGAAATAATTATTTTGGTTTTATTTCTCAATAATCGAAAAGATGTAAATTTAAGTATCGAATTATATTTAGTAGAATATTTTAGGAATTATTCTGATACCATGATAGAGAAAAAATTAATAAGAAACTTTATAGAAAAAAATTAATTATTCATTAGTGTGTAATCTTTGTCAAGGACTTGTTTATGATTCTAAACGACCGTATTGTTATTAAAAGAATTGTCAATAAAATTACAATAAAAAATATAAGCTCGTAATTTAATTAGTGCAATTTTCAATTTTCTAAATTATTAATTAAAAAGTATTTAAATAACATTTTTTTAAAGAAAACGATAATAATATTAATTAATAAGACTCGTTAAATATTATAGTTGAATTAATTTTGTTGTATGTTGAAATAAATGTCTATATAAAAAATATGTATTTTTCATAAAAATCACATACATTAAAATACATTGTATAAAATGTTGTTTCGTCGAAAGATACGAGACTGAAATAAATGTAAATAAAACCGACTGTCACTTAATTCCATACACGTACTGATTTTCACCATTTTATATTTTGATTAATTTCTTTTCTAACGATGTGAAATTCTTCAAGGCGCAGTAATTACAAACAAGAGAGGTTACGATCCGATTAGTCTTCTTCTTCTTCTCCGTTGTTAGTTTTTACACCCAACATGCATGAGACAACTCTTCGTATACATGAATCATCGTGTATTTAAATATGCGATAAAGAGATTTTATCATTCACACGTGTTGTATGATTTATGGACGACATGTTTTTTTTTTATTCTAAATTTTAAAATTTCGAGACGGGCAGATCTCGCATTCTGTATTATTCGTTCAACATACAAATGTCGTTTTCTACGAACGAAATTAACTTTTATCAATTAATCGAGAGTGTTCTGTGTGTAGATTTAAAAAAAGATTAATAATCGATTCATTCAATTAACATTTCAATTTAATTTTAATAATTTAAATACACTAATTATTGAAACCGGAAAATCATCGATACCTTGAATTATGATTAACGTATTTATTATTGTGGTATGAAATTTAATTTATATAAATATAAGACTGTTACTCTTATGTAAATTATCGCTGTGCAAGATAATCATTCGAGTTTTTTTTTCAATGGCACGCACTTAAAACTTAAATTAATGCGCGATTATTTCAATGCATAAATTGAATGTCATGCAAAAACCATTTCCATACAATTAACCTTGAGACCGTTCGTGCATTTCACTGCACAAATAAAACAGCCATGACAAAATTATAATGATTAGATGTGTATATGTACATGCCAGCATCCAGATTCATTCGAAGATGCTCGTAAATCATCCGCTTCTATTTATTATATATTACACACACACAAATATATATGTAAATATTTTCAGTTTAGTAAAAATCATATTTGTTATTATCGAGATACTTTCAAGACAGTGATTTAATTAATACACTCGTTGTAAAAAAAACGTTGTTTTTTTAAAAAAATATTGAATGTATAAAAACTTTAATAATTTCTCATGTGGAATCTTTAATATTTACCTTGTAAATGTTATTAACTTTCGAGCAATTAAGGGGGTATCCAGTCTAGAATTTCTAAAAAATCGAATTATTTTTTTGCATATTTTCAAAGTTTAGACCTTTTAGAATATATTCTTAAGAGTATTTTTCGAAATTCAAATTATTTTCGGAGTTGTAGCTATTTTTGTGACTCGTCAACCAATCCCGGTCTGGCCGGAACGAATCAACTTTAACGCGTTTTTCTCGAAACTACTCTTTTCAAGATATCTCAAGTTCTAATGGACCGATTTACTTGAAATTTGGTACAGAGCTTCTCAATATAACAGTGATTGTCCCCGTCTAGGATTTTTTGAAAATTTTGTTTTTTACTATTTTTAAAAAATTCCGAAAATTGAAAAATAGGGCAAAAATGACTGTTTTTTCACACTGCCGCCATTTTGCAAAAAAAAATTTTTAATTTCCCTAGGCGGGGATACTACTACAACCTTCTTTTTTAATAATTTAAAAAAAAAATTGTTTCACATGACCGGAAGGATTGGAACCACATCAACCAGGAGACACCTTTTTTTCGAGCCCCCACTTTGCCAGCCTGTACCTTTTTCAATTTTGAATTTTTTGTTTTTAAAAATATTTTTTTATACTCTTAAAATGTCAATAAATAACTGATAAAGAATGGATAGTGAAAATTTTTGTTTTTTTTTTATAGCGCCCGAAAAAACACCTAAAATTCGTGCGTCTAGACTGGAATACCCCCTTAATTTTCATTTCACACCGATAAATTTTCTTCTTGAGTCCTCTATATGTTTCTATTCAATAATTTCTTGCATATGACTAATTCATTTCCACTTTAAACTTATTACAACATACGAAACATTTGTTTGTTGTCAAATCTATTTATTTTTTATTTTTTTTATCTGTCATTCTAAATATGCATCTTTTAATATTTTTCTACATTGTCTGGAATTGCTAATTATTCTGGTATTTAAGATCGATGTTCCATTATCACGAGTGACACAATAGGTGGGATGATTGATTAATATATATTGTGTGTGTGTTAAAAATATAAATATAATGTGTGTGTGTTTTGTGTTTATGTGATAATATCTTAATAGTAATTTACGAGTATCTCAATTTTATCAGAAAATCTAGTGTAGAGTTGCGTTATATATATAACATAAGACACTCCATCTGAAGGATGTGATTCGATCGGTCCTCGACGAGTTGATCTGTCTGTCGGTCTGCCGGCCAGTAGGAGCTGTAGGATCGACCGACCGACCGACCGTTCGTTAGTTCGTTACCACGAGACCGTCGTCGAGTATTGTTCACGATAAGTACCTATTTTAACCGGCGTGACGGCAGTGTTAAAAATCCCTATCCATAAATCATAATAACGTTGCTGCGGCGACGATATTCCGGAACAATGCCGAAGGTGTCGTAGCATTTTAATGCTCTGCGCGCTCGGTGTGGCGGCGACGCCGGCACATAGCAGGGGTGGTTCGGTTCGTACCACACACACATAACGGTGACCGCCAATGTCTCTACCTTGTCCTCTAATATATCATTTATATATACATATATACATATATATATATATATATATATATATATATATATATATATATATATATATATATATATATATATATATATATATTTGTATGTATGTACGTACGTCGTTCATTTAGAGCGTCCACCCGACTGTGTTTTAACGTATAATGGGCTGTCGACAATGTCTTTTGTTTCAGGATAATGGATATAATATAATGTTATGTCGATGTTTGTTTGAATCGTGTCGAGATTTGAGCTTTTATTTACAACTGAATTCGTATAAAATATATAATATGGAAAGAATGAACGAACGAACGAATGAACAAAAAATAATAGAACGTACTTTTTAAAGATGTTTAGACACGCTCATACGTAAATATAATAATATAGACATCTATGTGTGTGTGTGTGTGTGTGAATATAAATGTATATATTTGATACTTAATGAGATTCTAAATTACTTCATTTTAAAAATCGATTATTTTATAAATTCACAAAGGAGTGATTTGTAAAAATATTTTTTATATGTAATATTTAAATTTTATTACTCGTAGAATCTTTTTTATATATTAAATTAAACATAAATCTCAGAGATACTTTTTTTGAAAAATACTTATTGATATCTAATTAACAATTTCATATGTCATTTATTATTGGACTTGAACAAATATGTGTACGCAAGTGAGATAATTTAAAAGTAAAAAATCAAATAACGCCATCACACAAACTCGTGTTGTATAAAGGTAGAATGTCCGGACCTATTCTTGAAAATTGTTTCTTATGAGATCGTTTCATCTCGCAATCAACCCACCTAAAACAATAGCTGATCTAAACGAGATCATCGCGTACTTTGTAAATATCAGAGAAAATGGTAATTTATTTAGAAATACTTAAATGATACGTATCTTTTGTACAGGAAAGTCTTTAGAAAAATTAACTGAATGTTTCTTTGTTATAAACAATAAAGTGAAAATTTTGCGGATGAAAATTCATTTATGATAAAAAAAAATATCAGATTCCAAAAAAAAAAAATTATTTTATTTAAATTCCTACAAGGGATAAAAGTTATGTTGTGTAATATAATTTAAGATGTTTATTTTACAATAGTATATGAAAATGAAAAAGAACAGTAGTTAATATAAAAAAAACTCGTACGATAAAAGAAGTAAATAAAAAAATCTGTTTTTTTTTTTTAAAATAAAACGTCAAAGTTTAGGGGATATTCTAGTCTAGAATTTCAAAAAAATCGATTTTTTTTATTTACATATTTTCAAAATTTAGACTTTTAAGAATATGTCCTTAAAAGGATTTTTCGAAATTCGAATTATTTTCGGAGTTATAGCTCTTTTGGTCTGGCCGGAACGAATCAACTTTAAACGCGTTTTTCTCGAAACTACTTTTTTCGAGATATCTCAAGTTCTAATGGACCGATTTACTTGAAATTTGGTACAGAGCTTCTCAATATAACAGTGATTGTCCCCGCCTAGGATTTTTTGAAAATTTTGTTTTTTACTATTTTTAAAAAATTCGGAAATTTGAAAAAATTACTTTTTCGCACTGCCGCGATTTTGCGAAAAATTTTTTTTTTAATTTCCCTAGGCGGGGATACTACTACAACCTTCTTTTTCAATAATTTCAAAAAAAAAATTTATTTCATATGACCGGAAGGGTTGGAACCACGTCAACCAGGAGATACCTTTTTTTCGAGCCCCCACTTTGCCAGCCTGTACCTTTTTCAATTTTGATTTTTTTGTTTTTAAAAATACTTTTTTATACTCTTAAAATGTCAATTAATAACTGATAAAAAATGGATAATAAAAATATTTGTTGGGTTTTTTTTATAGCGCCCGAAAAAACACCTAAAATTCGTGCGTCTAAACTAGAATACCCCCTTAAATGTAGTACACGTTCTCTTCTACTACCGTTTTTATTTTTTCTCCCCGCGAATAATAAATAAGTAATATTTTCGCGTTATTCATTCGCGAATAAACACCATGTAAATAATAATTCCATTCGACGAATTCGACACGATGTCGCTTTAGGCCCGTCGTCGCGCCGATTACGATGCTGTAGAATCGTGTCTCGTCTCTCGTCTCTCGAAAAATCCGTGCGTCGTAATGTTATATTTCGCTGACGCTCGGAAATAAATTATCGCGACGCCGGCGAATCCTCACGGACGACCGTTCTCTCGCCGGCGATATCTTCTTCGTGACCTAGAATATCTCGCGGTCGCATGCATGCGCAACACTTCTTCAGCGTCTGCACGTCACGGCGGGACGACGTGTGTGTGATTAATGCCTCTTATGAGAAACGAACGCGTTCTCAAAAACCGAACGCGCGCTCATTTTTCATCATAATTCGACCGATGGATATTATTATTATATACGACGATGCGCTCGAGCACCGGAGGTTTGAACATTCGCAAGTTTGTTGTAACGGCACACGTGTGTGTTTGTTTGTATTTTTTTATTTTCGTGTTATTTTGAAAAAAAAAATACCAGTAACCATCATAAAGATTAATCGAGTGTTTTTTTTTCCCCCCCGTAACTCAATCAAAATGATAGACACTTCCTCTCGATGCACGCATTTATGTAATTTATTTCGAGACGAAAATCGAGGTACTCCACTACATTATACAGATTTAATTTCGAAACTTATAATTATATACGGCATATTTATATAAAATTCCTACCGTTCTATCTCGTACCGATATACTGAGACGAAACGAAATTTCATTCGAGTTTTATTTCGAAAATTCTTATTCAAAAATCAGTAAAATGATTTTTCAATTGATTAAATCACGGTTTTCTCTACATAAAATTCGTTTTATGTTCAATATGATGATTTTAATCATTGTTTCGCTTTATTTCAACTCCGATCTTTGATTTTAGATCAAAAAAAATAATTTCCGAAGATGTTGATTTTTTATGAAATTTTACATACTATAGGTCGTCGTTTTTCGAGGGTCAAAATTTGACAATTTTAAAAATTGTTTTCAATCGAATTTTTTGCTAAAAATCAACTGTTCTAACAGAAAACAATGTATTTACATCCAAAGAAGTATCTATTGTTAGAATAGACGATTTTATAAACCAAACTGAATTATTAATCATTTTTAGTAGAAATTAAAAAAATCGAAAAAAATATTTATATTATTATTTCACATATTCGAAGAGTGCTCGGAAAGTTAGTACGTAGGTTTCTTATGCAACTAATGTTCAATAAATTTAATTGGATAAGAGTCGATCGAAAATAAAACCTTTTTTGTAGACGTCTCGCTCGACTGGAATAAATTAGATAAACTTAGTTGTACGGAGTTCGAGACGGCACAATATTTCATTTTACAAACAAAATGACTGAAAAGTGCATTAAAAGTAATGAGCTAAGTTTGACTGTCGTAGAATTAAAAGTGAATATTCCAGTCTGAAGAACTCGTACGAATATAAATTAATCATCTTCAACAATAATAACTACTACAAGTGATGAATAATTAATTATCGCGAGAATGACTTTTCATAAATGCTTCAAATTGGTTTAATACACAGACATCGATATACATATATATATATATATATATATATATATTTGTTCATACACTTTTGTATGTACACACAAATACACTTTGAGAATTTGTCTCGCTTCGTTATTGTAACAAGTAACATTATAGAACAGACGACAAACTTTAATAAAACTAAACTCATGTTGGACAAGTTTGTTACAAAAAAAAAAGTGTATATAAATATATACATATATATAGTATAGAGAACTTATGAACTTAATAAAATTTTATTTTTGATCTTGAAGTTTGTCTCGAAAATAAAATTATTGTCGATTTTTTACATATATTTAATTAATAGTTTATGTACATACATACATATTTATGTGACTATATTTATATTTTATTAAAAAAATAAATGTATATTTTTTTTGTAAATCCTCGTAAACAAACATTCATTTCAAAAGAAAAAAAAAACTAATTAAAAAAACAATGTTCTCGATTATAAACATTTTCGATAGTAAAATCGCTCTCGTGCAGATTAGAGAGACGGCTTGCGAATTGAGCAGCACGGAATCGATACCGTGGCATATGTTTCCCACGCGACCCAAACAATTAACTGTTGCGTTCAATTACGGACCATTTGTTATTTATCAGTGCGTGCGAAAAGGCGGTGCGTCTTTGTCGGACGTTCGGCTGCGATGATAATGAACGTCAGTCGAAGAAGAACGAAAAAAATATATGCGATTCGCTAATTAGCCGACGAAATAATTAACTCTGATTATAATTGGACTCTCCGAGTGGCGGAGTTAATTGTCGCTATTTAGTCTGAAATGTGGACGACGATAAGTGCGTTTTTTTTAAAAAAAATAAATAAATAAAAATAAAAAATAGACGTACGCATTTCAAACGATTATTATTCGTATTTCGTTTGATTATATCAACTCTAATTATATTTTTGAAATCTTTGAAAACGTTATCAGACGTCCGCCAAAAATATAAAAAATTTAAAATCGACGAACAAATTTATCGTTTATATAAATTAAAAAAATATATATAATTGCTATTTATCGAAAAGTAATTTTAATTTTACACACTTTTTTATTTGAGACAGTTGTTTTTCAAAAAAAGATTTTTTCAAGATAATTACTATTAAAAATATTGCTATTTAATTTTCGATTATTGCGACGAATGATATAAAATGATATCGAGAAATTAACACGGAACTATAAAAATATCTCCAATTAAATTTGATACATGTATCTAAATAAATAGGATTACGATTCACATATTAACAACTTTGCACGAAAGGAGAATAGTAGAAAATTATATATAAAAAAAAAGATAAAATCTCATGTTCGTATTTTAATAATTATATTTAATAGTAACGACGTTTTTATACGACAGTTGTAAAATCAAAATCGAAAAAATTAAATGTGATATTGTACGAAAGGAAAAAATAATAATTTCTTAAAAAAAAATATATTACAAGACAAATAAACTGATCTTCATTTTATTCTTCTTGCTTGTTCGTTCATCGCACACATATGATTTAATTTTTACCCCTAGTTTATTTTGTTCGATAAAATCATTTCTTTATACGATCACTAAATAGTCGAAATACAATATCAATAATATTTTCTGATAAACTAGAGTAGCATGTACTTGTGTGTATTAATCAATCTATCAACTTACTTTTTATCATTAGTCCATGATACACGTATATAACCTTTTTGAGTAGATTAATTTGGAAACGGATACACCACCGAGTTTACTACTAATAGCACGTCAAACTAAAAACCAATGAATCGATAATACGTAATCCAAAATTAATTAAATAGTATTTCAGTTAGTTTACTCGAACCACGTACAAGATTTTGCTATTTGATAGACAACTAAATTAAATAGAAATAATACACACACACACACACATATGTATATATATATATATATATATATATAATTAGAAAAGCAAGATCGGTTCAAGTGTATCCAATTTATTTAATTTAATTCAATAAATTTATATTAAATTAGTTTATGTATTTTCAAATCGTTTAAAATTGACACGATGTAGTATATAAAAAAAATGTTGAAAAAAGAACGGCGAGTCAATAAAAAAATAATTTCATTGTGTGTTCAAGTTGTAAACAATTTAATATATTACAATTTTTTTTTTTGGAAAAAAATATCGAATAAGGTATTCGATTTCCAATAAGAATGGAATATATAATTTAATTTGTATGAGATACAAAATTATAATAATTATGGAAAAGTTGTATTTGATTGAATAAAACGTTTTTGAAATTTTATTTATAACTTAAAATAGATTGACATTGTAATAAGTTTGGTTAATTGACATTATAAATTAAATCGATTGAAATCTTATTTCAAAATTCGAGCTTGAAATATTAATTCGATACTATTCGATCATATTTATAAAATTACTGTCTTCTCTTCACTAAATGTTTTTAAGTTCAGACTGAAAAAAAAAATAAAACCAGGCTCATATCGAAAACTATGAGCATCCTATAATTTATCTCAAACACATTTTTTTTAATTTTATTATTTATTTGAAAAAAATGATTTTATAAAAATTAATATCAATCAACAGATATATAAATATTTTTCTGATAATTATTTATTTATTAATAAGTAAAAACACTGTTTAATATTTCAAATTTTAAACTCATTTTAATTGATTATTTTCATTAATGTGCTTTAATATTGAATTTCACTGTTTTATAATTTTCTAAATAAATATGAAAATTATAACTACAATAAAATATGATTATAATTTTCATAAAAATAAAAAAAAATGTTGCATGTATGAATAGTGTAAAAAGATTTTTTTTAAAAAAAAATGTCAAATACTTCAGTATTTATATTGTAACAATTTTTATCTTGTATGTGTGTGTATATATAAGATTTCTACATTCTGTTACAAATAAAAAAAAATAGTACTGAACGATAAAAAATGAGTAGAATTAAATCTTCAACTAGGGAGCTATTTCTTACTAGTAACAAAGCGACAATACTCGACAGAAATACTTGATTCCGTTGGTGATTTTCAAAAAAAAGTCAGCAGTTTACGCCCAGGTGCGGCGTTTTCAGTAAACTCGGAGGTACTTTATTCACTAGAGTCACATTTATCATCTGATAAATATAACGTTAATGTAATCAAGATCGAATATATTGAAGAGTTTACCAATAAACAGAGATGATTTTATTCTCTCTCATAGAAAGTAAACATTTATGTGGTGTGTTTATAATATTTTTTTTTTATTTTTCAACACGTTTTCAAAAATATTTATTCGAATACATCGAGGAATTATCATTCGGTATCATTTTTTACTAAAACCTTTTATTCGTAATTTCGAAACGTACGTGTGTATAAAATTGGTTTAATTTTTTTTCTAAAAAAAATATTCGAAATGATACATACATATTCCATTTTATTTAAAATCTAATTTGTTTGTCGTAAAATATGGCAACGTAATAAATCCTCATATCTCTAACTCTGTTACTGGCATTTTTCACTACAGCTTCTCTATTTTTTTCTCTAATATTAGACCGCTACAAAAAACTGTCTGTACTATAACTCAATCGATCTTGTATTGACTGAATAAAAGCTTATGAAGTCTGCAGCTTTGCAATCTGTTGTGTATTTTTTTTTTGAAAGCACTTTCAACTTGCTGATTATATATATATATGTTATCAATGCTATGTGGAAATGATAGATAATCAATCATAGACACTTATATATATATATATATATATATATATATATATATATATATATATATATATATATATATCGAAATTCTAAACAAAAAAATATTTTAATGAAAATGGATTTCATAATGAATTATTCTAACATATGAATAATTAAATTTGAGAAATTAATGTATCGTGTGTAATATTCATTCGATAAATGGATCTACCCGAGTTGATATTATATCATTAAATAAATTAATACTAGACTAAATTCACATTTAATAGAATAGATGAATAATATACTTTATAAATAAGGATAAAAAAAATAATTAAATGAAATATTCAATAGATACAAGTATAGATCGTGTTATTTTTCTCATATCTCATAATTAGTTATTTCGATAATATTTTATATTTATTGCTTTAAAGTTACAAAAAAAATTCGTATTTTATTTTTATAAAAATATTTATTATTCATTATATATGTTTTATACGAAAATCGATAGTCTTGGCATCATCTTCGCATTATTAAATTTGTTTCCATATAATTATTATTTAAATTTAGATTCCCTTGTGCAAATGATATAAATATAACATTTCCATTTAAGTGGGTATAAATGAAAAATTAATAAATGCTTGTATAGAAAAAACTGATAACATTAAGTAGTTATCTCTCTATTGAACAATAAATTAATCTCAAAATTTCATTGAAAAATCGACATGAACAAACACAATTTTAAAATAAACGGTAGTATTTATTTATTTCTGTTCGATGAAAATAATTTTCTTTATTAATATTTGAAGATTTGTTATTTTTCTCAAAAATTTTGTATATTAGAAATATGTTTTATCTAATTTTTTATTTTTTTTTTGTATAGGAGAATGATTTTTTTATCAAAAAAAAACTTGTATATATATATGTAAAGAAAACAGACGTCTACTAATAGTGTCGCCGTTTCCTTAGTTATAAGTTCAATTTTAAATTCGCCGCTCTTACGCAAATTATGTCGATAAAGACAATCTCTACATAGTTTGTTAAGTCTTAGTTGTTAATCTCTACATAGTTTAAGTTACGGCACGATTGTAGTTAATAAACTTAAAATGTCGTTTCTTTAATTTACAGGTAAGAGCCTTGTAAATAATGTAAATATAATAATAGAGTAATAATAAAGAATCTTTAATTTACAGAGAAACACAATACAGTTTATTAATTTGGACTAATTATTGTAACTAACAGACTAACATAAATCAATCATTATATATATATATATATATATATATATATATATATATATATATATATATGTGTGTGTATGTATAAACATGATTTCCCTGTATAAAAAACAAATATTTCTAATTGACATTTTGTAAAAATGAATCATAATATAAATTTGAATCAATACATATGAATATATAAATATTTTTTTTGTATTCCATATATTCCTAGTGATATAATTGAATATTAAATTTGATATGTATAATTTATATATTTAATATAATATAAAAAATATTATCGGATTATTTATTTTGCTTTATGTGTTTATATTGTAATTTTGAAGATTATTATATATATTGTATATTGCTATACAGTGTTTTGTATAATTATTTAATTTATTTATTGTTATTAAATCAATTAACAATCGATTGCATTCGATATTCGTCATTGTGAATAGAATATATAAATAGCAAATCAGATAGCAGACAATACGTTTTGTACACTAGGTATTATTTTATTTATTTGTATTATTTTTTTTATGCATTTCATTGCGGTCGAATGTTTTTTGTAAAATCGTAATAGTGATCGGCTGCTGTTGTTATATTAATTAAATATAGAACCTGTCAAAATGCAATATCATCTATGAGCATAAAAAAAATACTATTGTTCTCAAACTACACACCGTAGTACGTTTAATATTACGAAAATCGATCTATCCATCGTATTCTTTTAAATTAAAAAATCACAACGTAAAATATTACACAGTATATAAATATTGCGTCTAATTAAAACGTGAATACGTTTTTTGTTAAACTACGATAGCTCTCTATCCGATAAATATTAATAGTCGATAATTTATATTTCGCACAATAACGTTTAATTTAATAACGGATTCTAATCGACGAACATCAATCGGAATTTACGGCAGTGTAAAATTATCGAAAGCGATTTCGAACGGTGACGGTTTTTAAAAGCGATTTGTTCGGCAATAAAAATTCCTCACGTGTGCCGTGTCTCACATTCGATATAATTATTATTGTATGTCGATTTCGAATGAATATTTTATAATACAAGAAATGTGTGTATATATATATATATATTCGTTTACCTGATATGTTTTATTAACGCACATACACACTTTCGACGACATACTCGAATGGAAATACACACACACACACACACATACCCCAGCAGCAGTTCAATGGAAGTGTTGTAGATGGATATCGTTCTTTGCACAAAACTATAATTGTATTTGTCATTCGAGTACATGTATTTAATTTTTCATTTCCTTTCGTGTATTGTCGCTTATTAAATACAATTATCGAGCTTTATGGTACGTATTAAAAATCTGATATGTGTACAAATTAAACAGACGTGTAGTTAATTATGCAAAAATGATTTATGATGAGGTCATTGTAACCGAACGAGTACTGCTGAAATACACTTTTGATGGATATGTTTGAATTCGGTACAGATTTGTGATATATGTGTGTTTGTGTTTTCAGTTAAAAAGAATTGATAATTGTAACAGATGTGTGGTTGGTTAGTGGGTTAGTTAGTTTTTATTTCAATTTTAAATTTGATTTTATATAGAAAGAAATTCAATGTCGATAATGGAACAATAGAGTCGCGATTCTAGACGAACGAGAGAACGCTTTAATAGATATAAAAGCGAATTAAAATATAGTATAAAATTATGTTTCATTAGTATAACACATTTTCAGTTTTCCAATAAGCGCGCTTCAGAAGTTCAAATGGCAAAACTACTCGATTAACCCGTTCGCTATCAGGGTTTCAGGAGAAAAACCATCACTACAGCCCAGACGTTTTATTATTTAAATACGATACCACATTTTCATTAATTTTTTACGATTATTTAGAACGTTTTACATGATTAAAAATGTAATTATCGGCAAACCAATAACATACTGTATCTATTTTATTGTTTTTTTTTTAACATAACCCATCTGTTTGCGGCACGATTCCGGTACAAACAATTATCATAAACTGATAACGAACACTCGTCACATATATGTGACGCCGATAGCGAACGGGTTAATTAGTTATTTATTTATTTTTTATTTTAAACGTATCATATTTAACAATTTCACTCGTATGACCACCACGGCGATCACTTGATGAGAAATTGTTTTTTTTTCAAATATGCTCTACAAATGTGCAGACAAAATCCGAATGTTCAATATAAACATGCAGTAAACTTATCTTTATTATTCCGTTTGTCATTCCGTTGATCAATCAGTACGAATTTTAATGCGCGAGCTACATAGCTTTTCATAAAAAATGCAAAGGTTTAAAACTCATTACGGCCGGTATTTTGTTTTTGTTTCGAACGAGTTGCGTATTTATAGTTGTACTGAGACTCTCGTGACTCAACGAGTGGAAAAACCTCATTAATTGTTTTTTACTACGTACACATGTTACATCGTAGATATAAAAATCAAGCTGTTCTGTAAAAACGGCGCGCAACAATGTGATATAGTTGATATTAATGTCTGAAAATTGTCATTACCTTTACTCGTGTGTGTGTGTGTGTGTGTGTGTACGTATACGAGAAATAAACGATCGCAGACCGAGCTGAATTATTGTATTTCACTTTTAAATATTCATTTGTATCCCTGACACATTTTTGCGTTTTATCTGTTCATTTCAGTTACACTAAACTAAAATTAACCGATGAAAAATTGTCGTAAACAGAATACTTCACTT
This sequence comes from Neoneuromus ignobilis, assembly GCA_029203775.1. Taxonomy (NCBI): domain Eukaryota; kingdom Metazoa; phylum Arthropoda; class Insecta; order Megaloptera; family Corydalidae; genus Neoneuromus; species Neoneuromus ignobilis. The sequence continues at coordinate 40,898,823 of CP092092.1, forward strand.
CGACTAAGCTTTTATAAAATCGAATGTCGATGACCTGTCTGGCATATTATCTTTTATATAGATTTTCTATAAAAAAATATATATATATACTCGAGAGAGTTTATTTTACATTTTTTTGTTTTGTTTGATTTTAAAAGGAAAATTTTATAATAAAATCGATTGCATTGGAATTTCGAATCATATATTTATATACGTATACAACACACACGACGAGCGATTAATAACAATTATTTACATTTTAATTATACTGTTAGTTATGCGTATCTATTTATAAACAACGACACAACAACCCCGAGCCATGTGCTTGTGAAATTATATTAGTCATAATTTAACCGCATATTGTCTTAACCACAAACAACTTATGACATACAAGTTGCAAAGATGACTCCGGTAACCAGATATGAGACCGCATTGAAAACAACACGAACAGCTGATATCAGCTACTCGTCTTGCTGATTTTAATACGGGAAACTAGAATATAAATTACTGTGAAATATGCACATACATACATACAATTATTTTCTTAGATAATTTACAAACGAGTCCATTTATTCCTTTTGATAAATTGAATAACTTGCATACTTTCGTGTAAACGTTATTTTTATTTATAAAAAGAGTCCATGATAATTGAAATAAAAATCGAATTAAAAGTATACAGATATGATTTATTTAAATATTCCAGTCTCGAGTTATAAATAATTTTAACATTTATACCATATTTCGAGAAATTAATAAAATCGAGAAAAAATATATTTTCTCGATCAAAAATTTCAATTATATTTCAAAATTACTGTTACTACGCAACAATAATAATAAATAAACAGGTAACGATGGCGACCGTTGTTATTAACAGCGATGCGAAAATAGTGTAAATAAAGTAGTGTAACAATGAGAGTGTAAAGAGATTAAATAGAGTATAAATCATTGCGAATCTTAATAATAAAAATTACAGTCCATTACAATATATAATCAGTCCCCACGAGATTAAAACATCGTGGATTTACGACAGAACAATTACATTACAATCGGTACGATTTATTAGAAAATAAAGTTCATTAGAATTATTCCTTTATCATTAAAGCCAACTATTGGACAGAACGAGTTAAATATTTTTAATTTCATGCATGTACGTATTCAGGTTTAGTAAAATTGTATTTATTGTTCACTTTTATTCACGAGGAAATTAAAATATATTTGAAAGTAAAATAATAAAAAAAACATTTAATTGATCAATTAATATTTTATGGAAACGTTTTAGATGATTGTAAATTAGCTTGAAATAATTATAACATCTTTTGAATACATTTTTTTTTTCGAAATAAATTAAAACAGAAACAGTTAAATGACATGTTTCTAATAAAAATGCTATTAACATAGGTACTCACTTAGGCAGGTGCATCTAGAAGTATTGATATTATCATATTTTCAGTTTTTTATCGACTATAAAACTTTTCCATACAATAATTTTCTAAAATTAAAATGTACAATTATGTTTTATAACATCATTAACATTTATATATATATATATATATATATATATATATATATATATATATATATATATATATATGTATGTATATAAATGACTATATCTACATATATTATATATGAACAATTTTTGTTGAAAAATCGTTTGAAAAAGCAACATTACACCTCGTGTCGAGTGTGTTACAACTGCAATTTTCGATAATGGCACTGAACGTATCAGAAGAGTATAATACAGTATAACAAATATCACAGCTCAACAGCTGGATAGATTTCTAGAAGTTTCTCGTTTATATATATATATATATATATATATATATATATATATAATATGATGTGGTATGTATAGTAGTATGTATGCGCGGTTTTTTTGCGTCCTACATATGATCCCTGTTCTTAATCTTACTTCGTATCGAACAAAAAGAAACGGATATTCTTAGCGTGTTATTTCGAATGAAATATTATCGCACGGTACGGATGTGTGTATGTACAGTGCCGGGAGGTCGTCTTTCGTCCAAAAATGGACTAATGTGTATATATGTGCGACATGAATGCAGATGGTCATTTCTGTAAAAGAAATCCTTTGTGTCCTCTGATAAATTATAAATAACTACACGCTACGTATACATATATAAATGATAGAGATAAAAGACGACAATTCCTTTTCATAACAATCATACATGAAATTCATTCAATTTGTAATTGTTCAATTATTCAACACTAATCGCGTGAAATGTAATATAAAAACTGTAATGGATTTGTCTGAGAGAAAAAAAATACAAATTCGATCCAGTGGGTAGCATATTTAAACGATGAGTAATTGGCGTAGGCTCAGAAATAATTTGTCGTTTTTTTCTTTTTGATAAAAAAAAAATCCAACATGTGCGACTAAAAACATGTCTATTTATATAGGTTCTAATTTGACTGTAATAGTAAAAAAAATCCACACGAATATTAACAAGTTTTATTAAGTAAACAACGAAAATAATTATATATTCTTAATTTATATATATATATATATATATATATATATATATATATATATATATATATATATATATAAAGTATTTTATTTTAGACTTACTAATTTTATACAACTGTAAATAAATAACTTGTTATAATGTAAGAATAGAACAGTTAATCTGTTTAATATTTTTTTTAAAAAAACCTGATTGTCTAGAATAGATTTTTTTGTATTATCTAGAATAGCATTTATTCTAATTTTTTTTGCATTGCTATTAATGACACGTCTGTTGCCGATTAAAAGAAAATATGTACATCTATCATTTTGTATATTCGTTTTTTAACTATATGGTTTTCCAATAAGCACTTCTAACGTTTGAATGAAAATAAAACAAAAAGTATTTAATTAATTAGTTATTTACTTATTTTTAAACATATTCTATGGTATTAATGATGGAATACAATTTCACTCATATGACCACTGTTCTGTCGTAAATCCACGATGTTTTAATCTCGTGGGACTGATTATGTATTGTGATGGACTGTAATTTTTATTATTAAGATTCGCAATGATTTATACTCTATTTAATCTCTTTACACTCTTATTTTACACTCTCATTGTTTCACTACTTTATTTACACTATTTTCGCATCGCTGTTAATAACAACGGTTGTCATCGTTACCTATTTATTTATTATTATCGTTAACTCGTTGCTACGCAACACAATATTTTGCTCTGCAACAATCGCTATACGACGACTTCGCTCGACATGGTGCATTCGTTTAATCCAATTTTTAGTCACTCTTGTGGTCCAATTTTATGAATTGTACATTCAATGTCTATTTTTAATGCTTCTGTTGTTTGTGGTTGGTTTATCCAGCATAAATCAATAATTTCACATAACCCCACAGAAAAAAATCCAATGGAATTAGATTACATGATCTCGGTGGCCAACTGATAAGTCCATTTCGTCAAATAATGGACTCATTAAACTTTTGTTTCAATAAATCTATTAAAGTTTTTTACAATTTCTAAACGTTGTCGATGTGTTAGACGTTCCATGATAATTTGGCAAATTATTTTGAGTTGAAATGTTAAAATGAACTTAAACATGGCTGCCACCAGCTGTCAAAGATCCGACATTCTTATTCAAAAATTCTATATATATATATTTATGAAGAAACATGTGGTGTTCGGATTTAGGACTATTGAATGTAATAATGTATATAAATAGACGTTTAATTGACCAATTACTTGTTTGTCTAATTCTAACCTGATCACTCGAGATGCATATTTGTTGTAATGAACGAGTGTATATAACTTAAACTCTTCTCTAATCTCGATAATACCATAAAGACAGATTAAAATACCGTCTTCGAAACGTTTTCAAGTGGACGGAAACTATCGTATCGTTCTATTTATTTTTAGTAGAGACGAACGTCGTCGGTGCACTTCCTTCGTTCCGGTACTGTGTTCGACAATTTATTTTTGTACATTGTTTATCGCGTTCCGAATGAGCCGTATTATCATTGACATTTCAATATATTTGCCGAACGTGTCTAATGGGGAGATCTGCATTAGAGTCGACGTTAATTGTACAGGGAGGAACGACAACGGAACGTGCAACGACCGATTGTAACTGAACGGCCGATTAATCGAATCGAAATAAAATTAAATGAAGCTATGCAATTTCATTTATGTATATATAGATATATACATGCCGTATTTAGGCTGCTGCTTTTGTAACTTTGTAATATTTAAATTGAGCAAATTAAGAAACGAACTCGAACGTAATTAAAAATAATTAAATTGATACTATAAAAAGCAAGGTGTATATATATATATATATATATATGTGATAAGGTAGAACATGTTTCAATTAATAAAATTGCTACCAGCTGTGTTATAAGTGCACCAAGTTCAACCGAAACAGTAATTAATGATTCAAAGAAACAAAAGTCAATTTAAATTATTTCCCAATAATAAAACACGGTTTTGAATATAATTGATCTTGTACACATAAGCTGTACAAAACGATAAATACAACAGAAGTCTAATTAAAATCTGTTCGAAACGAGAAATAACTGTACAAGAATATTTCAGGAATGAAACGCCATTAAGCGAACGAGCCTCATTAATAAGTTGGTAAAATAATATGTAGCGCAGTTGTGTGTGTGTGTGTTTGTTCGGAAAGATCGTTTTTTATGAAATTGAATTTGTATTTTATTTTTTCAATAAAATTATATCACAACATCGTAATTTGAATATTTTTCACAAGTGTTCTGTCGAAAAAAATAGACAAGGTCATTTTGCTTAGTGATTGTTCGAATTAAAAAAAAAACTATTTCCAATCTACATTTTACACGATTTCGAGAATATTAATTTTTGAAATTTCAAACGAGTAGATAATTTAATTTCATTATTTTTTCACTATGGAATTCGAGTTTAATCGAATTATATAAAAAAAAAACGAAAGGAAATATTTTGATTGGATTTATGTTTAAAATCCGTTTATTTTCACAAATCGAATCTAAATTCCGTACGTAAATCATTCGAAACGATAATAATAACAATAGTAAAACAAAAAATAAAAAAACGCACTTACTTCTTCGAACTGTTCAGTGAGGAAACATCGTATGAGTGCAGTTTTGCCACATTTCGCATCGCCGACGACGACCACTTTGCATTCTTCCTCTTGTTTAGGAGACGCTGGATCCACCATTTTGGCGGACGTTTGTCTCCCGCAACAACCGCAGGACATCAACACGTTTCGAACAAACTTTAGAAAACAACACGGATCTGTTTAAAACACTCTGCGTCTGTCCGTCCGCAATAAACACACTGCTCTGTTACTATTTGTTCTTCTTATCTTTTCGATTTAAAAAACAAACCTCTACGAAATACAATCGCTGTTTGTACAAGTTCGTAATGTTTAATTAATATTTTTCCCCCGTTTTAATTTATCGACGAGTCATACGATTTCGCAATAAAAAATGTACTAGGTTCGATTTGATATTATTTGATTTTTTTATTATCGTTCATTTCAAGTTTAATATTTTTTTGCTATTTTCATAAAATATTAAATGTGTGTTTTTTTTCTTAAGAAAAAAAATAATTTCTTAACAAATATCACAAACTGTTTAATTAGAGAATATTTTAAAAGATGTATTTCATAACTCGAATAATAATGATAATATTTTTCCCGATATTAATTTTTATACCGATATCGATTTGAGAGAAAACAACAACAACACCAACACTAATTTAATTTTATACATGTGTTTATCAGCCGTGTAAAAAATCGTAAAGATATATTTTTATATAATGACATATATCGTTATATATATATATATGTTTTCGTTTAACTATTAACTACTATCCGTCCAATTTAAAAATCTATAAATTTGAAAATAATCGTTCGTTTTTTTTTCAATAACCACACGTAGATATTTTTAATTAAAAAATAGTTATCGTCAATAGCCGCACAATTAAGTATTCCACTAAAGTCGTGAATTCTTAACAGTTTAACACGTTTCAATTAAACCGACGATCAATTAAAAATAGGAAAAACACACACTCGCACACATTCGCAGACCTTGAAATATTTCGATATTAATAATTCTCGTTAAATTTCTCCGCACAATAACCGGAATATTCTACAACATATATATATATATATTTATATATTATTTATTAAAATTTATTACACTGTTCGTTAGGTACTTTGAATATAATTTCGAGTAGAGTATTACTTTTTTATGAAATTCGTATTAATTTTAATATATATTTTTCAATGAGACTTTTTTTCATTAAAAATTTTTTTCCGAATCTAATAATTTATATCGACGCACGTGTGCCATAAAATTTGAATATTTCCAACGTAATCACTTTTTTTTATTAAATATAAAGCTTAATTAACTTCCGTGTACTTTTATATTCATTTATAACGTCCGAAACATTAAAAAAAGTGTACGTAATGTATATAAATATATTTTAGTTTTTTTTCTTCTGTTCTTTTTTATCTCTCTTCTCTCACTTACACTTCGATCGATATGAATGTTTGTTTAAAATTATCTATTTAGTTACTTGTATCGATATGAAATATGTTTGAAATTATCAATATATACATATATGTGTGTGTGTGTGTTGACAATTTTTCTTTTTATATTTAAAACGAATATTTTCCGTCTACGTTTAAAACAATGTTACTTGCTAAACAGAGTTTAAATATATATATATATACATGTATGTATATAAAAGTATATAAACAGTGAATAAATTAGTCGATTTAAAAAACACACGCGCACGCACTAACAAACTGTTCATTCGCGAGAATCAACATAAATCGAACTAAACAAACAATCAGAAAAATTAATTATTCATTTCAATTTCTACAAAGTTGACGGAACCACAGAACATAATTCAATTTAATTAATCCCTGGACACGGTTGATTATCGTTGCGGAGCGGCGAATATATTTTTTACGAAAATTCGCACGGTTTTTTTATCGTTCAATTTCACAACAGTCGTGTCAGTTAGTTTATATCACGACGACGACGGTTCGGGCGGCGTTCACGCGTCCGCCGGTCGTTTTTTTCCTCCTTCTCCTCTTCGCGTGTACGTTTCTCATATAATTATTTGTGTACGTACGTACATTTTGGATGCGAATTCGTACAAGACGTGCAGAGGTACGCGGCGTACGATTGATTGTCGACGATTAATGACGAACGGAGTAGTCCTCGAACGCCGCTGGCTCTAGGTGCTGTCGTCGTCGTATGTTGTTTCGTGATTCGTCATATTTCCTGTAAACAAAGAAAAAAAGATAAATGAACTAAAAATAAATAAACCAGTTTTGTCGGTAATTCTTTTTATGGATAAAAAAATTCTAACGATTATTAATAGGACAATTAAGAATTGTTTTTTAAAAAAAACATTAATAAATTATAATTAAAGATAAACGAACTAGATTGATAATTATGGTCTTATCAATGACTGTTTATTCGTTTATACAATGTGACAAATATTTCCTAAAACTGATAAACTAATTTTTTATATCTATTAGTTTTTTACGACATTGACGATGTAAGAAATGTATATCTATTTGATTTTTTTTCTATTACGAGTAATTAATAATTATCGAGTTTGAAATTGTTCGAGAATAAGTATGATGCATTGATTAGAAAATTCTCTCTTTAAACGTGTTTGTAATAAAATAATATCTTCTAAATTGTCACCATTTCATTTTATTTATAAATGTTTTTTTTGTGTGTATGTGTAAAACATACAGTTTTTAATTTGTTCTATTTTTATTTTAATTTGATTTTCAAATCTGTTGTGTATTATTCTTGTCTTATTGTGGTTCATAAAATAATCATGTCATTAATCAACAAATCTTAAACGATTAAGTATAAAATTATCTCTTTTATTTTTCTATTCCGCAGATTCATAGTTTATAATACCTTAAACATTTATTTTAATCTCGCTGTAATTGTATCACCTTATCCCTTACTCTTCTTAAAATTTCCAACTTTACTATTCTTACATAGAGGATATATCATTTATATATATATAAATAGTTAATGTTGTAAACTTTTGATTCATTTCAATAAAACCTGATTTGTGCACAACGAAAAAGCATTCAACAGCTCTTTATATTTTTCGTACGTTCATTCCACCTGTACAGCAGTTCGACATTCCTGCCTGCACAAGACATTTAATTTGCATAGTTTATAACCTCGACGTGGATTTTTTCTTCTTCGGACACGTTTACGTAAAAGGACATTATGTGAACAGAAATATACACAGGATTAGTCACTTTTCGACCGAATTATCGAGAAATGCATTTATGAATATTTGCTAACCAAATATAGTAGATTAGACTGATGTCATGTCTGGTATTTGTTTTTGCGTAGGATTCGACTCGTCATTTGATAATAATGAGTCAGTATTAATATTTATATGTATATGTAATATATATCATACAATTATCTATTTTTATTGCATGTGTATTGTTTGAATGAGATAATTTAAATTACTAATATTTACAGAAACAATATACAGATTTTTTTATTTAAAAAAAAAACTTTAATTTTTTCCATTCAAAAAGATTTTTTTGTGTGTTTTTGTTAGCAAGAAAATTTCTAAAAAAAGTTTAGGTCAGATTTTATTGTATTTAACCCCTATCGGACGTTAGCATTTTGTACTTAACTTTCCGCTAGGTCGGAGATATATTTGAGTGCTTCTTGTAAGAGAAGAGTAACTAAAGTTACTTGATATAAAAAGATAGTTTTGTGCATAAAAATATTTAGACTATTTACACTTTAAATGTTTACATGAAGTTAAATTGTCTTCATTATCACTGTCGATTTCAATTCAATCTTCATCACAATCACTCTTTCCACTTTGCTTTCCTCTTCACTTGAATATTGAATAGGGATCAATTTTTTTCCTTGGCTGAAATATAACACTTGTATCACTGTCTCCTTCATTACAATAATTAAAATCACTTGCCGAATATATTCAAAATCTTCACATATTTCACTATAACTATCACTATTATTTTCCATATTGCTATAGTTTTCTTTATTCATTGTTGGAGGAATAAAATGTTATAATATAAGTAAAATAATTGCTGAAATATGACAGAACGTGTTGTCTGCTATCGAGTGAGAATTAAACTGTAAAAACATACAGTAATAAGGATGTTGTAACTTGTTTAATCTTGTCACCTCGCACGTGACATACGACCGATAGAGCAAAGTTATAATATCACGTCAGAGGTGACGTACGACCGATAAGGGTTAATATTTTTTTTACATATTTACAAATAGTTTTATATACTAAGGATATTTTAATTTGTTGTTTGTATACATTTTTTATTGTTTAGAGAAAAATTACAAACACTTGAGATATTTCATTACCCATGTCATTGTATTATAAGTTTATATATATATATATATATATATATATATATATATATATATACACACACAATATGTTTATATTCAGTGTTATAATAAGATTTATACCAACTTAAGCTATGATCTCACTGTGTCATTTGCCAAGAAGTCTAGACAATTTATGTATAGTTATAATCTCCACGGATTTGTTTCAAACGTAATTTCCTCGACATTTTTAAGAATAGAATTAAATATACCAGTAATATTTCTCAACGACTCGACAATGACTCGTTGTTATATGTACTTGTTGTTGTTTTTTCGCAACGAACGATCTTCACTACAATTATAATTCTTAGAAAATAACGTTATTAATTAATTGACTTAAGTACGTACGATTATCGTTTCAAATTAATACCCGTCGAGTAGTGACGTATCGTAATTGCACATCACATTCGACATGAATACGAATGTTGTGGAAGTAAAAGTACGAAAACAAACCGTACGAGGAAACGCGGAACGAAACGAAAAAAAAAATAAAATAATAGCGTAATCGTATCGTTCGAGTTTTGCGTAGATATCGCGAACGGTGTTATTGGGGTATATAAATGTAGTATGTACATGGGCGCCGTATCCAGTGCATATATTTACAACGAGACATTTATTGAGTGGTAAATCTTCCGAACAGATCGTTAAGCAAATTGGATTGTACGCGAAACGAGAAATAAATCAACGGTTATTGCATTTTAATGTATAACGCGTATCGGTAAGTGCGATCGATAGATCGATGATTTTATTTTTGAATCGGAATTATCGCGATTTTCGACAGTACGTAACGGCGTCGTCGTCGTGTCTTTCGAATGGAGGTTACTTCGTCCGTATGTTCTTCGATCGTATTAAATCGTTCAGAGACATTTATCAAGACGTGTGGACGTGAATATAGACTTTTCGACATTTAAATCGTTATATTATTGTTCGGTTATGAACTCGTCGAGAAAAAGAGTCGAATCTTTTATGAAATCTAATAGCGATTCTTTTTTTTGTCTTCTTTGATCGTATTTTTTTAATTGTTATTTTAATAGATAGAGTTAATTGATTATCTGTTGAAATACGAAATTCACTGTGAAGTTTATATAGGCCGAGAGAAGAATACGAGGAAATTGTAAATTGTCACGGATGTTAGAACGCGACTCGTACGAGAACAGCTCGTATAGAATTTCCTCGAACAGAGCACGGACCCATTCGTCACTGGCTAGGATCGAAACACGTGAATAAGTGAATTGATTATGTGTCCTCGACGGCATTCGAATCACATTCGTAGTGTATAAATTTCTATTTATCTGTATATCAACAGGACACTGTATTATTCAATTCGATGTCGTCGCATATTTCATCGCGTGGTGTTGGTTTACGAAGTGATTGGTTATTCCGACGACGTCTGTCGTACAGAAGAAATAAACTTACACGTACATCCACGTGACAATCGTTTCATTTACACACGCGTATCTCTTCTCTCGAACAGAGACTTACCACCTCCTATAGACGGATACACCGCATCGCTCGTCCGCTAAGAGAGTCGGTCGGTCGGTCGATGTCTGTTAGCAAAAGGGACAAGATACCGCATCCGTCCGTCATAAATTATTTATAGTATTGTGTGACCAGGGTCGGCACTAACGACGCGTTAATGGAAAATGCACTTCAGACACAACGGACGACAGAATGTTTGCTCGCATATGCACGTATATATACATTCGTAGAGAAATTCCAATCAGTTCCTGAACGATTGTAAATTTAGAAAATAATTTTCACTCTTTGGTCATTTATTTTTGGAAAATAAAAGTGCGTTAGTCGATCAAAGAATATGAATTAAAACAAATTTCTATCATTGAAATAGGTTGTAAAATATCAAGCACTTCCATAAATTCAATAGAATTAACCCTTATCGGTCGCATGTCATCTCTGACGTGACATTACAACTTTGCTCTAACGGTCGTATGTCACGTGCGAGGTGACAAGACTGAACAAGTAACAACGTCCTCATTGCTGAATGTACACACTATAGTTTAATTTTTACTCGATAGCAGACAACACGTTCTGTCATATTTCAGCAATTATATTATAATATTTTATTCCTCCAAAAATGAATAAAGAAAACTATAGCAATATGGAAAGTAACAGCGATGGTTGTAGTGAAATATGTGAAAATGTTGAATATTCGGCAAGGGATTTTAATTCTTGCGATGAAGGAGCCAGTGATACAAGTGTTATATTTCAGTCGAGGAAAAAATTCAATATTCAAGTGAAGAGGAAAACGAAGTGGAAAGATAAATTGTTCCTGTTTGTGATAAAGATTGGATTGAAATCGACAGTGATGACGAAGACATTTAAAATGTAAACATTTAAAGTGTAAATATAAATATTTTTATGCACAAAATTATCTTTTTATATCAAGTAATCTTAGTTACTCTTCTCTTGCAATAAGCGCTCAAATATATCTCCGACCTAGCGGAAAGTTAAATACAAAATACTAACGTCCGATAAAGGTTAATAATAATGAAAATTAATTATAACAAGTCCGTTTATGGCAACAAAAAAAACCTATTTTAAATTTTAATATTTCTTCATTTTAAATCGAACATCAATATATAATATAATTGTCATTCGAGTGTATTTATAACAGGATTTTCACATGAGAAATATGTTTTTTCAATTTATTAGTTTTATTTTTAATTTTAATGACAAATTTCGATTTTTTAAATATCTATTAGAGATTTGCTGTAGAATAAAACTTGTTATATATATATATTTAAAAAATACTTAAATAAAATAATAATATCTCGTCATTTATTTTTTATTCCTTTATATTCACGATTTTTCTAATCGTCCATTTTATTCACTAGCGGATTTGATTGATTGTGATGTGAAAAAGTGAATTTATTAAATAACTACCAAATCAATAGTGAATGAATTATTTTTTCAGTTTCGAAATAAGAAAGATTTCAAATGAAATGAATCAATAATTAATAATCGATATTATCATTTTCTTTTTTTTAAAAAAATAAACGAACAAACAACAACATGAATTCGTTCGAAATACATTAATGTAATACGTTGTATAAAATATGTTCGGGTATTAGTTTCGAAACAGCTACGTACGAATGTGTGTTACACAGGATAACCACAAAGGAATCATACAAGTTTCGTACTAAATAACTTTATTATAAATGATGATAATAAGACAGTACTCATTAAACAATGAATTCTCTACCTTGAAGTTTTCATGTTAAAAGTTTCAACATGCGCGCCTTTTGTAGTGCGTAGAATATCAAACTAGTACATCTCGACATAAATTAGTTCTACAATATTGAGCGACTTTGTTTCACCATTCCAATTCGCACACTATATATATATATATATATATATATATATATATATATATATATATATATAAATATATAGATATATATATATATAGATAGATAGATAGATATATTTTAATATAAGTAAATGAAAATTTAAATATTTTTCAATACAAAAAAACATTAGCTATATTCATGTTTGTTTACAAATTAAAACAAGATGTCTCCTTCTATACAGTGTGTCATCCAAATGTGACGTCTAGATTTGTGTTTTATTCAAAAGAAACAGATGTATGGTTTCTTTTTAATAAAACACAAATCTAGTCATCACATTTGGATAACCCTGTATATATATATATATATATATATATATATATATATATAGATATATATATATATATATATATAAATAATAATACTAAATTTTGTATGAAAATTAAAATACAATTAGAAAAAGTTAAACATTTATTATTCAAGATGTGAAATAAAATATGATCCTAATTTAAAATCGATATTTTCTGTAAATACTTTGTAACGAAAACAATAGTATTAGATTCAAATATTTAAACGATTAGAATGTCCAAGCAGTGAAACTATAATTATGAAGTATTTTATTTTTGCTCAAACAGAATTCATTTGCGTACTATATGTCTATGATAGAAGAAAAGAATAGGTAATTTATATTCTTATTAAAACATCATTCATCAGATGATTAATTATTTATACTACCTGTCTGTTATTAATGAAAAAAGTCTTTATTCTGAACAATATATTTAACAATGGAATTGTTATCGGAAATAGCGCGTAACCGAGTCACGATAGCTGATTGTATTTGTGAATCGATAATTGAAATTGAATAGATTAATAATTGTATTTCAAGTTCTAGTCCAGGACAACGAGTTATCTTATTGTTTTTGGAATTAAAAAACGATGGATTAAATGATTAAATGTCGGTGTCATCGACTGTCACGGTTCATAAACATATTTATATAAATAAAAATAAAAAAATCTTACGATTAATTATTATTGTGTTCTAGTTTTGCTACATACATACGAATTTAATTAACTATTATTTGCGAAATAAAATAACACGATTTTTTCATACTTTCTATTGTTAGTTTTAAAGTATTATTAATTTTCTTTGTATATTTTTTTCTCGACATTGTGTTGATGCGTCACTTTTCTTTTCAATTTAAATTCGTGTAATATTGTCTCTCTCTAACACTTTCCAATCGAATCTGTATATACATACATATATGCAAGGCGAAATGTTGAAAGTGCAACGTAACGCCGGCCCTGCTCGGAACATTAAAACATTCCGACGCGGCGCTTTATTATCCATCTCATCCCTCCCACATCGAATATGACGCGCGTACTGTCAACGGATATTCACGAGATGTTTATGTCTGTTTATTATTATGTCAGAGTTTGGGGCCATTATGTTATTGTTATATATTGACGAATAAAAGAAACGGGCGGCGGCAGCGTGTTAATGGATATTTAATTTATATTCGACGCGGAACGTATTTTCTCATCTCGATTCGACTCTCCGCCAGCCAGACCGGGCGCAATCTTCGAACGGATGTCGAAAACGACACAGGAAGGATATGGAAGAGAGTAAAGAACAGTTTTTTATTTCGCCGTTTCGTGTCTTATCCCGTAGCAAAAAAAAAAAAAAATGTAATCGTGCAGATATTCGATTTGAGTTTTCGTACGTTTCGGAATTCGAACGAATATATGTGTATGTACGGACTAGTGAAAAAAATGAAATTTCGGCAGAGTACGATTTTGTAAATGAATCGTTGATTTACCGGGGGGGGGGAACTGGTCTATACGAGATATTGTTATTGAAAAAAAAATGTACTCGAGTAATAGTCGATTTGTTGAATTTTAAATAAGAAAAAAAATCTCGTGTTCAAATTGTTCATGAAAGTTTCCATTCGTAATTGAATCGTTACGATGGAACAACAGTTTACACATCGTTTTATTTAATTAAATACGACTCTGCTTTATAATCTCGGCGCCGAACTCGTGTATTAATTATTTAAAAATGTGTTCGAAAAATATTTACACAAGTTCGTGTACGATAATGTTTATTTATTGTAGTAATTTCAGCATTAAAATCGTTGTTTTCCCTCGCCGGTTTATCCCGAATCCCGTTCAAGCACGTGTGCATTACTTGAACTGATTTATTCGGATGACGGCGCACGAGCTTTGATTAACCCTTATTTCACGTTTATGCCCTACTTCATTTTTATGTAAAACGATTGGATTTCGAAACGGGAAAATGGCAAGTCTACTAATTATTTAAGTGTCGAACACAATCGTCTAATCCTTGCTTCACATTATTTTTTTTAAAAAAAAATCCTATAGAATAATCTTTATTTGAAATTAAAATATCAATTGATTTTTCATTAATTTTAATCGAGTGAAAAGAATTCTTATTGGAAGTTTTCTCAATTTTTTTCTTCTATGCTGTGAGATAGATCAGTGTGATAGAGGATGAAAATATGTCTATGGTTTTTATAAAATCCTTTTTTTTTCTTTCTTGAAAATAAACTCGCAACTGTCGTCGTTTCGTCCCTTTAAAGAAATCAAAGATTCCGTCTATCGACACGGAACGTTATCTAGTCCTTTTAATATTTCACACGTCGAAAGAGAAAATGTTGTTTATAAAATATTGAATAGTCGATTACATTATCTCGCATCCTTTTCAAATATTAAAAGATCACGTACCGCTAGCGCAGAGTGCAAAAACCACACACACACACACACACACACACACACTGGAATGTGTAGAGATGTCTCTCGCGTCAGCACGGAACTCGCTCGTAATATGCACCACCGCCTTTTTCTCTCCATACATTGTAATGAAGGTCTCGTACGTACGTTTGTTTAATAATTTACGATTTTTCAATCGGAATTTTCGGGAGTAAAAGATCGACGACAAACTACCGTTTTTTGGGATTTTTACGTCACGAACATTGAATCTCTTTTAACGACTGCAGGAAACAAACGTTATGATTGTTTTTCTTTCAGACTTGGGATCTCATTAAATAAAAAAAAAAAAAAATAGAATCCGTTCGACAAATCTGTTTCTTAAAGTGTTAACTAGTTTACAATGGTTCGTTGTAAAATTATTCAAAACACGTGCGTGTGTCGGTTTTATATGTTTGTCTTGTTTGTTAGCTACTCGGAGATTAAAAAACGTGTTTAGAGCCTCTCTATGTGTGTGCATCATAGACACACGAGCAGTACAAATACAACATTGGTTATTCGGAAACGAAATCAAATTAGAAATGATTTGCGAAATGAAAACGGTCTTTATTTCGAAACAACTAATTACAATAATTCTATTTTTATTCTACATATGTATATCTTTGGAGAATTGAATTCTCCATTTTGTTGTTCACGTGCACGAGTCGTCTTCGATCGAGCAGCTGGAATACGTCTCGTCGTTCACAGAGCGCAATTTCTATGCTTTTATACTTGCTAATCAAATACATTTGTAAGAATCAGCAAATAAATTACTGGTCACTCGCGTCTAATAATCGTTGTTGACAAAAAAAAAACAAAAAAACACAGCACTCATTGTTACAAAATTCATGGCCGCCACACATCTATACTTTAAGTAATTTTTGAACATTGCTATTTGAATTACAAATCTAATCATAGTTCAACGATTGAACAGACTTTATCACAATATAACATTAGCATAGTTTCCACAAAATTAACTAATAAAAACAACAATATGATAATTAGGATAATAGTCGATGAATAGTTTAATCTATCTTCATAGCTGTTAACATATATAATTTCTAGTTTCCTTTAAATATGTTTAGTAATTTTTCCTTTCTTGCTTCGTTTACGAATCGAAATAAGTAATTTTTCGATATTTCCTATTATGTATGGATACTCTTTTCAAAATTTATAATTGTGGTTGGCAGTCGATGATTCGATTTAAAAAAAAATCCATCGTATATACGGTCATCGAAATATGATACCTGAGTTTATATTTTATTAAAAATAAACATGTGTATAGTTCCTTTTTAATAAAACACAAATCCATGCGTCGTATTTCGATGACTGTATTTTTATGAATGTATAAAAAAATTTATAATATTTAATTGAAATCGTAATATATGTATGGTTTAAAGATATCTCATAATTGCTCAATGAATAAACCGAACGAAAAAAATCATTTCTTAACAATTCACCAGTTTGATGAAATTATCAAAGACATCGAGGTACGAACAAATGACTGTCGGTCGCCGCATTGTATAATATTTCTTATCTGCTTGTTATCGTATCAAGCATATCCGGTCCATAAGCACTGTAGACAATACGAAGTATAATTTATTATTAGGAAAAGATTGCTGACTGCGTATCTTTGTGAGATATGTGTGGCTGTTAATAAAAAGTCACAGTCGTTCACAAAAATATATATCTCTCGATTCTTATGTGGTTGTTGTCTTTTAAAATTTCAATGAAGATGAAAAATGATTAAAGATTAATTTTCTGTCGTATGAAAAATATGTTCTAATCACAAATGATTATTTATTCTTTTATGTCGGCGAAATGAACTGTAGACGAGTATTAAGTTGCAAATAACAACTACAACGTCAAAACATTACAAATTCTCGAAATAAAAGAGAATGTAAATCGAAATTCGAACGTCATAAACATATATTTATTTCTAAACAACGCCCCACTACGTTATCATAGAATGGATTCGAACAAACGTTGACAGATATTTTCAAATAGCATGTACGCCACTGTTCATAGATATTTATGTACCGATTTCCAAATAAATAAATAAATAAAAACTTTCCCATCACTTCATCGATCCGTGTACACAACAATTCGTGTTCAAACCCGTGTCGATACCTGTCTATTCTCGAATCGAGTGGAATTCCTATCCCCGATTTTTCCCACTACCTGTCGGCAACAAATCACTTAAAGGACTTCGAGCCACATACCTGCATTCGTACACATTTCTGCACGTGAAGTATAATATCTGTTTAAATATATACATACAATATACACCGAACATCGATGTATGGAATTATAGAAATATTATATTTTAAATGAAAATGCTCGATGAATAATTAATTAGCTGTTTCACAACTTCATGTCATGTTTATTATTTTACATCATGTACGTACGACACTGTTTAGGAATTTATCGAATGACAAATTTGTACATATTTGCATGATGTGACGTAACGAACATATTTAAATGTTTTTTATCGTGAAATTATTTGTATGTATATGTATTGTGATTTCCATTTTGCGAAAGGTTAGGAAAGAAATAATATGTGTGTATTCTATTGTATAAATTGTGAAATATAGTTATTGCGGTTTTTATATCGAAAAAAAAAATTGTTAATGGATAAAGAATTACAGTACAAACCCATTTGTTGAACGATTTTTTTTTAAAAAAAAAAAACAGTAAATACATATTATTTTCATCATTTACAAATTTCATTAATTTTTTAAATAAAGTAACAATTGTTTTGTAATAAAACTATTTAGAATTTTCACAAATATATATATATATACAGATATATGACCTATGAATAAATGAGATAGTAATATGAAAAAAAATCGTCAACGTATAATGGAATAAGAAAGCATTAAATTTTTGGAAAGGATTTCATCTAGTAACGGGTAGGAAGAAATCCTTTTGAATTAACACTGTTTTCTCTTGTATTTGAATTTACAATATTTATATATGAAATCAACTTTCCTGTTTTTGTAAAGTCGTTCTGATGCACGTACATACATACATGTTATTCAACATCAATTATAATGTTTATAACTGACTAATGAAATTATGCTTGCATCCGGGATGGATAAATACAATATGTGTATGTATGTACGTGTAGACTTACTGAAATACAGCAACTAAATTATTGTGGAAAGATGTCAAATTTAATGCTTGTTAAGAATCCGAAACAACTGTTTTCTTTATGAAAAGTGACATTGCGTTTAATTCGAATTATGGCCCGTAAGCTTATTAAAAGCTTATTAATGGATATATGTATGTATGTATGTATGTATATGTAGATTAGCCTATTAAAACGGTAGTTCATTAAACTGACAAACAATCATTTACTTAATAATATAACATATGGTATGAACCACAGAATTTAAAATATAACTGGTTTATTAGATACGTATGAAGGTCGTTAGTTTTTTTCTAAACTGTTAATAGGTAGTACGGTGAGATAATTGAACCGTTACTTTCTTAAAAAAAAAAAAAAAAACTATTTGAAATATTTCATTCATATAATCGATAAGCATACCAATTCGAATTGAAAATCGTTCCAACTGTTCAAAATAATAATAATAGAGGAATTGTAATTTTCATTTTTTAGTTTTTTTTAGAAAAAAAATCATATTCATATTTAATTGGTGATGTATATTTATGTACATATACATATTTCAATGATTACGTATGATCATTTTCATGATTATATTTAATTATCTTAACGAATTTCACGAATGATTCATTCGCATAAATTATTACGATATTTAAATGATCAATTTTCTTGTGAAATTTCTATAAGGTGACTTTCTCGAGGTCAATTACAATGAAAAATGAACGCAAGTCGAGGTAATTATTTTCAAATGATTGATAATTTACGTCTTAGTCGAGTTTAAATTTTCGATAAAAGTACAATTAACAATTTTCAAAAAAAAAAATATATATATAAAAGATTAATAAAACGTTCTGGTTTTAACATTTTTCAAACATTGCATGTTAACAAATTTTATAAATGTTTTTGTTAGAAACTATTTTTTGACTGTTATTTATATTAAAATTTCTACCTGAACACAGAAATCTAGTATTTTTTAAAAAAATAAAAAATAGCAAATTCCTAAACGTTGATTAATAAATGGAATTTTCGCGTTGTTTAAAATTATTAAAATCTACATTACATTATATTCTTCCACGTCGACTTTATTTTTCAATGCATGTGATGTATTTTAAATAAAGTAATGAATGTGTAATTCTATATACTGTATATTTTTTATTACATTGCATTATTAAAAACTAGGCCATCTGTTTTATTTATAAATCGAGTGCACAGTATAAAGCAGATATATTTTTGAAAGTCGATAATAAAATATCATATTTGTGTTTTTCATTTAAACAGTACAGTGAAATTAATGGAATAAATGTATGTTTCGTTTATATTTACATTTTATTTTTCGATTCGCATATTTTTTAAAAAAATGGTCTTGTTTTAAAGATGGCAAATATTAAAAGTACATAGATGATAAATGATCGACATATCAAAAATGTCTAAACAAGTAAATTTAATAAGAGAAAAATAAACGAAAAATTTCATTTTTTACACGGCCACACTTGACCCCACACGAACTATCGTTCCGAGTAGACGCTCGAACAATTGATTTTTCAAAGTGCTCGAACATCTACTTCGTAATCCAGACATGTCATAGCGTGTCTACTTTTTTCAGATCTGCGAAAGTGGTTTTAAGAGATCAACATGTTTCTAATGACAAAGCAGTAGAAAAAGCGTGAAATCGTATAGTTTTTTTTTTCTGTCGTTCCGTAGCGAGAAATGAAATTTGAAAAAAAAAATCACTCGTTCGTAATGAAAATAATAAATAGCGATCGTTTCAAAATTCAATTCTGTCGAACGTAATGGATAAATAGATTTGTAAATTTCGATGAAATTTTCTGATATCTTTTTTAATACGTTTTTGTTCAATGATATTTTTCCATTTATAGATATCGGGTTATGGGAAAAAAGATTTCTACTACTTTCTGATAGATTAAGATGGGAGGCTGTTTGGCTGATTTTGACAGTGCGCCATTTTGTGACGTATTTGTTTTACTTATCGTTTGAAAGATGACATTTCACAAAACGTTTTAGAATAGATTCAAGTTGAAATCGGTGTATTCGGCGAACATCACGAGTATTTTCGACATATTTTACTTTTTTATTATGAAAAAGGAACAAACCATACGTAAGTCTCTATTCTCTCTCTCTCTATATATGTGTTTTTCGAGCGTGATGGAATTTTGAATTGAATCCCCATCGAAAGTTCTATTTAACCTAAAAAAATATCTATATATATTCATACATTTATATATACACTGATGTTGTGCATAAGTCATGGCACACATGGAATTCAATGAAGTCGTTAAATTAAAAATATATATTTAATTGCAAATAAATATAATATTCATTACATTTATTTTCAATTAAATATTTTTTTTAATTTAATGACTTGAATTCCATGTGTGCCATGACTTATGCACATCATCAGTGTATATATAAATGTTTGATGAATATGTTTTAAGTTAGATAGAACTTTTGATGGGGATTCAATTTAAAGTTCTATCACGTTTAAAAAAACAACCTATATATTTCTCTTTATCTGTAGCAACGTACATATTCGTTTATATATTTATCTCTGTTTATTAAAGAATTTTTCATTTTTTAATCGACCGATAACAGTTACGAGATTCCAAAGTATGTTTATTTTTAAATTTTCTTCGACTGTTGTTCATTTTCGGTATTTTTCCAACGACCATAGCTGAATATAATGACGAGAGCTAGAAGAACGTCTCGCATCGGAACATTTCTTATTATCATTATCGAAATAATATTTTCACATAATCCACATACCTTCGCCCCATATCGTTTAATCAAACAACACGTCTCTCTCTCTCTCTCTCGTATATCCGAAAGATGGAGAAAAAACACGCACACACACACACACACACGGCCGTTATACCGCCGGCGTGTCCAATATCCGGGATATATTATTTCTATGTCGCATGAACTCGAGAGCGACGTCCACCACCAGTGTGGACGGCATTCCAGTGCACTCGACTGTTCACCGTGCACATTTCTCTTGGGTACAGCCAATTGACTGTGTCGTGTCCTAGTATGTATGTATATAGGTCGTGTGTGTGTGTGTGTGCATGTATATGTATGTCTGTCTGAACAAATATACAGGCGAGTGTTTGACCGTGCATTTCCCACGGGTATCATCAAATGTTTACAAATTATTATGGTCAGAATTATCCACTTAACCGATTCCAGTACGTTGTTTCGTCGGATGGTCGTCAGTCGGTTTTTTTTTATTTTATTTTATTTCTTTCGAGTCCGTGAATTACCGTGTGGAAATATTTCAAAATTCTCTGTAGCTTGGTCGTACGATTCGTTTTTTATTTTTTTTGAAAAAAAAAGAAAATAAATATATAATATTTTCGGAGTGGGGGTCGTTTGTTTGTTTCAAGGAATTACGAGATTTTATTTGAAAATATTTTTAATACGCCATATATATAAGATTATTATTCATTTTGAATTATTGTCGGATGTTGAGAAATAAGTCAGTTTTCATTCGAATATAAACGGACGTGCAATTAATCCACGCTTAATTCAAATGCACGTACAATATAACGAAATTATTAGGATAAATTCGCACGACTCGAGTGCACAATGCACAATGTAAGGACATTTGAGATATAAAATATGTGTGCGATTTATCATTGTTGTATTTACGTTCGTCGAGACAATGTCCGTTGTACTTTCGCGACAAACGGCGCGAAGAGGAGACGACGAAGAAAAAAATCTCCTCGGATTCATTCCGGAATCATGAGTAATGACACCCGTGCGTATATAGCTCTTTAAATGCAAGCGACCCGATGACAAACAATCTTCAGACAGCGAGCGATTCATGCTGACGCGTGAACGTTTATCGTCGACGCGAAACGTACGTCCGACAGAGACGGACGGAGCAGCAGTCGTACGGCCCGGTGTTCGACTCGAGTTCATATCGTCGAACCGCAGTCTGCTGCTGGTTACCGGTGATATTTTCTCGGCGAAAGAAGAGAAAAAAAAATCTCACCCCTTGCGAAGGTGTCGTTCGACTCACTCAGACGGTACTTCCGAGCTAATTATCGTGATATTTTAGAAGTTGACTTTTTTTATGTCGCGCTAGAATTCGAATTAATCTAGTGAATTCACGGCGTGTTGAGATACAGTGGCGCTTAATGATGATTGTTTGAACTTGTTTTTTTTTTATATGAAGATTTAAACGACTAAATATTTTATGACTAGAGTATGACGTGTTCGTTTTTTTTAAAAAAAGAAATAATAATACACACACACATATTCGAGAGGTAAAAATTATCCAATTGGCGACTGATGATTAAAATTTTAATCGTTAGTTATGATTAATTTTTTAGTCGTTTCAAACGATTGCTAAACCGACTGATTTGAATATTCAAAATTGTGTGAAAAATTAATTAAATGCAATATTAATTGAATACGACTATTAATTGAATCTGAACGAAAGATTATTTAAAATTTAAAAATCAAATTATTTCGTTTGAAGAAATTATAAATAATTATTAATGAAATATAATAAATTTTATAAAACAGTTTAAATAAAAGATAAATAAAGGTTTTGTTCATATTTTTCATTCCATCTTTTAGGCAGAAAATTGGGATGAATTTCATTTAACAAAGAAAATCATTTCCGAAGAAGAGAAAAACTTAAAACTCGAGATTTAATCGTTTTTGTATATTTTTTATCCAATTAATTTTTTTAGTTCGACGATTGAAATCGTCTAAAAAATTAGTTGTTGGATTTTTAATCGTTTTTACAATCGTATTTTTAGTCTGATGAAAATTTAGTCGGATAAAATTATAAGTAATTTCATCGTAAATGCTAGACAATCACTTTTAAAATATTCAAGGAAAAATTACCGACACTCGATTTCACTTCAAGTACTAATCATTAACGCTTGATTTCATTTCAGAATTAAATATCTTAAAATGAAACTCGCGAAAGTAATTAAAAAAGTACCATTATCCGTAACGAATTATTTCCATTGCGAGTGATTTCTTTATATAGACGTGTATGTATGTATGTCTGTCTGTCTGTCTGTCATATCCAACTATAGAATGATATAATATCTTATTGAATTCGTCATACGGTATAAAAAAAAAACAACAAACAACAAATCGCCTTACTAATAAAACACTTAAACCTTATCGGTACAATACTTGGCACCAGCGCCCCAACCAACAACAAAGGCACTCGTTGTAGTTTTCTTTTCATTTTTCACGAGTGAAAGGTGAACTGAAAATAATAAAACAGTCGCTGGTTGTATTCTCGTGCGGCGGTGCCTCCTCTCTCCGTCTTCCGCCAAGATATATATACGGTTGTATGTGTATTGGAACGTGATTTAAATGCCGAAAGCAATAATAGCTCCAGCAGTGTCGAGAGTGCAATTGTAAATGGGAAACGTTGCACTAGGATCTTTCGAAATAGTGAACCATCTATTCGCCATATTTCGAAGTGATTATTCACCATGATGTATATGAGAGCGAAACGAACATTGCGTCGTACACATAATTGTACGAAATCTATAACAAATGTATGTTTTAAACGTGTCTTTAATAAATTACACAATGCACGAAAGTAATAATATAGGAGCGAACAACAAAAGAGCCGAGTGTCGGATTGTTTAATTAGAAATCCAGAGCGTGGAGTAGTAGAGAAGCACTTACTTTGTTAACGTGCACGTTATTTTTTGCACCACACACACACACATTATTCAATGAGATGAAGTTGTTATTTATTAAAGCGCAGATTCGCAATATGATTTAGTTCGAAAAAGGCGATTAATGCGAATCGCTCGAAACTGGATTTTTATACGATTTTTTATTCGACTCGTCTCGCTTTATGCAAGTCGATACTATGGATAATTGATTTACGATAAGCGAATATCGTCGAGACGTCGATTAAAATGCGGTGTGAATTAATTAATCGAGACGAGATTTTTAACATTTTTTTTATCTATCTTATTCGGAACAATGCTTTTATATAAATAAATAACTGAAATATATTGAAAATTATTATTCAGTATATTTGATTTTTAAAATTCACAGCTGTGTTCCACTGAACGTCAAACAATCGAGAATCAACATCAATCTTTATAATTCAATAGTGTTGTACATCGAGTACAAGATTTTTTTAAATAATTTATTTCGTTGAAATTTTTCATTCCGTTTATAAACTGACAAGAAAATGGCCGGCAATATATTATTTCAATATATACAGTAAAACGAGAGCAAACTTATTATTCATAGATGGTGTAACTGACAAAAAAGGTAGTGAAAAATAAAGAACAATAAAATATTTCATTAAACAATAGATGAGAGAAGAGATTTTATTAAATGATAAGAAAAATGAAATGAGTTGTTAAATTATACGTTTTATAATTCGGACGAGGAGACAAATAAACGAGCAAATCTATGGACGGCGATGAAAATGAAACGACATTAATGGAAAACAATTGTGGGTTGTTTGTCGTTGTCGTTTTTACGGAACATAAATATTCCAATAGTGATTACTTGTCACAAGTGCAATACTCTTTTTTCTTATGATTAATAGTTTGATAAGGGTCGTGTATAATGATCAGAGTCTATCTCATGCATGCGGGTGAATCTGAAGACTTTCACACGACTCCACGTATACATATACATATATAATTGTACTCGAGTACATGTGTACGTAAACGATGAACTTGTGTATATTTAAAATTGAAGACATGAAAAATATTGGATTAGTCACTCGAACAGCTGACGATATCAAAATAAAACTGTCATGTGCTTTAATAATATGGATAGTATTTTTAGTGGCATGGACGAATATAAATAGAACCATATCTATTATAATTGAAACGTGCTATTTTGAAAACGATTTTTTCAGACGTAGTAGATTGGCGTAAATTTATTTATAACTAATGAACGCATTATTTTTCAACTATATAAATATAAGAGCCACTTGAAAAACATATTCGTATTTATCACAGTTCCATGTACAAAAATATATATCGTACGTACGTTCAGTATACAGAGAGAGTGGTGTATGTAAATATAGAAAAAAAGAAGGGTTGACGATCGACTGTAACGTGTAATATAAATACATTTTATTTTTTCGGTCAAGTTGTTTTTCTTAGTCGAACGTGATTAATCTCATCTATACTCTTACCAATTGATCAAGATGGGTTTTTATCGATTTATGTTTAGATATTTTTAATTGAATGTACATATCACTACAGTGTTTTCCGATAAGAATGTCAGAATTTTGACAACTGGTGACAGTCATGTTTGATTTTTTTTTCAAATTCATTTTGACATTTCAACTCGGTATAGTTTGATGAATTATCACGGAACGTTTAGAAATCGTAAACACTTCAATAGACTTATTGAAACAAAACTTTAACGAGTCCATTATTTCACGGAATGGACCCATCGATCGACCACCGATATCATGTGATTTAACTCGATTGAATTATTCTCTCTGAGGTTATGTGACGTCATTAATTTTTGCTGATAAACCAACCACAGACAACAGAAAATAAACATTGAACGTATAATTCATGAAATCGGACTAAACGAACGTGGTGGTGGTCGTATGAATGAAATTCTATTCCATCATCAATAGCTTAGAACAAGTTTAAAAATAAAATAAATAAATAACGAATTAATTAAATATTTTTTGTTTTATTTCCATTTAAATTCGGAAAACCCTATATTTATGCTTCAATAATAATGGAGAACGAATTCGTATGTAATGATTCACAGTTAAATTTTATATTAGAAATCAGTGTGTTTATTTGTTAAAAAAATATATGATCAAAATAAATCTATGATGGAAAGTGAGAAATTCAATTCTAGAATAATTAAATATTATTTTTTATAATCGGTTAAAAATCGATACGATTAAAAATAGACAAGGGAAAAAATAAAACGTTATACCTATATAAACATACTTTAAGAGAGAAAAAATTAAAAATATGAAATATCCGCTTTGATGAATAATTTATCTAAGCACACAATTTTAATATACATATATATATTTATAAAACGGTAAAAAATAATATCCAACTACACACAGGTCTTTTCTCATACTTCATATCGACTAAATTTACTACTAGGAACTTAAACGACGAACCAATTTAAAAATTCATGGAAACTATTCCATTTTATACGAAGAAAGTAATATTTCATTTAAACGAATAAAAAGTCTAATATATACATGTACATATATTTATATATATATATATACATATATGTGTGTGTGTGTGTGTGTGTGTGTGTGTGTGTGTGTGTGTGTGTATGAACTAGAATTGCAAATATGAAGGAAAAAACCGAACGCGAATCTTTAACTATTTCTACAATTTGTACAAAATATGCGACTTGGTACTTAAACAATATTACAGTTTCCAACCTGTACCGGCGTCAATAATATGGCACAATGCGTTTAACACAGACTGTAAAACGCATTGTCGACAGAATATACATTTTATGAGCGTGGCGCGATCTTGATTTAATTAAATTGTCACCGTTGCTCCGGGCCAGGTACAGCATACACACATATATACATACATATATACATACATATATATATATATATATACATGTACACATACGTGTTATATAATAGGAGCTTAGAAAAGAGAACGAACACGCGAGCCTAGCAACGGCTGGAGCATCCAGAGTGCCGCTTCGAAGTGATGTAAAGCCTGTTTTCCTATGGGATCTCTGCTGTTGCGAATCCTGAATAAATCCAGTTTGAAACTGGCATGATTTTCACTGGTTCTGGTTTTAAATTCGCAGAAAAATGGAGTAATGCGTGTATTATCTTATATTGTATGGATATCATTGAATATATATATATATATATATATATATATATATATATATATATATAAAGTATGTGTGTATATAGATATGAGTGTTTGTGTAATGACGTTTAAAATACTACTCAATTTACACACCCACAAACATATATCATACCATTTGAAAGGCGTGTAAAAAGTGTGTGGGAATTGTTTTCTTCACTAGTCACCATCATACTCGTATTTTTTTTATTAATTTATTCACATTTATATTGTATTTTTTCTTTCTTATACGTATACGCATATATATATATATATATATATATATATATATATATTTAGGTATGTATATAAATAACTGCCTGCATTGTTCATAACAATAAATAATATTTACGTATGTTCACATAGAATCGTTTGTATCAACTTTTATAACGTTTCGTTAAATTTAAAATGATAAAAATAACATTTCTTCAATATTTTGTCTGTTATGATATAGAAGATAAAAAAATTCAACAATTACTGTATTTCACGTAAATGTCATCTTTAAATATACAGTTATCGAATATATTACAATTTTAATTTTTGTAATTTAAAAATACAGGATCATCCAAATGTTTTTTTTTTATATATATAAAAAGAGTAACATGTATATGGATAAATATCAAAGAGAATAATTCTCGAGGCAATTGATAATTGACTAATGTTTGTTTTCATTTTGATAATAATTCACAAATTGATTGATTTAAATACTATTTTATAATATATTACATATTATTTCAAATTGCATTAAGATCATTTCGAAAACGAATCTAATTAGATATTGAATCTTTATTTTTAGAAATACTAATCCAATGTTTCATAGTAAAATTAATAAACTGTATGATAAATATAATATGAAAAAGAAAAATTCAATACAATTTAAAAAATGCCAATAAGTAAATGTAGAAGAGAAATAATATAAAAAGAATTGATTTAAGATTGTATATTAAATATTTTAACTATAGAAAAATTAAAATCAGCAAATGATATTTTTTTTATATATTTAATATCATTATTAATAATGAAAGAGTATAATTTATCAAAATATAATAATTTATATTTTTTAATTACCTTAAGTAAATACATGGGGTTAAATTATTATCACTGTAATTGATGAATTAAATATTAAAATACGAATAGCTAATTACTGAATCATTTTCACTATTTTCACTTAATTTATTATTGATGTATATATGCAATATGTTAACATTTATACACACACACACACATGTATATATATGTAAAGGTCAATCGATTGTAATAAATAAAAAGATTTCAGTGTGTATTATTATTTTTGTTTATATTGACATTAGTACTTTAAATATGAACTGTATATATTTTATAGTGAAATATGTTAATTATGAAATAATTTCTAATTTGAAATATGTCAACAAGGTTGAACATGTTTGAAATATATCAAACTGGAATAATCCGTTTGAGCATACACATTTTAATCACCGCCATTCAAACAATGTCATATGTAAACAGCTTGTTAATTTTGAAGTTTTAAACGGTATAAGAAAAGCATACACATCATATATACATACACACATATATATTATATATATATATATATATATATATATATATATATATATATATATATATATATATATATATATATTATATTATAAATATATAAATATGTATATATGTATGTGCGTGTGTTAATATTTTGGTTTGATTTCGAACAAATATTTAACCGTAAATTGAACTGAATCGCATAATAGATTCTGTCTGTCTTTCTATTATTTTAGGATAATTTGCATAGAGTTTTTATGCGTACTAGTTATGTAAATATTTCATAACGAATCTGATCGTTTTACTGTTATGGTGTCTAGTGGAATGAAAGTGTTCAATTTAATCAAATTGTATTTTGTGAGTGAAATACTTTTTTTTAAATTTTATATACGGTATTTTTTCTATCGATTCTATAAATATTGAAATATCGATCAAAATCACATCGATGTTCTAAGAAAAGTACGTTGTGCTATTATTAGAATTACAAGAAAATTTATTACGAATTACTAGAATATGAGCGAACGATTATGCTTCTTAACAATTGAATAATGTATCCTGATCGATCGAGGATAAATATATCTATATTTGGTGAAAAGTAAATAACATCAAATCGAATCTAACATAAAAAAAAAACTTAATTGAGAAATCCGAGTACATTTACCGTTTTTTGATTTGGTGTTTTTGAATTACTGTTTGTTCCATTATTTATAATACCGATATTGATATTTGCATTACTTCAGGTTGTAAGTCTGGCTTTCTATAAGAAAATAAATCAAAATCATGTTTTTTTTTTAAAAAAAAACAAACACGAAACTGTGTTAACTAGTTTATTTTAAAAATCGAAATTATGATATTTGGTAATTTTTAATTTACAAGAGAGTAAACAATTTATCTATCGGATCGATGATAATAGTCCCTTCAAAATCCTGTTACGAATATATTGACATTTATGTAGGTTACATTTGCTGTCTAACAGGAAATTGAATGGTATTTCGCACGGATAGGTGTTCTAAAACAAGTTAAAGTTTTAATATAAAACGCCATGTTAATACATGTCGACGATGCTCTCTCTATGTTCCATGAAAGAAATCATTTTTAAATTTACACCGGCGCTCTATTGAATTAGACATCGTTTTAGGAACATTCTCAATACTCGAAATGTAAAAAACAAACAAATACACGAACTTAAAATAAACAACTCGAATACAAATATGTAAAAAAAGGATTTTTACAGGGGTCCGCAAACAAACACGGTCGCTCGGAGCCGAATCAAACGATCGTTTGTACGCTTGCGAGTCTATGATATTTATCTGGTGGAATGAACACGTCACCTTGTATATTGATAAACGTAACCAGGTTTGGACATACATGAAACCATTTTGTTCATCTGTTACAACAAGTAGCAGTCGCCAATGATAAATATAATAACACGCGTGCGTGCGTGCGTGTGTGTGTTTACCTTAAATGGCGTTTAAAATAAAAACATCGATTTTAAAGCCACATTAGGTGATACGCACAGTGTCGAAGAATTGCAAGAATATGCTGCCTCGTACAATATGCAAATTAGAATTGCCGCTTCAGCCGTCCGTTTATTATGTACCATGGTCTTTCGTTGTACCTGCCTATTTAATTTTATATATATATATATATATATATATATATATATATATATATATATATATATATAACGACGTTTACACTATTTATAAATATAGTGAGTTAGTGTATGTGTGTGTTTAAAAGCGTCAGCATGTAATGTAATTAAATGGAGGTTCGACCAATAAATTACCATTTTCTCAAAAATTAATCACTACCGTCGATAAATAAATTGATTTATATATATATATATATATATATATGTGTGTGTGTGTGTATATGTATTTGTGCTTATATATAAACAACATGAATTAAATTATATTTTATCAATTTGAAAAAAAAATAAAAAAGCATTTATTTCTATAAAATATATATTTTTCAAATCATGCATAAAAATGCAAAATTCACAACAAACTATTAGTCATGCTTTGATAGATTCTAGACTTATTACTCGTTTATCTGTACATAGTACGAGTTATTTTTTATCTTCTTTATAAATTGTGTCAATTTACCGTCTAGCAGAGCTTCAAGCTATGAAAAAGATCTCGAAGTTTATTTAATGTGTGTGTATATGTATGTGATATATATATATATATATATATATACACACACATGGTTAAGTTAACTATTTACAAGATTGTAGCCGAGGATTAAAAGTGTCTGCATGTGAATTTTTATATCTCTAGAGTATTGTTGTTGTTTAGAAACTAAAATTTAAAATAATAAAAAGAAATAAACAAATAAAGTTGTTGCATGTGATGATACAATGATATTACTACAGACGACGACGATATTTTTATGGTCCGAATTGTAGCTGGATGGAACGACGTGCCTCGTGGTTTTGTACTGATGAAATAAATGAAATAGTAAGAATTCGTTGACCTAAAGGTTGACGTTCGTGTCAAGTTCATGCAAACTATAACTTAGTAACGGCGCGATGATTTAATTTCATAAAAAATAATATGAAAATTACCATTACCTTCTTCACGATTAAGATTTTGTACGAATGTGAAATTCATTCTATATAAATTTTCTCGAAAAAGCAATCGATAGAAATTCTCTTTTGTAAATTTATTCTTGGGGGTTATGTGAAATCAATGGTTTATGTTGAGAAACAGAAACATTGAATGTGAAATTCATGAAATTGGATCACAATTATGTGAAAGAGTGATTGAAAGTCGGACTAAACGAATGCTGCACTGTCGAGTGAAGCCATGGTGGTCGTATGAGTAAAATTGTAATTGAACATCAATGCCATAGAATGTGCTTGAAAATAGAAAAAATAAATAAATATCTAATTAATTAAATACTTTTTGTTTTATTTCCATTCAAACTTCCGAAGTACTTATTGGAAAACCGTATATATTATCAAATTAGTCTGTTTGAAATTTGATAACGATATAATTTTCTTTTCCATATATTTTTTTTTTTTGAGTACTATTACTCCTATTGTATATATAAAGTGAAATAATGTTCAGTAATATTAGAATGCCAATTTATCCGATTAATATAGAAGAGCTCGTATTGAACACGCGAGCGAGACGAAGATGTCCGACTGTAGTTGTGAATAACCGACGGTCGCCATCGTCGTCCTTTAAATATCCGTATCGAGAATATTCGAACGATTAAATTCTATGCAATTTAATAATTGAAATTGTATTTAAGACGACGAGCGCGTACAACTATCGCGCCGGCACAATATCCATACGAATGAAAGCGAAACGAAATGCAAAACAGAACCGTTGTCTTGTCTGGTGTACGAACTATGCCTCCTGTTCGGCTCGCGAGCGAACGCTACTATAATAAGAACGAATTGTACGTCGTGTGACTAGAATATATTTTTAATTTAAAAATAAATTGTAATTTCGAAACCAAAAATCTCGACGTATACATTATCCGCGTATACATATTTATGACGACGGTCTGCTGACATTTGTCTCGTAATTTGAATAATACATTTTTTCGAAAATAATTATTATACAACGGCCACGAGTCTACTTCTAAAGCAGTAATTAAAAACGTTACTTTTTTCGAAAAATAATAACAAAAAAAAAAAACACTTCTCTCGTAGTCGACATCGTCGAGTGTTGCTATCGCGCAGACACTTATCTCTTTATCTATGGCTTTTTTTTAAAAAAAAAACGGAGGACACCGTGAGGATAAATCTGATCCGAGTACAGGTCGACGACGGTACGTTCGTTATCTATTATCGTTCGTTTAATTGAAATTTGATGTTTTCGAACTGATAAATTCTGAAGTTTTATAGTTTCGTATCTATCTATCTATATCAATATATATTTGCATAAAACAAATAATTGTTCAAAACTAGATAATCGGAATTAATTACAGCACACGTCGAATGTTGCTGTTGAAAAATATCGAATCGCACTGAAATTATCGCACGTTCGTTAACACAAAAGTGATATTTATCACGAATTCACTGTATTATTTACGATCGTAAATTATTTGATACGATTTTAATCACATCACTAACTGTTATTACATTTTATTCTGTATCGATATTATAATTTCTATTTTAATAGTATTGCGCGTGAAAGCAACTCTAATATATATATATCGGGGATTATATTGTCAATCAAATAAATAAAATGCAATGTTACATTTTACGAGATAATATACACGAATTAATTGAAATCCGATCACAATAATTAACAGAACATGTGGATTTGCATAACTGATCGTTTCAGATGATCTCTATTCTTTGCGAGTTGATTTTTCGATGTTTACAGCAAGTCGAATCGATCGAAATACAGGATTTTATCAATAGATGAAATTTATCGTACAGTTTCAGTGTCGACTTTATTAATATTATTAGTTAATAGCAGAGACCAAATCGAATTATTTCATTAATTTATACAGTATATTGAATCTAAATCAATTTACAGTGGATTTAATTTAAATATAAAGCCGTACAAATTGAATTAATGATCGACGATAGAATGTAGTACATTATTACTCGAAACGATATTTATAATTCTTGATTATTTTCTATTTGATTTTTTTTTTGTCATCATATGAATAGGGCAAAATTCATTTTTAAATAATGTAAAGTGTTTGAATAGATTTGACATTTTTAGTTTTTCTTTTTGCAAATAAATGAATTAATAGAATTGATAAACAGTTTTTAACATCGTCAGAAAATTAATCACGTTTTAGAAACTATAAATTAATATCTCTCAAATGAATAACCGAAAACACTTCATGTTGAAAGAAAAGAAAGATTCAACTCCCAGTTGTAGATGGATTGAATAAGGATACAAAATACAAATTACTATATGTATATATAATAAAAGTTAGTCTGGATTTCAACAAAAGGCTCTGACGATGATGGCGTCGTCATCGAAATGCATCAGCCGATATAATTATAAATAATAAGTGCATAATAAGTGATTATTGAATATTTCGAATTATTGTGGTGTTGAGGTTAAAATTCATTTGTGTAATATCTCTCACTTAAAAATAACAATGTACATATATATGTATAGGGTGTTTCATCAGAAGTGTACTACTTAATTTTTAAATAAAATGTATCTTTTTTAAGTGAACAGAGATGTTTTTTTGAATGATGATGATGAGAGTGTGTGCCTCTGATGAGACATCCTATATATGTAAATAAAAAAAATAAAGTCATCGGTTAAAGATGAATTCAATAAAGATATAATTGATAATAATTAAACTTATAAAAAATATATATATAACTAACAACAATATGTCGTTTTGATAAATCCATCGAAAAATCTATTTGATTCATTTCTGTTCAGTTGATTATTAATTTATTACGGTTTATTGAACGTTTTTTTTTTAAATATCGTTTTTCCGGCCTCGAGTGTTTGTTTATTTGCGCCGATTTCACTTTTAACGAGACCGAGTTCGGTGCAATTTCTTCTATCCGCCGCACATAAACTAATTGCACGTAAAATAGTACGCGATAATATATTTAAAAGCATCGACGACGATTGTTTGTTCATCCCTGATGCTCGTTCGATACAAGTGTAGCCCCGGAGGCGAATACCTAAAATGAATTCGTATCGACCTTTTTCGACGTGATTTTACAAGGCGTTCACCCGCCTGCCGTCTGAAGAACGCGTATCGAGTTCTCGATATGTGCTAAAACAGAAGTACTTTCACTGTCGAAATGTGCACGACCTTTGATGGTCGCAACATACATATGGAATAGATAGAGACCCAGTCAGTCAGTCAGTCGGTCGGTCGGTCGTAGCACCTTTTTATACGTCGTACAGCGGCGGGTGGTGCCGATCGTACCGTTTCGGAAATAATATTTACAATTCACGTAATTTACAGATTGCGTCCTTATTGGCATTCTTCGATTTCAATACAACGTAGTAATACAGATACTAGAGAGATTTGTTTCGATTGTAATTCATTTTGCAAATCGTTAAAAATATCAATACACACACACACACACACACATAGATACAAAAATAAAATAAAATGTATTTAAATTCAATTCGTAAACGAATCAAACGTATGATATTCAGAAACGATAATAAATAACATTGAAATTATGGTTATCATAAAAAGTGCTACGCTAAATTCGCATCACATAAGAGAGGACAAATAAATGTTTAACGCCGCGCGTACCTATAAAACATATTAAATGTGGAATATACACATTCCTACAATAAAATTTCGACAATAAAACAATGAACGATAAATAATACAGTCGTAAAAACCGTGTATAATAAATAGCTTACTCGTAAAGTAATTAATCTACGCTCAATTATTAAAAATATGTATTTTTTATGTAGATACGTATGCGACTGAAGCACTAGAGAGAGATATGTTTAATTAAAACAGATTCGGTCAGGTCGTATCACTGCATTCCGATTTATATATATATATATATAAATATAATACAATTTATTCGAGCGATATGTGAACGTTATCAAAATATTTTATAATTTAATACGTCCATTTAAAATTGTCAGTTTTTCAAACTAGCAACATTATGTATAATTTTATTCCACGGTGACATTTGTTTTGCAATTTTATGTCATTCCATTTGTAAATTGCCTCATTTAAACGTATGAAATTTGTTATGACATTTTTTCTATTATTTATTTATATTATGATTTTTTTAAAAATATATAATATATATATATTTATATACACGATTACAATTAACAATTATTACAAATAGCAAAACGAATATTCGACTTGTATTCTCTTTATAGAAAAATCGATATTAAGAT
This sequence comes from Neoneuromus ignobilis, assembly GCA_029203775.1. Lineage (NCBI taxonomy): Eukaryota > Metazoa > Arthropoda > Insecta > Megaloptera > Corydalidae > Neoneuromus > Neoneuromus ignobilis. The sequence continues at coordinate 40,934,599 of CP092092.1, forward strand.
CATTGTCTACACAATGTAACTCTCTCGATATATTTTAAGTCTACTTCACATTCTCTGATAATTGTTGCACGACTCATTTTCGACCACTCTATATAGAAATAAACGATCATATTTTAACATTACAGACGTGTACATGTAGCATAATCCATCCGATTATGTTAAACGATTACATTTATTACAGAAACGAGACTTTTTTTAAATTTTTTCATCGACTGGCAAACGACACACCATATTTGGTATTTTTGTTCAAGCTTCTGCAAGTTGTATTTCTGAGAAATATATATAAACGAGTATATCAGCAGTAAGAAATATTTCAATCCGTTGCTAGATGAAGACTTTTCTAAAACTTCCACATCTACACGATTCAATACTTTTCCATTCCACCGTTATTTTGAATTGTTTAAGGGGTTATACGCAGTTGCGAGGCGCAAAAACGACGTTTTTTTAGGAATTTTTTTTAGAAACAGTATTTATTTTGCAACTACAAATTATGGTTATTTGAATAGATCCTACTTTCAAGAATAAAATAACATGTCGATCATAAAAAAATATTGAAGTGCACCGCTCCTGCAGACGATGTCCCGAACGACCTCCAAAAAAAGGCGCTCGGCGGTGATCTCCATATCGGCGGTTTGGATTATTTGAAATCAAAAAATACGGTCGATTCTTTTAAAGGATAGATTAATGCAGGTATCGAACGAAGGAATAATAAAAAATTTCATTTTTGACAAAATGGCGTCTACTTGAAAAAAATGTTTCGTTTTTTACTAAAATTTTCGCTTCAAATTGTTTAAAAAAAATAGTAATAATTTTTGTAAACCTTATTCCTTCGTTCAATTCCTGAGGAATATATTTGAGAAGATCGTGTGAAAATTCGAGACCGATCGGTTCAGCCATTTCTGAGATATTGAGATCACCGACTATGAAAACATCGTTTTGAGATAAACGCGTTTGAAATTTCGGAAGTAGTTTACACATAGTTAAAAATTACTTACAAATTCAGGTGTATGTCCGAAAATATTTCTCGAATTTACTTCAAATTTTCAGAGAATATACTCAAATATATGTGCATTCCGAAAATGCAAAAAAAAACGATTTTTTGAAATTTCTAACTGCGTATAACCCCTTAACAGAAACGAAACTAGAAGCAAATAAGCTGACTTTCTGATCGTTAATACATGTACATCCGAACTGACTAGTTTTTCCACTATAAACGTTTAAGAAAAAATCCAAATGTTTTTGTATAAAATTCAATCTTTTTCCATATAATTTAGTAAACAGTAAAATAAGGTTTATAATCTTACGATTTATATAAATAAATAAATAAATATGTATAGTGTACGTACATCTCGTATATACACATTTATACATGATTATTCCGTTTAAAAATGTGCACGTGTATGTATGTATGTATGTTTAGGTTATTAGCATAAATCAAAAAGTTACAACTCAAATGTCAGATTATATTCAGAATATAAACACAGAGTGCTTTTTATTGATGTTTTTACATATCTTGATATGAACGTATCAAGGTATGTAAGAAGATAATGGCAGATGGGGATGAATTTAAATCCACTTCCGTCGTGCTTTCAAGAGAATAACAAGATAAACGTAATGCCTGTGCGTTTGTTTTCTTGTCTTTCATGCATAGATGATTCGATTTTTCTAAAGATGTAATCACACACGACGCACACACATATGTGTATATATATATATATAGTTTTACATTATAGTATACACAGGTTTGTAATTGATAAAATATTTCCATTCCATGTTACGTACATTTACGTGAATAATGCCATTATTAAATATATAATAGTTGTGAGTAAATAGCGCGATAATTTTAATAGGTAAATACAATCGTTTTGTGTTTCATTATTTAAATTACTCTGCAAATCGAAATTATGTTTTCGAATTTAATTGAAAATGTAATAATGTAATATGTTTATGTTTCAAATTGGGAAATTTGAATATGTATTTCTTATCATTACGTATAATAGTACATACACACACACACACACAAGTGCATATATGTATATATATGTACTAGTGTGTGTATGTATGTATGTCAGGTGCATAGAAATACTCGTTCTAATAATAAACGTGTGCAATTAACATCGAGTCATCCGCCGGTGAGACGAATGCAATCCACCGATGAGTGTGTGTATATGTATGATATCGTCGTCGACGACGAATTTCTATGATCCAGCTAGACGGTCGGGATTGATTGAACGCCAAGCCCATAATAATTAGAACGATGTTCAGTCATTCGACACACACACACACACACACACAACCATTTCGCAGTGTCAGACAAATAGAGTATCGGTAGACACGCGAACGGAAGAAGAAGAAGGTTCACGGTTGATATCGTAACGACAGAGGCGTATTCTTGTGTACGAGATGTCGTCGCGAGTTCGTTTTATTAATTAATTAGATCGTTGTGTATCATCGACGTACGTTTACCGAGACGACGTCGACGTCTCACCGCCCATCGTCGTCCGTTTTGTATATCACACTATTACCGGGTGACATTGCTCAATTATAATGAGATATAAATCATCGTACTGTTAACTATTGATATTATGTCACACGCATTCTGGCATGCGAATATACATTTTGTATACGCGCGCACACACATATGCACAGACGTATTTATTCTTCCCGATAGATTGGATTCGTATTCCATTTACAATAAGTACACACACATATATATATATATATATATATATATATATATATATATATATATATATAAATAAAATACAGTATGTACGTAATCGAATATATTTCAAAAAAATAAAATGGCAGATAACTTCAAACCGTTGAACTGAACAGATAACAGTGTAAATTTAACTGATATTATTTGAGTTATTTCCGGTTTAATCGCGATTCGAACATGTCTCTCGAAAGTTATTTTATCAATTTTGCAAGTACGGAAATACAGATTTTCCAAATATATTTGATAGGTGCGAATTAAACTTGTCTGTTTTCATAAATCTATATCTAATTCTTTATAAATTATGATCTTAAATCGATTCATGTGTAACGTGTTTAAATTTTTATCACTGAACACTGTTCGGAGATTGTTTTTTTTTTATATTTGTAACACGTAATGAATGTCTAAACGTTGTTGACATTTTAAATGTTCCACGATAATTTGCCAAACTGTACCGAGTTGAAATGTCGAAATGAAAAAAAATCAAACATGGCCGTCACTAGCTGCCAAAGTTCTAACTTTTTTTTATTGAAAAACCTTACATAATTTTAAATATATAAACAAAATAATGTTAATAAAAAATTAGAAATTGAAATTCTTATATCACTTTATTATTACATTTTTGAAGTGAAACTTCTCTTGTCGCATTTTTCGGAGGCGGAACTGCTATTGTCTCTTTTTCGGATGCGGAACCCTTGATGCACCACACCATTACCGCGTTTTTTGAAAATATTTTGAAAATATTTCCTTGGTCTATATCAAAACACAAACACCTACCTTCACTGGATACTGGTAAAATATCTTAACAGATAACAGACCTCATCGACTTATTATCTCATTTACTGTAAAATTTATGTATATATATAATATTATATATACTTTAGATCAATAAATTTTATTTGAATTTCCATAAGATGCTTATAGACAGAGAAAGACGTATGAAGCCGTATGCGCGTCGCTTTTATAAGTTAAGCTAAGTAAATAGCTGAGCGCGTCATTACGTGAATTGTGTTTAAATAAGAGTGTTATTTAATGTAATTACATTGATATTTTTGGTAAGTATATTAATTTATAAATCTCATTTATAATAATAAGCTAAATAATACTAAATTACATCCATGTGGTATTTAAAAATTTATCAAATCAACGTGAAAATGAGGTTATGTACATGTATACAAAACATAGATATAGTATTTTATAACGTTATGGTATATACATTTGATCTATTTATCAAATAAAAGAAATACAATTAAAACACATGGTATTTAAAAATTATCGAAACCTATTACAGTTTTGATGTTATCTATTGTTTTATTTGTAACAATTTCTCACAATAACTATGAATTCTTTATTCTCAGGTGTCATTTTGAAGATTTATTGAATTTTATGTGGTGTTATAAAATTATCAATTATCTATAAATAGTATCTAAATAGATGCTATTTATTGCAGGTAGATATTATCTTTAATTGTTTAATTTTTAAAACATTGATCTAATTGTATACTATATATTATACAACAGTAATATAATAGTAATTAAAAAATGTTTTTACAGGCTTTAAGATGGTAAAGTCTATTGCGCAAAAATTTTACTTATAATTGTATCGTTTATACCTACTCAGTCACCATCGGAGGGCAATGGAAATCGAAGAAATTCCAAACGAAAACGAATAAATTTTCATAATTCATAATTTTATAAAAGTTTTAATTTTAATTGTTAATCTTACTCACATTGTATGCGGACAATGTCTCGACGACATACTATTACTACAGTGCGAAAGATCATCATCGAGACGTGTTGTCCGCATACAATGTGTTAATATGAAATAATTGTAAAAATTTAATTTAATTAAAACATTGATCATTTTCTACTTAAATTTTTATCCCGTGTATTTATCGCTTCTCTTCCTACTACATTTCTGCATTTTGTTACTTACTTTATTCTGAAGAATTTGTTCATCTACGAGTTTTAGGCATACGCTTGTCCATGTACCTTTTGATTACTTTATTGATAAGAAGTTTCACTTCTGGCATGTGTACATGAGTACACATATTCTTTTTTTTTATATTTAAATTACATTTTGTTTCTTGTGAATATGTTTTTAACCCTTATCGGTCGTATGTCATCTCTGACGTGATATGACAACTTTGCTCTATCGGTCGTATGTCACGTGCGAGGTGACAAGATTGAACAAGTAACAACGTCCTCATTGCTGAATGTACACACTGTTTATTTTTACATTTTAATTCTTACTCGGTAACAGACGGTCACATATTTCAGCAATGATTTTACTTATATTGAAAGTAACAGCGATAGTTGTAATGAAATATATGAAAATGTTGAATATTCGGCAAGTGATTTTCATTCTTGTGATGAAGGAGACAGAGTGATACAAGTGTTATATTTCAGTCAAGGAAAAAAATCGATCCCTATTCAATATTCAAGTGAAGAGAAAAGCGAAATGGAAAGAGAAATTGTTCCTGATCGTAATGAACATTCGATTAAAATCGACAGTGATGATGAAGACAATTTAACTTCAAGTATTCCTTTTACAAATATAGGACGCCAAATCTTCGATAATGTTCAGGAGCCTATAAATTATTTTAAACAATTTTATACGGACGAATTTATAACAGAAATTTTAACGCTAACTAACTTATATGTCAATGAGGAAATTAAAAAAAAAAAGAAAAACTTAACAACCAGATCAATTTGACACGATTGGAAAAATATTTCATACGATGAAATAAGTGCTTTTTTCGGAGTTGTTTTGCGAAAGACTAGTGAAAGACGACTATGTGTACTTCTGCGAAATTTGTAACAGAAAATCATTCCTTCGCGTAGGAAAATGTTTCAAAAAATACCACACGTTGAGAAAATATAAATAACATTTAAACTTGAAGATTACACGTTTAACAAAATGTAAATATAAATATTTTTATGCACAAAACCATATTTTTATATCAAGTAACTCTAGTTACTCTTCTCTTACAATAAGCACTCGAATATATCTCCGAACTAGCGGAAAGTTAAGTACAAAATGCCAACGTCCGATAAGGGTTAATTTCAAGTCGACAAAAAAAAATATTTGATTTCTTCATTGCTAAATAATACAATGGTATGTACGGATAATAGTTTATGGCCAGTAAAAGTCGATTTAAAAGAAATCCAATCGTAAGTTTTATCAAGAACGTGATCTCGGGTCGACGCCGTAACGGCTATAATATTATGAGATATTAAAGTCGTTTCACTTATGGAGTTCTTTTGAAAAATAAACGGACAATCTCTTTTGTCCACAGCTGTGTGTTATCTTCACGATAACGCGTATTCACATACGATGTCTACGGCAGTCAATATGTAAAGTAATATGAGAGAAGACGGGACGACGACGACGACGTACTTGTCGACGTGGAACCCCATTCTCTCATCGGTGTATGACGTTGACGATTTTTGAACAGTTCAAAAATAGCCCTTATGGGAAACTTCGAACTAGGAAGATTCGATACGCTCTTTAAAGTTTGTTTTTTTTAAAAAAAAATAAATATAAGCAACGCTTATATATTTTAAATATTGAATTGAATTTAGTTTCAATTATTAATAGAGTAAAAAAATAACGATTAAAGTAATTTCTTGTGTAAATTTCGTAAAAGACCGGTTAATAATCCGAGCGAAATTTAATCTTGGATTCGAGTCGATTTGTCTCTGTGGAAAATTAATTTATTACTTTGTTTCGAATCATTGTAATACGAATCTGATCGTAATCGATATTTACACAGTAGTAATAAATTTTCAAATCGATTAGAAAGCTTCGTATGTACATAAATATCACCGTTCTCACATGTAATTTTCCTAATTACTTTTTTCGACTGTTGCACAATAAATCGATATTATTATTATTATTATTAATATTCCAAGAAAAATAAATACGAAATCGTTAAAAAATATTATAATATAACAATAAGGTATTTTCAATAAAAACATTAAGTAGTATGTTGAAAAAATAAGCATCTTTTATTTTTGAAGAAAAAAAAACCGATTTATATTTCGAATATTCCCTAAATCTGAATAAATGAGATCTGGCACGGGGATACACGATTTTTATACTTCTCTCCAGAAACACAGTATTGGTAAAAGCGAATATGAAATACGTGTGTCAATGTCGACCGACAAACTTTATGTTTTGTCTCTTGTGAAATTCACAACAGAAAAAGTAACATTCCTCTTGTAAACTATATACGATGTGTGCTTGTAACGTAAAATATTAGAACAATTCTAGATATACATGTTCAGAAGGTTATTTTCATTTCTACACTTCAATTTGTAATTCTAGTTTTATGTATAAATTTTATTTTGAAAAAAAATAAAATTTATACATCAGAACGATTTTTCAATTCCATTAAAAAAAAATTAATATTTAATATGAGATCATTCAAGATAAAATCATTATTTATAATTATTGGTACTTGAATATTTAAAAAAAATATTTTTTTTGGAATATATACTTATTGCTACTTATATATTTTAAAATAGTACAGTTTATTGAATGTTAAATATTTTTTTATCAACTCTAATGGACTGTTTCGTACGATAATACATTAGTTTTAAACCATCTACAAGTAAATTACACTCGTACAAAAATATTCAATACGATTTATAAACATATATCAATATTTATTTGTATAGAGCAATATATTAAATTAACAATTTATAAAATATATGTAATAAATGTATTCAGTACGTTGTGAATAAAACAGAAATTAAAATAAAAAATATTTTCGTAGAGATCATTTTACAGCATTATTTATCTCTGTTTATGTTGTATTTATTGGTGTGATATGTGAGTTGTTTTTTTAATTTTTATTTTTATTTTGAAATCAATAGAATTGTACTTAATATCACACGTAAATATAATTTGCAAATCGAAACAGATTTACAATCGTTTAGATAGAAAACTCTTGAAACATATATCTTGTGAAATATTTCGTATGGAAATAAGTTTAGTATTTTTCTAAATTCGACCGTTTAATCTAAACATAAATCGAACTCGTACTATTCAATGATTATATTTATATAATTTATCGTACATTCTATCTTATGAAATACCAATAAAATTGAAAGATGCGTACCTTCAAGAACATAAAACACTCCCGCGGACAGGAAACTGAACACAACAAAAAAAAATAAAAAATAATAAATACGAAAAAAAACGACACTAAATAAAAAATAACATTTCACATCTGCATGATTGTCGATCAACACTGTTCGATCGTTAACGTGCAAAAAAAAAATAAAAAAAATATATATATAAACGAGACGATTTGAAAATTCGCCGCGCGGTCCTCTACGAACAATAAATCATAGGTGTTCTCGCATGCACGTGTGATGAACTACGTTGTCCTGAATGACAACTAGAACGGCGTCGGTGCGCTCTCGTGTACGGACGCTCGTCTCTCGCGACTGTCGGTTAACGACTGAATCGACTAACTTTGCTGCTGAATGGTCCAGCTGTGAAACGGAATCACCTCTACACAAACCGTACGTACACCGACTCAACACACACTCCGTTGGCATACACACGCACATACACACACGACTGTTCGCTACATAACATATATACATAAAAAAATATGTGTGTGTGTGTGTGTGTATAGAGGCATTCTTGAAGACTGTGAGAAAACGGTCATGTTTTGTACGTCGAAGGGACCTGAGGACGAGCGCTTGCATTTACTTGAAGAATGTCTTAAGATCATGCGTTTGTGTATACGTAAAGAATTGTAGTGTAAGGGAAACTAGACGATGGGCGTACAGTTTGTGATTTTTTTTCAAAAATAATAATAATAATACGATTTTTAGACACAGTATGAAAAAAAACATACATTGTCTGTTCCCAGAAGTATTTCAGTTTTGATTAAAAAATAAATTTGAAACGGTAGAGAGAGTAGCAAGCAGTTCAGATAAAAAAGTCTATAAAATAGATAGAGATACTTTTAAAAAAATTAAATCACAAAACTAACGCATGCAGATATTCTTAATTCATCTAGAACAGACCTCACAAATCGTTAAACATTTTCGAATACTGTCACAAATAGTAAATAAGTCAATTCAAGTCATCGAAAAAGGTCACGAATCTATGAAAAAAGAACATGTTGCAAAAAACAATAAATAAATGAAAACACTTCATGCTTGCAGATCAGATGACAAAATGAAATGAAAAGAAAGATTCAACCCCCAATTATAGATGGATTGAATAAGGACACAAAACACAAATTAGTATATGTATATTATAATAAAAGTTAGTCTGGATTTTAATAGTGAAGGATCTGACGATGATGGCGTCGCCGTCGAAATGCATCAGATTATATAATTATAAATAATAAGTGATTATCGAACACTTTGAATTATGGTGGTGTTGAGGTTAAAATTTATTCGTGTAAAGTGAATCAGTCACGGTTCAAAAACAACAAATAGAGACACTAGATTATATAGATTTTTGCAATAAGTGTTTCAGAAGTTTTTAAATGGAAATAAACCAGAAAGAATTTAATTGATTAGTTATTAATTCTTTTTATTTTCAAGCATATTCTATGGCATTAATGACGGAACACAGTTTCATTCGTACGACCAGAATTTAGTTTGATTTTAGTCATTTTTTCGCATAATTGTGATCCAATTTCACGAGTGACATACGTCCGATGTTTCTGTTGTTTGTGGTTGGTTGGTTTATCAACATAAACCGATAATTTCACATAACCCCGCAGAAAATAATCCAATCGAGTTGGATCATATAATCTCGGCGGCCAAATTTCGTCCGACTCTTGTTTCAATAGATCTATTGAAGTTTTTACAATTTCTAAACGTCGAACGTTCCATGATAATTTGGCAAACTATACTGCGTTGAAATGAGTTTGAAAAAAATTCAAACACGGTTGCTATCTGACATTTTTTACTGGAAAACCTTATACATATCTTTACACGAATGAATTTTAACCCCGACACCACGATAATTCAAAGTGTTCGATAATCACTTATTATTTATAATTGTATAATCTGATGCATTTCGACGGCGACGCCATCATCGTCAGAGCCTTCACTATTAAAATCTAGACTAACTTTTATTATATATACATATACTAATTTGTGTTTTGTGTCCTTATTCAATCCATCTACAACTGCCAGTTGAATCTTTCTTTTCATTTCATTTTGTCATCTGATCTGCAAGCATGAAGTGTTTTCACTTATTTATTGTTTTTTGCAACATGTTCTTTTTTCATAGATTCGTGACCTTTTTCGATGACCTGAATTGACTTATTTATTATTTGTGACGGTATTCGAAAATGTTTAACGATTTGTGAGGTCTGTTCTAGATGAATTGAGAATATCTGCATGCGTTAGTTTTGTGATTTAATTTTTTTTAAATGTTTACAAACAAATCTATACATATATGTTTTTTTTTTCAAAAAAAAAATAAGATAATAAAATAAACGTAGTACAAAAATCATAAAAAATAATATATTTTTTGATTCGTTTCAAAAACTAAATAATTAAAATTCGCAATAAAAAGTAGCTGTGCGAATGAAGTATTTTTTTAATTAAATAATAAAAAAAAAACACAACTAATTAAATACAACGAGTTTTCAACGCATCTAGCAATGTGTAGAAGTAATAAAATTCTATTAGCAAACATACGTCTTGTAAATGTTCGTACATAACATTTACATAATTGTGTTTTTGCACAAATTAGAAAATATAGACGCGACGATGATTTATTAAAATGATTTTTGAACGTGTCTCTCATCTAAAATACATGTGTAGAGCACGCGAACACGCGCATATACCTTTTTAGTCTTGTTTCCTCTACACGTTCATCAGAAGAAACGTACGTACGTGTGTGTGTGTGTGCGTGAGGGATCTGTTGCAAAACGTATAAACTTCTCTCGACGTACATATAATACATACATGCGCGCACACACACACACACATACACGTTCGGTTTTACTGAATGAGATTAAGCATTTATAGTCTTCGAAACGAGTGAACGTGTACGAACGCCAACGTTAGAAGAGCGAAGAGAAAACGTACAAGTGCATGAACAAGTCGTGAACAGGTCGGACTGTCGTGTTTTTATATATTGTACACACGCACGCACACACGCACCGTATCCGGAACATCGCCGCACTTCCCAGGTGTTTAATTGTACGATGATCGATGATGACGATGACGACGACGATGGCGATTCCGCAGGTATAAAAACAACAACAACAACAACAATTTTCGTGCGTGTGTCGTCCTGTCCTTCCGATTCTTATTTTCTTTTCGAATGCGGCGCTGTTGCGAAAAGACGACGGCGACGGTTCGTTCACTTTCATTTTCCGGACGAGTGCTTATGGAACATTGATAAATTCACTTGAGATGTTATTTTGTAATGTTATACGATGAACTAGATCGGCCTGTCGTATTTCAAGACGAACGATCTATATTTTTATGCCATTTTAATACCATACATATATATATATATATATATATATATATATATATATATATATATATATATATATATATATATATATATATATAAAATAGAGACGAAGATATTCATTCATTCATTCATTCTTAAATTTATAAAAGATTTTCTTTGAAGACTGAAAAAACACGAGTATTAAACAAGTAAATTCTTCGTCTTTATTATATTTATTAATACACTAGATTTACGGAGCGAGTCAATTTGACTCATTTAAGATTTTGTTACTATTTATGTATAGAAAATTTAAATATTATTTTTTAAAAAACATATGTTGGTTTTTAATTACATAATGACGCATATGCAAAAAATATATTACATATTTGCATATATATCATTATGTAATTAAAAACTAACATATGTTTTTAAAAAATAATATTTAAATTTTCTATATATACATATATAACAGTAAAATCTTAAATGAGTCAAATTGACTCGCTCCGTAAATCTTGTGTTAAGAAAAGTTATTTTAATTTTTTTTTATTAAACACTAGATGAATGATTGTTTTTTAAAAATTTATTTTCCTTAGTTATTTTTGTAAATTCAACATAAATAAATTTATTACACATAATGAACAATAATGCATGACGAACAATACACATAACGAACAACAATGATAGTGTTCTATAAAATCAATAAACTAATAAACAAACGAAATATTGTATATAACACACGCTTCCTAGATGTTCGCGTTATTGTGTGTATATTGTTGCTATATTTCAATACCCTTCCTCAACGATATAGGCAATTTAAATGACTTTTAAAACACTCCTCAATAGTTATAATAATATTCTTATCTCTTATAAACAACTCTATTGGCTTTTTAATGAAAAAAACATTTATTTTATTGATCACAGCGAATGATTTTTTTTTTTTGAAAAATCTAATTTATTTTTATCATCTTTCGATATAAATATTATTTAATTATATCTCTTATATCAATTTGTTTGTTTTTTTCTCAAAAAAAAAAATCATATTTTCTTAATAACATAAATAGTGAATGATTATTTCTGTAGAATCTATTTTCAATTGATTTATTTTTACTTTCACTCGTTATAAACATTATGTTTTTTAACTTGATACCAGTTTCAATCGTCGAGACATTTTTTTTCTTTAAAAAGTGATTCATCGTAAACGCATGTTTTGATCCAATATCCTGTTAATATTTTCATAATTAATTCAGAAAATAATTGATTAAAAACTCGTGACATTACTCGTGATATTAGTCGTAAAAGTCGTCGTCTATTTTTCAATTAAACACGTACGAAATTTATTTTACTCGTAAGAATATCACACTTTCATTAAACTGAGCTTATTTTTAAGCAATATTCTCTCCTAGTTTGAAAAAGTAAAATATATGTGTCGTAGAAAATTTAATCAGAAGAATTTGTTATGTAGACTTATAGTAATATATTTACTACTTACGATCTTGATTTTACTTGCTTTTCTCGTTTGGATTCTTTTTCTTCTCATGTGTGTGTGTGTGTGTGTATGTTTTATATATATATATATATATATATATATATGTATATATGTATATGTATACAGGTATATAAATGAAACTATATCGAGGCAAACATATAACGGCAATTGTTAAATCTCCAACGACTTTAGCAAGAAGTGTAATATCTGTGTGCAAAATGTAATATGCTGGCTATCCGAATGAAATCTACGTCGACGCGTTCTTCCCGAATTGCTTTTAGTCTTTGTAATAACAATAATAATATTCCACGTGTGTGTGTGTGTGTGTGGATCCCTTATAATTTTCACCCTCCGCAACATGTACGTACGATACTTACATACGGCGCTTAGACTGTGCCGAGTTCGAACTCCGAAACGGCGCATGGCGGGCGTTCGTGCCGCAACCGCGTTCAAATTTCCTGACCTAGAACCGCCACTATTCACGTAATCTTCACCGTTATTGGATTAACTAAACGAGTACCATATATAAGGTATTAAAACTTACATACACTGCCACCGCCACCGCCGCCGACATCTCCGTACACGGTCTATTATATTACTTTACGATATATTTAATCATTGTTGTTCTCACACGACGAATTAATCAGTCGATCCGTTCAATATTGTATTGGTTTTCGTTCGCCCGAGTTGAAATTGTCTATTCGTACGATTTACAAAAAATAAAATTGACATTTAATCCGTTCGATTAAATCCATCATTAATATCACATATAAATATATTGAATTTCAATTTGATGTTTGTATATATATATAAACTATTTATAAAAGAAATCTAATTGGAAGAAATAAAACCGAAAAATAATATTCTTCGATAATTCAATTAAATTCGAATACAAAATTGTAACTCGGTCCAACACGATGTCGTTTTATAATTATGTTTCGTTCTATAATTGTAATTTAATTAAGCGAACCACTACTTTTTCGTTCATTGATTTTTAAATCGTTTACAATTGCTCCTCCGGTGTCGCGGTTCATGTATATAGGGCTTTCCAATAAGAATGTTGTAAATAAGAATGTTGTAATGTAGTGTAGTAAATTACCATGGAATATTTAACACTTCGACACCGCTTAGTAATTGTAAAAAATTCAATGGACTCTTTGAAATAAGAGTTTAATATGGTTATGTGAAATCATTGGTTCATGCCAGGGGTCAGTAAAACGTGGCTCGCGAGCCGCATGCGGCTCTTCCGCAAATAATGACTATGTGCATTAAATGTGTGCCGTGTAATATTATAATAATAAAAAATACTTTTTATCAATAAACAAGATTATTGTCGATTATGATAGGCGTCTAGTTTTTTTTTATTCAGTGTTTAAAGTCAAAAAACCGATTACTCGAAGTTAGTACATTGGGTATACTTTTCGATTGTCGATAATAGTAACGTAATATTTAAAAAACCAGCGGCCCGTTTCATAAAACTTACACAGTTGCTGTATTACAAGCTCTTTCTTCAAATATCCCATATAAATTTTAAATAAAGAACTTGTAATACAGGACCTGTATTTTTTATGACACGGGCCGTGGTACACCTCTGTCACTTTGTAATGTCACTCTGTGGAGAAAAAACGGCGCAAGCATTTCCACAGGAATCATCTTTTCAAACATTATTATTTTACAAATTTGACATTGTAGTGGAGGAAAAAAGCAATCCCAATAAATGTAGCGTGTCTAATCCTATCTATCACATAAAACTAGTTTCCAGTTTTAATTGACTTTTAAAACAGATTTCTTGTAAATTTGGTTCCCGAAAAAAATATATTGTACTCTGACGTTTGGCTCTTTTGACTAATGAGTTTGTCGATCACTGGTTTATGCTGATAAACAGAAGCATTTAAAATAAACATTGAACGTGTAATTCGTGAAATCGGACGATGATTATATGAAAGAATGATTGAAAATTGGACTAAACGAATGCACTATGTCAAGTGAAATCGTGATGATCATTTGAGTGAAATTGTGTTTCATCATTAATATCATAAAATATGCTTGACAATGAAAATAAGTAAATAACTAATAATTGAAATACTTTTTTTTCATTTCCATTTAAACTTCCGAAGCGCTTATTGGAAAACCCTATATTTCTTTTTTTCATACAAGAATCACTTCAAGATTTTATAAAATCTTGTAATGATTGAAAAAAGATCCACACTGTTTATATTGAAACTCGTGTTTTTTTTTATTTCAGTTAATTAACGATGTATAAAATAATTCATTAAAAATTGTGTTATAAACAATGTAGTTATTTGTTATGTATTTTGTCATACATGATATTAAATTAGTCGTTAATGAAAAAATTGTATGTAGCTGAAACTACTTATAATTCGTTTACTTTTTCACATATCGTCGTTTGTGCGACTGAAATGATAAAAAGTAGTCGGTAATTTTTGTTGTATTTTTTCAAAAAAAAAATGCAGACCCAGAAAAGATAAACGTAGTCGTCCTGTTTTGTCGATCATTAGCTACGCGTTTCAAGCCAAATTACCAGCAATTAGTTGACCGACCGACCGATCGCGGACAGGTACATCGGAACAATACAACGCGGAAGCTGGACGCACAAACGTGGTCGGAACGTGTAAAAAAAAACCTAAAAAACATACACGCACATAACTAGACACAAAACATAACACGCGGCTAATGAGAACGACATTGGCTTTTGTTGACCAATGATGCTAGGTCAGTGTATAATGGCCATTGAATGGAATGCTGCATGTGATTAAATGATATTGTCGGGGAAAAAATAATCATCGCCACCGACCGCCGTCCGTCCATTCGATTCGTTCGATCATTTACAATGTCGACGTGTCGTTTGAATCTGTGTTGCTCTCTTTGTACGGACCGATGTCGTGTTTTACCCTTTTGAACATTTTTTTTTTTTTTAAATATACAAATCGTTTAGCCGTGTTTAATCAACATCGCGGTCGTGTTCATTTTCAATAGCTACAATCTATGGACATCAGTCGTAATTAACATGAAGTGAATTAAATATATATCAAAAATAAATAGGTAATATAAGAAGCGAATTACAAACGTCGTACAGAATACAAATTAAATATGTGTACAATAAGAGTGACTGAGCGAAATACACCACACAAAAGGAAATACATACTTGTAAATGTTAATCGAGTATATTTGTATGCAGTTCTTCTTTATTTTCTTGTATAGCATTTAACGAGACGTCTTTGTGTTTCGTTTTAGAAACGTGTCGTCGTGTATCTCTCGGCGTAAGAATTTCTTTTCATATTAATTCACATATACAATGGAAGTCATATTTTAATTAGTCTATTTGATTCGATGGAAAATTTACTTTCGTATTTTCACTTTTATTTTCTTAAACAATATTCATTATTGTGATGTGATTTTAGACAAAAGAATTTTTAATCCTTCGTATGAAATTTTATTTATTTATTTTCTAACGAGTTCAATGCATTTTAAACACGTTTTTTCTTATCATTTTCATTTTTGTATAACTTTGTTTTTATCTATCATGTTTGTCTATGTTATTTGGAACTACTGAATTTTTCTAATATTTAAAATTCGCGACAAAGTACGATTTATGCCATGTTTACATTTACACAATCTTTTCACTTTACATTTTTGTCAATATTTTCGTATACGTTTTTCACATTTACCCTAAAATTTTTCACTACACTAAATTAAATATCCGAATTTCTTTCTTTTAAATATCGTTCCATTAAGATAGTGACTGATTTGTAATTTTCTATTATATAGAATGACCTATCAAGAGCGTACACTCATTGTTGTTCAGAAAAAAAATCATCGTTTACTCAAAAAAATGCGTTTTTTTGTTTATTTAAGATTGATAAAGATATCGTACTTTTTAATTATCAAATTGATGTTATTTTTGAACTTTTTATATTCTTATAAAAATTTTCTTTTCTATAAAAAATAACTGATTAATTTTTTTTGTATAAAATTTAAATAAGTGATCGTTGGAAATGAGTTTCAAGATAGAAATATTCACAAGACAAAATGTTTAATGATAATTGAAAAAAATTAAATCTAAATAAATGTATCTTTGAAACGAATCTATTGAAAATGAAAAATCACCGTGTGTGAAATTTAACCGAACAGTTTATTATATATTGTTTCGAGATTAGATCGTTGTGTTTGAACTTCTTTTAAATATTATGTTTATGAAAAAGAATTCTGTTATCATTCTATCGAGATAAATCAATCAGAAAGCTGCTGAAATTGTATTCGGATTGAATAAAAATCGTATAAAAATCGACAATTTCACACACTAGTCCATTGTAATTTTAATAATTCGACATATTATTCGTTTCGAAATATTTTGTTACCATATTTACATTCATTTTAATTTTAACGTATTTATCACACATTCTGATCATAGTCTGTATTTTTCTGAATTCTATACAACCAGAATTACACGCATGTTTTACAAGTATATACATATAGGAGGTAAACATTTTAACCTCGAATAATTTTCACCGCATGTTTTATATCGGTTTATTATTTGTCGTATGCACTAATCGACTATTTAAATCGAACTATTTTATTTTTTAAATCTTTCATTAGAGTGCAGATTCAGTAATTATTTTTTTTTCAAAAAATATACAAAAATTATATATTGTTTTCTGTACTAAGGAATTTTATATAAAAAAAATATCATTGAAAAAATCTATCAGTGTTGGGAGAAAAGTGCAACGAGACCAAAATGTGAATTTTTTCAAGATTGTATCTGTAGGAGTCGTTTATGTTTTAAACTTTATAAATTACATACGAATAGCTCATTAGTCAAATCGATTAACTCTGTAAAACAAGATATAGAGAAATCGATAAAATAATAATATACATTCTTTTGTAAAATTCCCTTTAGAATTTAAATTCAAATAAACATTGTACAACAGAATGTATTACTATAGACATAACTTTTATCCAACGAGATAAATAATGTACAAAATAATATAATCTTTGAAATAATCGATATTATTTCAATATTTTTTACATAGCTAAGAGAGAGTTACTCGATTTGGTAGGTGAAAATAAAAAAGGACTAATATAATCCATTATCGTATTGTACATCATTGTTGATTAACGGGTTTTTTTAGAAAAATCAACGATAAATGTTCTGTTACTAATATACAAATGAATTTTCACCCTCAACACATTCATTCGTGTTAAAGTGAATTTATCACATTTCCAAAATAAACAGTATTATCTAGTTTATTTTTTATAAACAGCTGATGTATATATTAATTATTTAATTGTGTGTATTTTATACATCACTCGTGTAGTACGTTTTGTAAATAACCAAATATGAGAAATAAATGTTTAATGTTCGTCCCCCCTCGCCATCAATGAAAACACTAAACGGTACGTAGGATTTCGTCAGTGTTAAAATTACATGTCGCTCGTCTTACAAGATCTGACAGAAGCTCTTAACCGTATATTTACTATAGAATAGTGTTTCGGATTCTCGTGTTCCATGGTGGAAGATGTGCGCGCGACAGAGGTGGCGCTCGACGATGGTTTCAGGCCATTTCATACGCACGGGATGACAACGCGGTCGACCATGTGAAATGTAACATGACGCTTCACACACACACACACACACACACACACACACACATTGTTCCTGTTTCATGATTCGTTCATTTATCAGAGATCTTCGTGGTGTACTGGAGAGGCGACGATGTCCGTGTTCGCTTCTTATGAACTAAGTCGAGTAGAGCTCCGATGGCCTATTACTTTATTTAACGGACAATACTCGGATATCGTTCTACAAATATATATATATATATATATATATATATATATATATATATATATTTGCTGTAATGACTGGATAAATAGGTTATATCGCGATAAAGATACGTGTTTGTCTGTTGATAACATAATAGGATATAATCTTTATATACAAAAGTATACATTCATTCATTCATTATATCATCATATGAGATACAGTAATAGAGAATAATCAATCTCCTCTTATATAGATTGTAATAAAAGATGTTATATCGAAATTGTTACAGTGTTGATAATGTAAAGAAAATTAACTTAAATGCTATTTATATATGATTTGCCAATAAGAATATCAGAACGTTGACAGTTGGTAGCAGCCATGTTTGAATTTTTTTCTATGCTCAATTGGACATTTCAACTCTATAGTTCACATATCGACAACGTTTAGAAATTGTAAAAAGTCGAATGAATCCATTATTTCACGAAATGGACCCATCGATCGACCGCCAAGATCATGTGCTAACTCGGTTGTATTGTTTTCTGTGAGGTTATGTGACATTATCGGTTTATGTTGATAAAACGCATTGAACGTGTGGATGTTCGTGAAATTGGACCACAATTATGTGAACGAGTGACGAACGATTTTCGTGGTGGTTATATCAGTGAAATTGTATTTCGTCGCTAATACCATAGAATATGTTTAAAAATGAAAGAAAAAATAACTAATCGATTGAATATTTTTTATTTTATTTCCATTTAAACTTCTGAAGTGTTTGTTGGAAAAAAATGTCAATGTTTATTTTTGAAACATTATTCGTGTTGTGGTGCTGTGGAAAATTTACTTCGACATACAAGACTCATTCTAATTATTTATTTGTCTAATTTTATTCGCCGATACATATGTGGCGGCTATGAATTTTGTAACAATCAACAATGAGTGTTTTGTTTTTCTTGTCTGGCTGCGGCGGTTATGCATTTTGTAACAATCAACAATGAGTGTTGCGTTCTTCTTGTCAACAGCGATTATTAGACTCGAGTGTCCGGTTAATTTATTTACTGATTTTTATAAATATTATTTCTTTGTGGTGCGGTGAGCCAGACGTATTCCAGCTGCTCTATCGTAGACGATTCGTGTACGTGAACAATAGGAGAATACGATTCTCCAAACATATTTCTTTATCGCCATATTTGACAATAAAACGATATTGTCATTGAAATATGTATCGACAGTGAACGATTATCGAACATGATTTTTTAATTATTTTTGTCCAATTATCGAGTCGAGTCAACATTAATGAAAACACTTTTCTAGTATTACAATTTCACTAAATTCGCTTCTTTTACTATTTCAATTCGGTTATCGTCGAACTCGTAACACCTATTCAGAATGAAACGAGGAGCTTTGCTCTGCATTTCGTTGGATATCCCTAGTTTTACAAATACTATCTAAATCCCACAAAACTACTACAGGAGGGCTCTAGTGATCGTCTTATTCGTCTGGTGGGTTTGTTCGAGTCGGTGTTCTTTATTATTATTTTTTTTTTTAATTTCACATTGAAATGATGAATTAAACTAAAATAATAATTATTGTAATCGATGAAAAAGACATTCAAGTATTCATTTGTGTGATCCATACGACATGCAAAAGTTGTTTCTATTCGTGAAGTGAATAGAGAGGTACGTTTAATAACTTTTCATAGACTTCTTGTACATTGATTCTCGACACATTGGGCCTATTCACACTAGTCGACATTCATACAGTATTCACGGCCCGTTACCGCTCGTCTCACACCCTCTTATCAGCAAACTCCCCCACTTAAAAAAAATAGTTTTCGGGTAAGAGCGTGTGAGACGAGCGGTAACGGGCCGTGAATACCGTATGAATGTCGACTAGTGTGAATATAGGCCCAATAACTGTGTACCCGATAACACTGTTAATTTTCTCTGTGATCGTTTTACACTAAAATAATTTCGATTGATTAATTTGTTGTTTGCGAACGGTTTATCGAATTTGTATATACGAACATGTAGTATATATTTCGTATGTACAATTTAAACAATTCTATTAAATAATCGCAATCGTCATTCATTGTTACACCTACAAATCGGTTCCGATTTTTGTGTGCGTGTGAGTGGGTGGAGGGGGTGGGGGAGCAGGAACCTATCGATAATTCACACTAGAATCTATTGAACGGAATAACGTACAATTAAAACGGGTCGACAGTTCGCTTCATATCGGGATCATACGCTTATATGTGGATGATTTATTGTTCGGATGCAGTTCGGAATACACGTATCCAACCCGAGAGTAACTTTACGCTCGACAGAGTTATTATTTATTAATAAATTTGTTTACGAGTCGTACACACACACACACGTAAGATACGTGCGTGCGTGTGTGCGGACGGTCGGTCCGTCGGGAATCGAACCGGCGGCGGTCGCCGTTCGCGCTCAAATATCGATAGAGTACGAACGATCAGTTGTCGAGTGAACGAGCGAGACGAGACACGGCGGATCGACGGCGACGACGAAAACTCAGCACGGGGCGTTGAGAACTTTATGTAGCGGTAAATGGCTTACACGACGGAGCTCTTCCAATTTATTTCTGATAGGGTTGTCTCCTCGACACTGATAATTCAACGCTTAATGCGTTTTATATTTAACGTTATAGCTTGACAGAATTAATATCATTTTCTCCTAGTAATAATCTCGATCGTTTAAATATATATACATACATATATATATATATATATATATATATATAAATGTGTGTGTGTGTGTGTAAATGTATCATCGTTTAAATTATGTACGACTTAATATTGTAAGTGTTACTAATTTATCATCTTTTGTGAATTATTATTTTAACAGAATATAATTTCTCTTTTGCATAATATGCTCATCCCAAGATATTCATTGGCTTTTAGATACTTTAGTTTACTAAAGAAAAGTACTATAGTAATGTACACTTTAATGAGAATGTCAATTAATAATAGTCATTTCATCATCAGTGAATAACATGAACAATTTTAGAAAATGTTATAATGTTGTTATGAACGATTCATTTATATATAATGAAAAAAAATCAATTTAACAACTTTACAAGTTATATATGTATATATTTGTTGTAATGACTGGATAAATGAATTTTATCGTAATAAAGATATGTGTGTGTGTGTCTGTTGAACAATTCGTGTGAAAAAAATATAATAGAAAAAGATTTACTATTCGGTTATTTATCAAGACCTGTTTATAAAAATTGTATGTATTTTTCTCGTTACTTTCTGTGAAAATGAAAACAACTTACGCAAACCAATAAATACAAGCCGCCGTAGCGTTGCAGTACCGAAAACGATGTTTGCAAACTTTACTTCAACAGATCTATAATATATTTTTTAAGTTTATGTAAAAGTTGTTTGCACGTACACGGTATTTATTTGAAAACTGTTTAAATTTATTCGCAGAGTAACGTGTTTATTTTTCTCAGTAGAAACTCTATTTTCGTGTAATAAAATTTATTCGTACTTTAATAGTAAGTAATAGCGTTGACAACAGTTTTTAATATATATATATATATAAAGTCGAATAATAATTAGAACGCGTGTTAATAAAATATTCTGTTCTCGATTCGAATATGGATCTTATTGTTAAATATGTGTATGTATTGTTTTATTCGCCTCCATATAAAATTGATTACGTACCGTTAAACATTTCGCTCGCTCCATATTTGTTTATTCTATTAGATTCGTCGTGTCGAAACTCTCACTTTATTCACAGTTTATAGATAAGAGAAGTGCTCTCTTTACGATAATCTCGACTATAAAGTTGCAAGTTACGTTCGCGAGCTTTGCAATTACCGAATCGTATATAAATTATTACGCGTGCGAATGTATCGTGCATAAAAATCCTAATAGTTTTGTGCGTTTCAAACGTTCGATCGTTTAATTAAACGAATTAATTTAAATCGATTCATTCGAATTGCAAATAATATTTGTCCGTCGATTTCGTACTAGGTTATTATTAACCATTTGCGCTGGCAATTAATCAACAGCAGCGAGTGGGTGTTTGAAATCGTTTTTTTATTAAGTTTTAGACACACACACACAACATTAACATTATAATAAAACTCTTGAATTGATTAACAAATTTATTAATAGTTTTTGAAAAGGAGTATTGTTATTTTACCAAATAGAATATAGGTATTAAAAAATGCCATATCCATTAGATAAAGGAATATTTTTCTGTAACTTTTTGCAAATTTTCTCATTAAAGGAAAAAATGATAAGTAGCCATCTTGCAGGTCTACGTCACCTATGCCATCATTGTAATCTAAAACTATATTAGGTTTTGATCAGTAAAATTTCTACATTTGTTCTTTTTTGTTGTAATCATTTCTGCTTTGGAATGTGTCGAAGAAAGCAAATGTATATATCCTTTTTGTCCTTCCGTTTTACAGCTAAGATACCATTGCCAGATCTTAACAATATTCAGATTTCGACTCACGCAACTTTTAATATTTTACATAGAAACGTGCCCGTTTCGACGGATTAAATTGTTTGTATTTATCGTGTTTTGTAGTTACTCGATTATTGTTCAATGAAAATATATGAAATTAACGCAGTTCTACAAAAACGCATTCGTATGCCATCAAAACAGAAGTGTGACACTTGCTAACTGAACTCAGATATTGTTTTGATTTTGCAAAAATCACACGACGTGCTGTGTACGTCATATCGGCATTTGGCACAGATGAGCAGTTGACGTGCATAGCACGTCATTCCAGCGCAAGTGGTTAATAGAATTATGAGATGAAAAAAGGCTTTTTTTAAAAATTCAACGATTGAAAATCGGATATGTTACAATAAAAAAAATACAGATCGAATCGATAAGATAGACAATTAAACGATCGATTGCCGTACGAAGTACGTTTCTGTTGCAATTGTCTCGTTCGATCGAAACACATCGATTTGCATTGATAATGAAATATGTTTGCGTGGTTAAATTTTCGTCGATGGATTTTCAATTCGTCGCAATTAATTAGCAAGTAGTATTTGTTTATAACGATCGTTGTTGTAACGAAATTTCCGTTGTTTAGTTTAGCTAATTTCAGTACGTTGTGATGTTGTTGTTGTTGTTGTTGCAGCAGCACTTGTGTAACCATCAGTTAGTTTGTTGTCATCGGCATTAGTAGTAGTAGTAGTAGTAGAGTGGTAAGTTAGTGTACGTCAAAGATAAAACGATGCGATGTTTGTAGAACGTAAATCGGTGGTAATTGTACAACGGAACTTCCAACAAATATGCAAAGCGCAACCTTACACCTCCTCATCGATTAACATTGTTCAATTAATTAATACAATATATATATATATATACCCATCTCTTACTTTTCAATAGATTTCAATTTGTTAAGAAATCAATTTCGTCTCATTGAAAATTCATATTTATATATTTATCTGATGTGTTTGTTTTTTTTTTCTTTTATATATATCAAATCGGAACACAAACGATAAAAATGTCCGTCTCGGTTCCTTTATCGTCATTACTTCATCATCTCTGTCTGTTATATATGATTTGTCGATCGATAATTTAATCTGGCCGATTGTAATAACGGCCGAGTTTTCGTTTAGTTGTGGATGATAATCGGGTTTTATTGCTTTAAGGTTAATGGTTCACATCTTCGTTCGGAATGTGGATCCATTTAAAACGGCTTTTATATATCTCGTGTTGTAATTATTTTGTCAGAGCTTTTCACTCCGATTCAGATTGTCTCGTAAACGATTTTAATGCAACGCTTACAAGTGAAAATGATTTTCGTTTAATTTTCTTTCATCCGTGTATACATATATTTTTTAATTGTATTTTTAAAAATGGTACTTTTGAAACGTTTTAATCTTTTGTTAGAAAAAAAAAATGCTACAGTCCTATATATTTATACATAGAGGACATATCTGCCGATCAGATAAATGTTGATGCATGTTTATAAATTGTATTTAATATTTCTATTTTTGTTTTCATATATATATATATATATATATATATATATATATATATATATATATATATATATATATATATATATATAGACATCGGTTTGATTCACTGACAGATTGTTATCATATAAAACTGTAAATCCATCTTATGATATTATTTATGAACGTCGATAAATTAAGACAGAGGAAATATATCAGTATATAAAATCTTTTTTTTTAAAAAAAATAAATAAATAAATGTGTTCTCTGATTATACCGTACAGTTATTATCTTTTGCTAATTTGATATATAATATACGAGATGTGTGTGTGTGTGTGTGTGTGTGTGCTTACATACGTGCATAATACATATTTTTTACAAAGTTTCGAACCCGTGTCACAAGATAAGACTTATTGTATAGTGAACATGAAAACAACAGAGCGCATTGGTGAGCTCAGTGTAACTTTACTTGCTCCGACGAAGAGTCGAACGAGGATCACTTGATTTATTGTACGTTGCGGTCGACGTGGTCGAGACCGCAGCTCGCGACATACGGTACGTTCTCTTATCGGACAGCGCTTCTCAACATTTAATGTTTTATACAATAGGGTTGTTATGGAACGGAGCCAAGAAGCTTGTCAAATGTATGTCTTCTCGCTCGTCTCATATACATGATGCATACATTTATATATATATGTATATATATATATATATATATATATATATATATATATATATATATATATATATACATGTATTGAAAACATGATTCGACGCTATCGTAACAAGATATAAAATATGGTCATTGTATGAAAACTAGACAAGCAGATATAGAGAGAAACCTCTAACATTTTTCAATTATTTATTTGTATGTAAGAGAATAAAATATTTGTAGTTCTTAAATAAGATATTTGCGCGGATAGAAATTTAATTGAAGAAATAAAAAATATGTACTATTGATTAATAATATTTTTATTGAACGACACGAGTTTGTTATTGCGAACACATATTCTTAAAGAGTGCACAATCAGCAACCGTGTTTGTAAATATTATTACATTTTTAAAAATTAACATACAATTCATTATTTTTAGAAATCGAGAGAGTACTTTAAAAATTATTTTAAATTTGTTGAAATTTTTTTAAATGATTCATTTAAATAATTAATGGAATTTGTGGTTAATAAAATATAGCTACTTAATGCATGTATATATGAATGTGAATGTATGTGTGTGTGTGTATACTTGTATGTTTGTTGTGTATATGTATAACGATATATATTGTAGACGTATGAAGAATGTGTGTGTTCCGTTTAACAAAGTACAGTGGTAAGAACGAGTCAACTACATATAAATGCACGGAAATGACTTTAGTTTTCCCATTTACGTTAATCTGGTGAAACTAAATGGACGAGTTATGGAGAAGGTTTTGTAGCAACTACACGCGTTCGCATATACGTATATATATATAAATATGTCTCTCTCTCTCTGTGTGTGTGTACAATAGTAACGAGTAACATCTAAAGATTAAATACCATTTGTGTAATCTTGAAATGTGTTATCTCTCTAGTATTTTTCATATAAAAAGGACGAAATTCATTAAATATTCAAAATATCGTTTCCTCTTTCAAATAAAAATGTTTCTTTATTTTCAGTGTAAAACGAGATATTTTTTATTCGTGTAATCGATTTTTCGAATACGATTTCTATTTAGTCTGTTGTCATGTTAGATGCTTTGTGCGGCTTCATTTTCGCAAAACAAATAAAGAAATATTTATAATAATAATAAGAAGAAATCATCGCAGACAGAGCGTCGTCGTAAGGTGCGAGACACTGCAACGAACGACACGAACAATTTTCGTTCGTACGTACGTACGTTTCGTATTGAGGCGAGGTCAAAAATCGAAATATAACGAAATATATTGGAAAAAGTCTACGTAATATCGAATGTAGAATGGATTTCAACATTCATACATTCTCTTATTATTTTCTTTATAAACGTCAATGGCACACCGTCGTTCGTGTGTCATGTTGTGAAAATGATTGAATTTTTTTCGAACGTCCCTCTCTCGCTCTCTCGTTCTTGACAAGATGATCCTTCATAATAGGACAAAAAGCTTTCAAAGTTCAATTACTATCGATTTTGTATAGACCATTCGACTACTAGAAACACAGTATTGATATGTAAATACGTTGATTTATATGTTTGTTCAGTTATAAACATACAATATTTTATATGTCACAGTTTGATAGATGTAATCAATTTTTATCATATCTCTCTTTCTATATTTTATTCAATTAATAATATATATATATATATATATATATATATATGTGTATATGTATAGAACTGATATAATAGTGAAATCTCTGACCTTATTATACTCATTCCGATTCGATTAAAAAGGTAATCTCTGTAAATCGGATTATTCAGACTAATAAAAATAAGGGATGGTGGATATTGAGTGCGCGGCGAACGAAGCACGATCTATGCTTCTCGCGAATGTTATATACGTTGGATACGAACAGAGATCGTTTTCGAAACGGAACGAACACACACACACACTATTCCTATTGGACAACGAACGTGTCGTCGTCGTCGTCGGTGCCAAAGTAAACGTTATGCATATTTTAATCTTCGAATCGCCTAGTGGTCGATTTTCTAGCGCTCTTTTCGTGCTATTTAATCGAATTTGTTGTCCGATGCATATTACTAGGCGAGTGTGGGACTAGTCTAGTTTCATATTCCCACTCGTGTCCGTATAAATTCAGATTTTATATGTTTATGTTCTTCGTTATTTTTATATTTTATTTTATTCTAGTATATAAAAACCGGAATACCGCGATCGTTTTGAATAGCGGAATGTATTTAGAAATGAGTTTTTCCTTATAAATAGTCTTTCATATAGTTTTTTTTCCTTAAATACAATAATTTGAATATTTTTTAGTTTTTAGCATTTTTCATATAGGGTTTTCCGATGAGCGCTTCAGAAGTTTAAATGGAAATAAAACAAAATGTATTTAATTAATTCGTTATTTTTTTTTTATTTTTAATCATACCCTATGGCATTGATGATGGAATAGAATTTCACTCGCACGACCACCACGACGACTTCGCTCGACATAATGCATTCGTTTAGTTCAATTCTTCGTTACTTTTTCATATGATTGTAATCCGATTTCACGAATTACACGTCCGATGCTTATTTTTAATGCTTCTGTTTATCAGCATACACCGATGATTTATGCTGATAAATCATCAATAATTTGATATATCTTTGGAGAATCGTATTCTCCTATTGTGATACGTCCGGTGATGCACAGCACAATTTAATATTTTATATTTGCTGATGAAATAATATTTATAACAATCAGTAACTAAATTAACTGGACACTCGAGTCTAATAATCGTTGTTGACAAGAAGAACAAAACACTCATTGTTGATTGTTACAAAATTCATAGCCGCCACGTATCAAATAAACAAATTAGTTTCAAACAACAGGTCACGAATAAACTTCGATCGTTTCATGTGCAAATATCCAAATACAGTATCAACTTGTATTCAATCAAAGTTCTTTTTTAAACATTGCAACAAAATACAAGATCTATTTGTTTCTTGTTTGGAATGCATTATACTTCATATATGTGTTAAATCGTTTATACATAAATAAAAATGTTTATACACACACACACACACACGATGTATTCGTATAGAGTTTGAGAATTATGTACGTATGCATTTCCTCTCGACTATACTATTTTCCATACATACGCCGTTAACGTTTAAAACGATGTCTATCTTTTCGTATCGGTGTGCCGTTCGGACCGTAATAACAACAACTCGACAGAGACTATCTTTATTTATTGAGAAATCTTTACAGTTTTACATTAACCCGTCATAAAGTTATTATCGGCGAACATTGGCGGATCTCGAGATCGTTTATCGAATGTTTCTGATCTTTGTCGAATAAAAATTAATTGAATTTTCAATCGAGGTTTTTTAAATTCATTTCTGTCTCTGTGTGTTTGCACGGATATACAAACGCACACACACACATATAGTTTCAATTTATATATATGTGTGTGAAGTAAAAATTATCATTGTTTTTGTTTTTTTCTGGAAGAGTTAATCTTTTCTAATCTTCTACAACTGATTTCAGATTCAAAACCATTTTTATATCGAATCAGTGTTTATTTTCTTTAAATTATATATAATGAAAATATTAATAATCATATTACCTGTACGATAGTAATAATAACATTGAAAGAAATTAGAAAATATTAATTAAAATTCCACGAATTTCATTTTTTTTTAAAAAGTGTTGATATTACAACAAAAGAAATTCGAAAATAGTTTTACAATCGAAATTAAAAATAACAAAAATATAGAAAAATAATTTATATCTTAGAAAAATTTAAAACATCATTTATTTATATATATACACAAAACACACACACACACACACACACACATATATATATATATATATATATCATGTTTTTCAGGTAAGATAGAACCTTTGATAGGAATTCAATTTAAAGTTCTATCACACTTTAAAAAACAAACACCATATATAGGTTTGTGCTTTATTAAAAAGAAACATGTATTTATGGTTTCTTTTTAATAAAACACAAATCTAGGCGTCACATTTGGATGAGTGTATATTTCTATGTTCTCATACAACATTCTTTGTTATACTTTTGTCACTATTTTAAATCTTCCATTTTTGTTATTGTATTTATAATATTTTTTTTAAATACACTCTTTTCTTTTCTAGTTACTTTTAACATGCACACTGCTGTGCATTATGTGAAGTTGCTGAACTAGTCTACGGTTTAAGATCCCACGTTTCACAGCCACGAGTGAGATAAGGTAGGATAATTTTTTTTTTAATCAAACATCTATGAACAAATTCGATTTCATAAAACATGTACAATAACTCTTTCAAATCGACACCATCATATTTTTAGTCTCTTGTCTATTTAATTTTTAAATATAGGGCGATTCAAATGCGATGCTTAGATTTGTGTTTTATTAAAAAGAAATATGTGTACAATTACTTTTGTTTCTTTTTAATGAAACACAAATCTAAGCATCACATTTGAATAATCTTATATATATATATATATATATATATATATATATATATATATATATATTTGTATGTATGTATGTATGTGTGTGCGTAACTACATAGTCGAATCCTTCAATGTCGTTACGCCACTGACCGTAATCTGCAGTCATAATAATTTATATTTGGCATCGTGAGAGGCATCTTTACTGGAAACGGGTGTTTCGTCGAAACGAGTTCCAATAAAATAACTCCAAACAGAAATCATCGGCGATAGAGATAGCTTTTTCGTGTACAGTGCACACGTTCCAAAATCTAGAATTGCTCTGTGTTTCGTTTTATCGAAGAAATAACCGTAGCGGAATTCTGCGCTGGTCTGACAACAAAAACCGATACAGAAACCTTATAAAAACGATATGTATATATATATATACATACATACATAGAATTTCTTGTTTTATATTTTTAAAATATTGTTCTAGCTGTCTTTGTATTATATTTTGTGTTATGAAAACATAAAAATATTCACATAATAATGATAGAAAATATAACATATTACTATTTATTAATAATAATCTAAAATGTCATTTATAAATTGCAAATAACAATATCACAAATGAAATTATTTTCATTCTTTTACAATTGATTTATTTTATATATTGTTCTCAAAACTTTTTTTTTTTAAAAAAAAACAAATTTTTAAAATGTACTTGAAATATACAATAGTTCTTAACAGTTCTAATTGAATCGACATTTTTAAATTGTTTACCTTATCAAAAACTCTCTCTCTCTCTCTTTGTATATATATATATACTCATGTACAAAAAATAGCAGTGTTTGATAATTTAGTTTTTATTCTTTACTGCAAGGATATGAAATTATTTCAACAACTATGAATTTAATAATTTTCTATGCACTTTAAAATAATAATAATAATAAAATTTATGTACAAAAAAATGCATTTGCCTAAAGGACAACATCATTGATTAGGCAAAAAATAGCAGCGAATTAATAAAAATTAATTGAAGACCTTAAAACCTAACATTTGGTCCAATATCCTTTATTCGCCAACACTGCAGGTCATTTTCATGGCATCGACTTAATTGATTGTTGACATTTTCAATAGAAATAGATTCTTACTGGCCATTCTACAACATTAACCTTTTGTACTGTTAAATCAGTCTTTTGCTAGTCTACTTGTATGTGTATTTAGGGTTGTTGTCCTGTCGATGTATCCATTTCGATGGCATGTTCATGAGTATTATATTTTCTAATATTTCCATATACGAAATGACCGTTATGTCACATGCGATTGAAAATATAAACCCTGCGCTATTGTATGAAAAACCACCCCGAACATTTATTTTCATTTCAGCACGTTTTACAGTTTTAACTACGTACTTCGGGTCGTATTAACTGTTCGAGTCTCTTCTTACAAACTGTTTCTGACATTTAGAACCAAAGAGTACGATTTTTGTTTTGTCTGATTACAAAATATTTCGTCATTTTTCTTAAAAATATTTGTTTGGATGTAATTATATAAGTATATATATTCTCTCTCTTCAAAAATAACGTGAAAGAGAAAGAAATAATCGTAAAGTATTAATAAAGAAGTTAAAATAGAACAGTAGGTGGTAAATATATATGTATGTTTCGACGGACGACT
Source organism: Neoneuromus ignobilis (assembly GCA_029203775.1). NCBI lineage: Eukaryota > Metazoa > Arthropoda > Insecta > Megaloptera > Corydalidae > Neoneuromus > Neoneuromus ignobilis. Next base: position 40,965,744 of record CP092092.1, read on the forward strand.
GAACAGGGAATGGGATATACGTGTATAGAGACAGTATCGTGTCAGATATGCGATAGAAACGATGGCCTCCGGGACTATCCACTCGCTCGCGCAGTATGTTTGTAACGGCGGCCGGGCATGCAAGCCGCATCACGACGACGACGACGCCGCCGCCGCCGCCGTACCGTTGGGACGCACTCAAGACGTCCCCATGTTCATCGTGCATGACGGAATCGCAATCTGCCTCGAGATGCCGTGTGCACGTATTATACTGGGCCATCGAGAGAGCATTCACTCGAACTTAACTATCTCTTAGCATATGTGCGTGCGTTCTATTAATGATGGTTCAAGTTCAATTGAAAACAAAAAATCGGAATAGGCTAGAATAGATTCATTACAAACATACATACATACATATATACATAACATATGTATATGTAAACGGTACATTTCTACAATACTGAGATGTTATGTTATAAAAATGTTCAAAAATATACAGGCAATTTACCTTTCTTATTTGCATTTTGACCATTTCAAAATAACCTAATAGCACTTACTTTTTCATAGATATAAATTTTTCAATAAAACGAGTAACTTAAACAATTATCAAAATAAGAATAAATTGAATTGTTATAAAGGAAAATCAGTATCGCTTCAATAAAACTGTCACTTTATTTTTTTGAAAAAAAATATTTTCGTTTATTATGACTTAGATAAAATTAGCAATAAACACGCATGTTTTTTTATTTTTTGACGTAGACCATTTTCATTACCGTCAGTTAATATATTTCATTCCACTTCGTGCATCTTATATAGTCTCCTGATATGAATAAAAAATAATATTGGATTTTTATCATTCCAATTTTTTTTCTTTCATACAATTTTTCATATAGATCTGTTTTATTCAACCTGCAAAAATAATTTCATATATTGACAATTAAAATAAAAAAATGTATTTATTGTTATTGGACAAATAAAAATATACAATACAATATTATTAACCATGAAAGCATTCGTACGTGCTATATAATTTGACATTTTTTCTCCATATATAAATATATATATATATATATATACGAATATGTATTCTATAGAATATGTATGAATTTCCACATATATGCGTGTGTATAATATAAAAGAATGGATGGTTTATCTATTCAAAATGTATATATATACATATGTTTTTCTTTTTATTGAATCGATACTTTTTACTTAGCCATGTAATATAGCGAGATTAATACAGCACGCTACATGTCAGGAATAACGAATTGAGTTTTATACTATATACACATCTACAGTGTGTTTTATACGTACGTACATACATACATACATACATACATATATATATATATATATATATATATATATATATATATATATATAAATACATATATATATATATATATAGGTAGATATGTATTGGTCTGTTATGCCACATGGTGGTATTTCTTTTTACGGCCAACGATGCTCTCGCACGCTTTTTCTCGTACGTACATGTTCGACAAACCAACACCCGTGCCAGTAACCGACCCTTAACACATACGCCATCGTCGACTCATACCACGTGACGGGAGCGATCGTACACCGGAATATAAAAAGGTGTGACGGCTGTAAGTGGAAAATGTCGAAATACGGCAGCAGGCGTGAAACATGCTTTTCAAATTAACGAATCGTTAACAATATAGCACACGTGTCCGTATAGATAAATACATCCGTGTACAAAAGAGGCACACACAATATGTAGGGGGTTTTCCGATCGGCGTCGCAGAAGTTCAAATGGAAATACAACGAAAAGCGTTTCGTCAATCGGTCATGTGTTTGTTTTTATTTTTTAGCACATCGTATGGCATCGATGATGGAATGGAATTTCGTTCGTACGACCGCCGCGACGACTTCGTTTAGTCCGATTTTTTAATCACTCGTTCACGTAATTGCGGTCCGATTTCATGAATTACACGTTCGATGTTTATTTCTAACGCTTCTGTTATTTGTGATTTATCGGCATAGACCGATGATTTCACACAATCGCACAGAAAATAATCCAATGGAATTAGATAGCACATGATCTTGGTGGTCGATCGGCGAGTCCATTATTTCGTGAAATAACGGACTCGTCAAACTCTCGTTTCAATAAGTCTATTGAAGTTTTTACACTTTCTAACTACACTGAATTGAAATGTCAAAATGAACTTATAAACAACAAACATGGCTGCCACCGGCTGTCAAAGTTTTGACATTCTTCTTGGAAAATCATATATTTATATATATTTGTACTTTTTATTTGTACAAAACTTGTACTGTATTAAACGCTATCATAAACGACTATCTTTGTATATGAATATTACAAACTCGACACTTTTTGTAGACTGTTTTCTCGAGTCTAGACGCGTGTCAAGAATTAACGTGCGTGTCAAACTTTCGACAAAGTTCTTTAATCATATTCGTTGTATATATTTTTTTAATACGGTTTAAATTTTATCCGGTTTATCGACTCGTTGTCCGTATCTACATAATGTAGAGAAATTTAACTCTCCGTGCTCTGTATACATTTTTTTAAAAAAATAAATAGATTAGACATTTTACAAAAATGTTCGTCGATTTTTATACTTCAACAACGGTAATCGATTGAATTGATCTTTTTAACATTTCATTTCGAATGTTTCAAAATACGATATCAAAATTTAAATTTACCGATGAACAGATCACTACATTGTATATTTGTATTCGAAAGTTGTTGATTAGTTAATCAGGTTTTTGTATGTAAATTTCAATCGATCGAAATTTTCTTGTATAAATTTCAAATATTATCGTATATACATCTTTATATATAAATTATATTAAAAAATCCACGTAGAAATGTAAATGTTACTTTTTTCTCGAAAATATTTTTTTATTAAACATATTTTTTCTATAAAATAATGTTAGATGCTGGAATATTTTCAGTGTTCGGACATCAACACGTGGACTAATTTACTCGGTGTACAATAACGATGTCGATGGGCGCGGGCGGGGTGGGTGTACTCGCAGGGGAACAATAAAGAGCAAAATAAGTGGCAACACGGTGCAATGCAAAATTAAGAGCGACCTCGCATGCCAGATGCGGTTTGAATACGAAATGCTCTCGTGCCGTTTTATGGTTTGTCACGTGTAATTCTGTTTACCCTTTCGATGTCCCGTATCTTTGGACGACAAGAAACGATAATAATAATTATATAAAAAAGCCGTTAATTTAATTAAATAGCTTTGACAGATACAAACGGTTCAGTCACATTTTAATTTACATTTTTTTTTTTTTTTAAAAAAATAGTTAATAATCAATTCATACCAGAGAGCCGAATTTAAATGAAGAGAGGCCATAGATTTCAACCTGTCAAACTTGACTTGTACATAAATATAAAAAATAATAATTTTTTTCGCAATAATAAAAATAAAAATGTATAAATATATATACTACAATAATTAGTGTCCATACGCACACACACACACACATATGCATATATATATATAATTCTCAACGTGTTAAACAAATTAGTTTAAAAATGTCAATTTTGAAAAATCATTGAACATTACTTTTGACATTTGACAATCATTTTCTAGGTTATGTAGGATTCAAATTCTCTATTTGAAATTGTCGAATAAATGCAAATAGAATCGAAATAAGTACATTCAAATGCATATTAGAAAATTTTACATCGAGATCATAATTTCACTACTCGAGAAATTTATTAAATATGTACAGTATTGATTTTGAATATATAATAAAATTTTGTCCCTCCAGTGTGTCTCTAGGAAAGAATTCGTTAAATAAATAAAAGTATTATTTGAAACCACTCTGTTAGATTTAAAATGTTAACAGTGATAAACATTCATACGTGTTAAATTCAAATAGTCATCTTAATTCCATAAATGTAACAATGACCCCACGTTCAACAATTCTCTTGACATTTTCCTCGCGATACGCAAGAAAATCTCGACACGTGTGTACCAAAAGGGTTCAATATCATAAACGACATGTTTACGACTGTGATATTGAAAGGGTTCAACCGAATTAGGTATCCGTCTCTCTCTACGAGAATCGTACATGTACGTATGTATGTATGTATGTATGTTCGTGTCTTTTCATGGCATCGAGTGACGTGCGTTCTCATAGTTCCACAAGTGTCCTTAAGACGTAACACGTTGTATTCTTATTCTTCGTGAATGTCATTCGTGCTACAGCTTCTACTGCTGTTGTTGTTTTTGCTATTAAAAGTTTTCAGGAAACGACAGAATGGATATTGCTGGTACTTAACGTTAAGTTATACATTACAACAGTTCGGTGCTTAATATCTGAGTATGAGTGTTGATTATTAACAATTTAATAACATTAATATACGACGGATGTGTAATCGAGACACGCTTTAATATACGCGGTTTCTACAAAAAAAAAAAAAAAAAATATATGTTCACTGTTACACACTTTAACGAACTGCTTATAATCTCACATATGATTTATTTACAACTGAAAGAGATTATTCAAAATTATTATTTTTTTTAAAAAAAAAAAAACTTGAATATTTTTAAACATAATTTCGTCAAACAGTACGATTAATAATAATATATACATTTTCGTTAATTAATTTAAACGGAGAGAAGAAATTAAACGATGAACGTTTCAGATAAAAAAAAATATGAAAACTGATTAAACACTAATTAGTAACTTTGAAAAAGTAACTTTGTCGACATTCGCTCGATACGAAAATTAAATCCCATTATATGGAATGAATGATGAAGACAAATTATGAAATAATTAGTTCGAGACGTGGATTAATTCGACATCGTTATAAAAGGTCAATCGTTCAAGTATTAAAGTCTGAACGAAATTAAATCTATTCGCGTTATAAAAATCCTCTAACAAGAATCTCACGATGTGGTGGCTCGTTTGAAACTATTTTGCTAGCTTATACGGAGAGAATCTATTAAAAAAAAAAAACGGATTCCTATAATTTATACGACGATCGATTTAAATTGCAATCGAATAAATATATTACATATTTATTTTTTAAAAAAAACCCGACTAATAATTTATTCATCGATAATACAAATTTCTATCGGGTCGAGAGAAACACGAAATCGTTTATTCATTAAAGTAGTAATGCAGTTATAAAAGTCTTTAAAAGTGTAAAATAAACGGTCGTCGGAGTAAATTCCGCGATAACGTCGGTTCGAATCCCATTACGAACGTACAGATGCTATTTTATCTGAGAAACAACGCCGTATAAAGTAACACATATAAAGGCAGAGTGTTGTGTTTTATGAGCAATAAAAAAAAGGAGAAAATAGCGCGCGCGCGTTCCCGGACATCTTCTTAGCTCGGCGAAGAAGAAGAAGAAGAAGACGCGAAACGTACGTACGTACGCCCGCCGTTCGCGATAAACTGAATTATTTTTAATTAGACGTGTTACCGTTTGATATGAAATAATTTTGTTGACGAGCGGCGGACGAGGCGCAAGTATGAAATTTTAATGCATCCGCGCGAAATGTACAAACAAGCCAGAGATACAAGCACGCTTGCTTTTACTTTTAACGATAACGACGATGGCATTTAATTACTTGTAGCAGTGTTTTATGCAAGTCAGATGCTGCAATGAAACTTGTGTGTAGTGCTTAATAATTGCCTATTTTATTCTTGTACACACATACATACATATATATATATATATATATTTAGACAGTACCGGATTTACATATAGGATTAGCAGGCTGAAACTTGAAACCTTAAAATCTAAGGGACCTCAGGCCGAAGTGTATATTATATGGGGGATGGGGGATTGAGAAGGGTACAAAGATCTCGTAAATAGAACAGTATAAGGGCTCTCTTAATTTAAATCCAGCTCCGCATATATATATTTCAGCAAATTGGAATAAATTAAATTCAATAAACAGTTCAACTTCAAATTCAACATTTTATATATTAAATTCTGAAAACGTTGTAAGCAACAATGAATAAATGATAAAAATCATAGAAAATTGTGATAAAATGTTGAACTGTTTGTGATTTCTTTCAAAGAAACTATTCGATATTATCAAATTATATTGTACTCGTTTTCATTTTTTGTCATAAAAGTTTGCTGTTTGTTGCCCTACCTCAATCTTATTTTTTCCAGTTAGGTCACTAAAACTTGTCTCCGACAAATTACGGATTCTGTGCTTGTAAGTTTTAAATTTGCAACGTCTGAAAAATTCAACGAGATTAGCATATTTTCAATAACGTATTTGTAAAATTTCCGAATCGAAATTCAACATCGAAACATGTTTTTTTAAATATATTATATATATATATATAAAAAACAGTAAAACAATGTCTGTAGTATTAAATTATTTATTTAGTTACAAATCACAAATGAAAATTATCGATTAAGTAATTATAAAATTAAACATGTGGTACATAAAGTGCATGGATAAACAATAATATCAGTCTTGTTAATAAAATGGCCATTTTTTCCTTATTAAAAATTGTTTGGAATGGTGCGTGTAGTAACCATCGATTTCAAATTCGTTCTGTGATATCGAACATATATATATATATATATATATATATATATATATATATATATAAATCGTACCTGAGTAAAAATGTCTTTATCCTTTATATGTAATTCGATAGAAACATGTCTAATAATGTGTACGTGTAATAAGCTATAGAGATAATATTTCTATCTGGGATTCATATTATTATAACATTTATTGATTGTCTTAAAACCTGTTTTTTTTTTTATAACATTTTTCAAAGGTTATTATCTAATGTAAGTTTTAAAATAAAAATAGCAGCACACGTGTAACATTCGTTCAATATTTAACAATTAGTCATAATAAAGATATCGTTCCTACGACAGATAATTTTAATATTATGGAAATTATAATTATCTGTCGGATCGAACGAATAATATAATTTATTTTTATAATTGAACACATGCGAATCGAACAATAAAAAAGTTAACATTTGTAATGTTTCCTTTGCAAAGGAATCGATTCTTCAAAACTGATTGATTTTAGAAAAGTTCAATAATTATATTTTATTTTCTTTTTTTCATTAATTTGCGAATTTCGAACGTCTCGTCATTTTTAACAATACACAGTTTACGATCATCGAACGATTTTAAGAAATTTCATGACAAATTCGAACTAGCAACTGAATTATACATTTGTAATATTTCTATTCATGTACTCGAAACGAATATAATAGAAGATTATTTAATCGCTCGTCTAAGCAAAAAGATTCCTTCCTCGTAAAGCCTTTAAACAATTTACACATCTTTTGTTCAGTTTATTCAGCGTTCGATGTCGTTCTAGCAACGACTAAAGACTCGACGAATGATTAAAACTACAAAATATCTTTTTTTAAAACATCGAGATTTCATTGTGATAAAGCAGTCTATCGACGCTGACATTTTTTTAATAATTCGTTCATATAAGATTCCATTTCGACTGATATTCACAATGCATTTCTTTAGATCTGCTCTTTTTGCACTTGTTCATCTCGATTATTTAAGCATACAAATATGAAACAAATATATAACTTTCTAGTCTGCTATAAGAAGGTATTTAATATAACTGATCCTCGTTCGTTTTCTTCGCAAATACATAAATAATAACTTAATATAAAACAGAAGACAACCTTTTGTACCTTTATAAATAAAAATTCGAATGTATAAGTTGATTTAAAATCGAACATGTTTGTAACAAAACAAAAAAAAAAAACCTTCACTCACTCATTTTCATTTTGAACAAAGTGAAAATGATGTCTCTCTTAGAACTAATCGACGACAAGTTCAAATCACAGAATTATCATTTGAAATCTACTATTAATTGTGTATTTTATATATATATATATATATTATGCGTGTCTGTAAAATATATAAAACGATTAACATAATTGTTTTAATTATATTATTATCATCATCGGTAAGAACAATTTTCAATATTGTTGATCGACTAAAAACAAACTTTTATATATATATATATATATATGAAAAAAATATAAGACAAATATAAAAATGTATTACAATTATAAATGTATATAGTATATATATATTAGCACTATATAGCTCATATACAGCACGCTAAAAAATTTAGCAGCAAACACGACGAAACCAAACATACGTACAGAACGACAAACCGAACGTTGTTAATATTCGATTATGTATTCATCTACCTAAAGAGTAGCAAAAAATATTGCAATCAATCGGATATATCGTTTACATCAGATAAATGTCACACGTTTCGTTCGTTTGCAAGTTATTTCCGATTAAAAAGATCACACCGATTACGAATGTACTCGGATTCGTGGACAAGTTAAATGAAATCATAAAAAATGTACAACGGTGAGTAATTAAAAACGATGATTCTTCAGAGTAGCGTTTTTTCAACGAAGAGGACAGACACCTGGATAGATGAGATAAAAACAAGAGAGATGTTCTGTCGATATGGAAGAGAAAGTAAAAAGATTGGATCGATGGAAATGGAAAGTTTTAAGAGAGAGATCCTTATTATATATATATATATAAAATAAGATTTACTATAAAGTACAAAATACAAAAAAAAAACAAGAGACCAGAAAATTCGCGTAAAGAGAATGATATTTGAAAATATATTGGAGATATGTAGAAAAACGAACCGTCGAATTGTTCGAATCGGAAGAAAGTCGAATTAGAGACATCTGAACGTAATGGATAATACGCTGTGATTATTAGGCACATTTTTTTTTTAATATATATATTAAACTTCTACATATTGAAAGGCACTTTACCCGTTTGTAATCGTATTATTTTAAAAGTTATCAAATATGAACGTTACAATTCACTTTCTCAAACAAGAATCTCACGACTGTTCTTCTCATTAACAGAATTCTTTATATTCGAAATTGTTTTTCAGTCTATACACAACGAAAATATCAACACCGATTGTTGATTTCGAATGAAATAAAATTCATCGGTGTACACGTTTCTCGGGAAATAATCATTGCACACTCGAATAAAACCCTCTAGCCATTTTGCGAATGCAAATTTGAAAGTGTAATACGATTAATTATAGTTTTTCATACGCGCTTCGTCTTCATTCTTTCCGAGTACATTGTTTTTTTTTTCCATTCTAAGATAAGTATTTAAACGCGAGCGAATCTTCTCATCGAATCGTTCTGTTTATAGTTTGTACGATGACGACGACGACGATTGAATGTGTATGAACATCGCAAAAGACATTTTCTCTATATTAATCTAGCTGATTAAATGATATTTCAATTTACAGTACAATAATTTTTTTTTATGAAATGAAATTTTATATATACTTAAAAACATAAATACGTGTTTCCGTTATATTTTAAGTCGCGTATAAATGTATACCTTTGTAAGTAGGAGATTGCGATATTTTTAAAAAATAAATATTAAATGAAATGACGTTACCGATTTCCTTTTTTTTTGTAAAATACGCAATTAAGTATATAAAAATCACAATCAGTAAACAAATATCCAATGAGATGTACTTGTTAAGAATAACAATTTCACACTATACAAATCTTGGTGTGTATATATAAATATATATATATATATATATATATATACATATATTAATAAGTGTCTTTTAAAAGTGATTGTTATTTATAAAGTTTGTCACACGTTTCGATTAATTCAAAGAGTGCACGTACAATCGTATCACTCGTTTCGAATGAAAAGCTTTGCGTGAATTCGGGTTAAATATTTTTCATATATGTTTATCAATAATCAAGATATTAAATATGAATTGCAAATTTATTCTCTCGTTGTTAAAATATACATTTTATTCAATACGCATATGATTTCTTCGACAACGTTCCAAAGCTCGACGGAATCAAGATCGAATAATGCTATTTGTGAATTTGAAAAGAAGCGAATTTACCTCGTTAAAAAATAAGAAGGACAATCTTTCGTTATTTTCGTGTAAACGTAAAATTTAATTCTATAAAATTTCTCATACATATATATATTTTTTCGTTCTCATCCCATCGTCGGTGTGTACGTAAATTTGAATTTGTAAAGCATATGAATATATATATATATATTCGTTTCGTTGAATAGAATACGTTTACTGAATGTATCGTCGTACTCTACGAGTGATCATTAAAAAAAAGAGACTTAAATTCGTCATCTTACATTAATCCTAATAACTGACTGTCTTCGCAAACATATCTACAACAAGATTGTCATGATCGTGTGTATATATATATATTATTTAATCGATATTAGTTAGTCTCGTTTCATAAATATTCTCGACGAAAAAAAAACAAACTTGTATTTTTTATTGTTATTATTTTTTTTTTTTTTTGCTTTTTGGTAAAATTTAATAGTAGTATAGCACGCGGTTTTTAATAATCGTTAAACCCCCATCGTTTCCGAGCTCGTCTGTCGGACGACGCGTCGCAATCGAACAGATCTAGATAAATCGGCACAGAATACGACTTTCGCAATTATCGTCGTCGCGTCGTCCTGGCTCTGAAAATCTCCGTGCGCTCACGTCGAACCGATGGTAATCGGCCGCGTCGCGCTCAGCACCGTGAAACTTTCGTGTCACAAGACCAGACGCGCCACGCCGCAGTTCACGCAGAATTTCGCCGTGCTGACAGGAAACGCGGATCCGCACTCGTAGCAGAACTTGGACAGACGGCCCGACGCGTTGCTGTCGAGCGAACTCTTCCTCGAGCCGACGCCGACGATCTTGTCGTCCTCGTGTAACGTTTCCGTCGACCCGATGCTCCGGAACTTGTCCGCGGCGACGTCGTCGTGCGCGACCGGCTCGAAGTCGAAATGGCGCGGGGTCACCGAATTGACCATCGACTTGTGAATGGCGCTGCTCTTGTGAAAGACCGACGACACCGGCGGCAACGAAATGTCCGAACCGCTGGAGCTGGGGCATCGGTCTCGTTGCTGTTGTTCCACGTGCAGACGATCGTTTCGAATGCGATGGTGCGTCCTCGTCGAGTACGGCTTTGGCGACGACCTGTTTAAACTGATTTTTCGTAATGAATACGACATATGAAATATTCGATTCATTTTACAACAGCATTGCAAAAATCGATTTACAATCAATAAACATTTATATATATATATATATAAAAAATAAAAAATATGCCATTAGTTAGTTATTTATTTAATTTTATTTTTAAGTATATTCTATGGTATTAATGATTGAACACAATTTCACTCATATGATCACCACAATTTCGTTTGACATAATAATTGCGATTAAATTTCATGAATGACACACGTTCACAACCTCTGTTATTTGTGGCTTATCGACATAAATCAATATACTGAGTTGAAATGTTAAAATGAGCTTAAAAAAAAATTCAAACGTGGATGCCACCAGCTGTCATAGTTCTGATATTCTTATTGCAAAACCCTATACTTTTACTCAAAACGACGAATATTTATTGAAATAGAAAAAAATGCAGTATTTTAAAGAGTTTTTTTCAAGATTTTGTAGAATCATACGATCTCTTTCTTTTTAAATGCCATTTCTCTTACACGGTCTTTACTTGGTTTATATTTAATTATAAATATATGTACATCAAGAATTTCTTTAACAAAATGAAAAAAAGAGAAATATTCTGTATGACATATTTCAACGAAATATTTGTTTAGAACTTACTCGTTTGATTAATTGTCATTTTTGTTCTACTAAGCTTGTTATTTTAATGAAAAGTGCACTTTTAATCTGTCTATAGGTCACATTTGTGACTGCTGTAATATTTTCACTACGATGATAAACAATCGTACATTTATTTCATTTCACAAAAAAAACGGCACGATAGAAATTTACTACAAATAGTAATAAAATAGAAAAATAATATTTTATCTGAAATTGCAATTACATTATAGACAATATTAACAGAGACGTTTTTGTCGATTGATTGTTGTTATTTTTTCTCCGTTTTTTTTTTAAAAAAAAAAGAAAACTCGAAAAAAATATTCATCGGTCGAAATGACTTTATTAGTTGAAAGTACTCGAACAAATACCTGCTGTAAGCCGAATCGCCGCTCGGCTTTCCGAAATTATCCATTCTGGACTCGTTGTTGTTACGTTGTCTTTCCGGCGACGACAGGTCGTCTGGTGAACTTTCATCGCCGTAAACGACCCCGCTTCGTTTTGATTTCTTGTTCGCTTCCGCGAGCATTTTTTCCTATTCGGAAAAAAAACAAACAAATCAACCCCGCGAACTAGGTCTTAGAAAACGATAAATGTGTTTACCTGCAAGTACATCTGCTCGTACTTCTTGTACTCCTCGTACATTTCGTCGTCGACCGAAAACAGTTCTTCGGGCACCGACTTCTTCTCTTCGGATTTCTTCTTATCGACCTTGTCGCCGAAGTATCTCTCGACGTCGCCCTTGTTCCTCAGGCTGCGCGGTTTCGAAACGGGATCGAGGAACGACGATACGGACTTTTTTAGATACGTCATCGACGAGGATCCTTTCAACGATTCCGGACTCTTCTGACGACCGATGATACTGGAATTCAAGGAAACGGAAGACTGGCGTAAGGAATTGTTATCGGAAATAACGGAAGGATAAGATCGATTCTTATGAAAGGTTTTATTAACAGTAGGGAAAGTGTCGTCGTCGTCGTCGTCATCGTCATCGTCTAAGACCCGTATAAAACCGTCGATGTCGAAATCCTCGTTGATCGAATCGCTATCGTAATGTAAACGTTTCGCGTTCATTTCTGTTTTAGTCAAAACTAACGGCTCCAACGTCGCAATCTGCTTGTCGTACTGCACGCTGTAGTGATCGCTCTCGTCTCGTCTCAAATCATCCGGAATCGACAGATTATCAACGGAATTGATCAGACACGGATCGATCTGAGAGTTGTACAGGTCGTCGCTCCGATAGCTGTCGTTTAAAATCGAATTCAGACTCAGCATACTTTTCGAATCTAAATTGTATTTCGCTTTGTTGCCGAACGTCGTTTTCCTTTCGGATTTCGGCTCGCCGAACGCGTCCTCTTTCTCGACGTTCTCCTTCTCGAAAGAATCTAAATCGCTTTTGGAATTGTCGGGTTCGTCTCTCTCGACATTGTCGCTAAACTTACGATCGTCGTCGTCGCCATTGAAAATACCCAGACGATTGTCTGCGCCCTTTTCGGACGAGTCGGCGGCGTTGTAATTTTCGTTCACGAGATTTTCGATGAGTTCGAAATTATCTCGAAACAATTTCATTTCGTCTTGAAAATCGTTAGGCGGCTCTATGATCGATCCCCTCGTCGCTTTTTTATCGTCGTCTTTATTGTTGTTGTTATTTCTGGCGTTGTTTTCGTTCTCCAGTCTGCGATTCTTGTGCAAACCGTTCGTACGTTCGTCCGATTCGCTGTTCTTGTTGTCCGAACTCGTTTTGAACGAATCGCTGCTCGTCAGCCCGTCTTCGACGACGGCTCGTACGTTCCTATCGTTTTCGTTTTTTTCGAAATGTTCGCCCGTCTTATTCGAATCCGTTCGTCGTGTTTCGGCGACGAGAGGATTTCGAACATCTCGTTTATCGGACGACCTCGTCGAATCGGACGACGCCTTTCGTTTCGAGTCGCGTTCCGCACTATCTTTACGCGTTTTATTATTGTGAGTCTTGTCGGGTCTCTGTTCGTCGGACAAGTGTTGTTTGATTATCGGCACGAACGCGGATTTAGGTTCATAGATGTTCGGTAGTGTGAGGTTCGATCCGGACGTACGTTTGGAAAATGAATTCTCGTGTACGGAGGATCGACACGGTGCCGTGTTGGGTCTGGGGGTGTACTGTGAAGGTGTCTTTGTAACTACGAACGGTGTCTGATTGTCGGATAATAGTTCCTGCAGTTGACGTTCGGCTAACACGAATGGATCGTACGTTTGATCGCTGGAAAACAAACATCGAATCTTATTTTTAATCGAATACTAAATACATCGGACAAAGGAACGTGCTATTATTTATAAGGAAGTGTCGAAGAATATAAATTCAATCAAATATGCTACTGGAATAGTACAGACAAAATCAATTATATTCTATATGCTTTGTCTGCTAGCAAATACCGATATTTATTTTTATTTTTAAACGTATTTCGAACAAGTTCAAAATAAAAACGTACAATTATTTACTTTTTTTTAAAAAAAAACCCAAGTTCTCAATAGACTGACTAATCGATAATAGAATTATTTGTATTTTTGTTTTAGAAAGACAATGATTGTTTTCAATTTGAAATTAAACTGTTCAAACGTACACACACACACAAATCTATCATAGCTTTTGAACTACATTCATTGTGGAAATTTTTCAAATTCAGGAAATATACTAAAGTACAGACAGATTTAAATTGAAAATGAAAAGCCAAATTTTCATTTAAATATGAAAAGAATATGAATTAAAGAAACTTTCACTGAAAATTGAATCTTTAGAAACTTAATAAGATGATCGATCGTTAAACACAACGTATGTTTATGTATAGACATATATAATTGTTGTTAAGGCATTTCATAAATCAATCATCCCTTCGAGTTGAAAATCTAGATTTCCTCATATTCTCAACTCTGGACTACGGTCGAAGTCATTTAATAATTTCATATGTTCGATATTAGAGATGATTTCGAAATGATCATTTAATAAATTCAATTGAAATGGAGCCGCCCGCCCCTCGTTGTCGAAATCATCACACGTTTCGAAAACGCTACTACATATATATGACGGCGATACCGATAGAAACGTTTCGTGTCCGGTACCTCTGCTGCTGAACCGATTCCGAATTCGTGATCGGTGCCAATTTCTGTCTGTTGTGCGTCCTCTTCCCCGCATCGTCTGTGCACGAACCCGCGCCCGCCGACCTCAACACAGGTATTCTACTGTTCGCCGACGGCAACGACGGCAACTTGACGACGTTCCTATCGAATTTGATCGCGGCGGACGGCGGTTTCTTGAAATTCCTCGCGTTCAAATCGACAACGTTATTCAACGGCGTCAACTTGACAGCGTTCTTCTTCATCTTCGTGGACGTTTGCGATTCGGTTCGGTTTTTACGCGCGCTCTTCGCTTTCTTCGCTTTTCTCGTCTTGACGGACACCGACTGACATTTCGAATCCTTCCTGGACTCTATAATGAACGTGCTCTCGCGTGACGTCATCGACGACGTGTTACCGTGCTTCTTCATCGCTCGATTGAATCGGAGAAGAGCGTCGTTGTCGACGTTCGAGGACTTCGGTTCGGACTCTGTTTCGTTTGAAATCAACAGGTTCGTGTCCGAGGACGATTTCAGACCGTTGCGTGTATCGATGTCGTTTTCTTTCGCACGTTCGGTCGACGAACGACGACCGTTTTCGGGCGTCGCATCTCTCTTCTTGCAATGTTGCTGCAGTTCGCTCTTGACTTCCGAATCTGTCGTTAGATCGACATGATTTTCACGATTACATTTGTCGGTGGATTTCATACAACAGTCGCGGTTTTCTTTCGAACAACGTTTATTGTTTCGATCGGCACTCGTGTGTTTAGAAACGTTCGTACGATCCTCTCTACTTGTTTGAATTTCTACTTTAGAGTCTTCTGTCTTTTTGTCACTGTCGTTTGTGGAACAACGAGATGGATTATCTTGTTGCGAACTATGTTTATTTTCTTTCGATTCCGTGCGATTCATTCGACGACGTGTGATTTTGTTACGGTCGCTCTTTTTTACACTCTTCTTATCACAGTCTCGTGTAATATCTTCTGATGGATTTTCCGCAGGTACTTTACACGGTTTATCGATAGTCTGATGATCGATTTCAGATTTATGCTTTTCTAATACTCTATGCGCAAAATCGTTCAAAGGACCTTTAACACCACTGCTGGTACTACTACTATTATTATTTTTATTATTACTACGTTCATTTTCCATCCGACATCGTTCGTGCACTCGTCTATCTGCTGCATCGAAATGTACTACTACCGCTGTTCCCTTATCATTTTTATTATCACAACGGTCGGCATCCGTGTCGGCGTCGACATGTTTGGAATCGTTTAGCAAATCGGAAACGACCGCACTGTTTTCAGTCTTCGGATGACAGTCTTCCAACACACCGTACGTAACATTAAAATCTGGTTTCTTCTCTCTGTCGGATGTCTCGCGTTCGCTCTCGTTGTTTTTCGCAGCGATCGCACGAGATTTCGGTTCGTTTTCGTCGATGATCTCCGCAATAGTTTGTCCGTAATCAAATTCGGGCGAATCTAAACAGCAATTGCAATTGTCCGACGAAGAATAATTACCGTCCCTCGGCGACTTCTGCAACCAGTACGGACGATAAAAAATCGTGACGATATTTCGTGCGTGGAAATCGGGCGACGAACTTCTGTTGCACTTATGGCACGCGGACGTTTTCTTTTCGTCGCGCTCGGTCGTTGCGTTCCGTTTCCACGTATCCTTTGGTTCCGAGTCGTCTTTTTTACACGCGCTGTCCGGCACGAACTCTTCGAAATCGTCGTTGTCTTCGCCCACGGCCGTCCGTCGAGTTCGTACGCATTCCCATCTGTTCCTGTCGGTCCCGTCCGAGCCGCTGGAATAATCCAGTTTCGGCGACGTGTCGTATTCGGAATCCGTTAAACATTGCATTCTATACGTGTCGTTTAAATGAACGTCGGCCGTACTCTTTCTCGGCGTTATATGCAAACTGGAAGAATTCTCGTCCGAACAGTTCACTCTGTTTGTCGCTCGAGCATTATTATTATTATTATTGTTACTGTTGTTTGCTTCCATCGTATCCGATATAATACTGACTGATTTATGTTTCGATTTAGATGTGTATAGAATCGGTCTCTGTACAGAAATATCTATCCGAGACAAATCAAACGTCGTCGTCGTCGGATCATCGGCGTCGTCCATTTTAATTCTTTTACTCGGAACGATCGTTTCAGCATTGTCGGCAATCGATTCGTTCGAGTTTCTCTTAGACAACAGCTGGTTTTTATACGGAGTGGATGTATTGAAAACACCTGAAGTGTTCGACGCATTCGAATTACTCGTGTCGGCGGTCGTCCTCCGTTCGTTCTCTGACGCCGTCACTTTTTTAGAGAACAGCATGCGCTTATTCCTCCTATACTTGTTCAACAAACCGAACGTGGACGTGTTGTTCTGGTCCTTTTTCTCGTGCGAAAAGAACAGAATGTTTCTCACGGATGTATTCAAATCGGACCGATCGCTGTTTTCGGTTTTCGTTTCGGACCTGTCGAGAGCGTTCTCGATAACGAAGAGAGGGTTCGTTAAACGGGTCTTCGTAACAGTAACTCTCTTTTCACTACTCTCGTTCGTATCGCGATTGTCATTGCTGCCGTCGGAATCTTGGACGACGTTTTGAAGATGTTCATTCTCGTATATCTCCCTTATAGCATTCTTCGTATCGATGTTACGATCGAAAAGAGTCCCTTTTCCGAACTGAAAGAAAGTATTCGCTTTCTCAGACGACGTACGACGACCATCATCGTCGTCTTCTTCTTCTTCTTCTTCTCGAACGTTATTAACGGCCGTTTCTTGTATCGTTTTTCGAATTTCACTCGATTTTCCAAACTGCGAGGAGCGATTGCATTCGTTGTTAATGAAATCGTTTGGCTCTTGCCCGTGGAAAAAAACACAATTTTTTGCAACAGGGAATGCAGACGAATTCTTACATTCGTCGAAATAGTCCGTATGTAAAAAGTCCACATTATGTTCCGATTTCAATTTCTCGTTCTCTTTTCTCGAATCGTAGTACGGAATATCCTCACTTCCAAACAACTTGCTGTCGGCGTCGTCGTACGTCATCCGCGAATCGTTCTCTATCGTGATCATAGTATCGTTTAGAATCGCGCCTGTGCAACTTTCGGCGACTTCTTCATCGTCCGATTCTATATTTTGATAATCTTTCTCTATCGTGAACGTTTTATTGCTGATGGAATTTGAAAGTTCGTTGATTTCTGATCTCGGTTTATGCGAGCGGTCCTCGTCACGAACTCTTCTTTCCGATGCGGGCTTCTCCACATTGTACCATAATAGCTCGTCGTCGCTGTCGTCGCTACTGCGACCCTCTGAATCGTCGTTCTGTACGATGTTTGTATTGTTTTCGCTTTTCGTGTCTTTCTTATTATTACTACTGTCTGAGCGAAACTTACGATCGACATCGTTTGCACTTTTGAAATGTTTTTTACTCAAGTAGACGATTTCAATATCGTCTTGATCTTTGTCTCCGTCTCCGTCGGCGTTTTGCCTATATTTGGACGCGTCGTTCGTCGTCGTGTCCTCCTGTATGATATAAAGGTTTTTATTTTTTAATCCTTTGCCGTTTTGATCCGAACTCGTTTCATACTCCGGCGATCTGTTCGACGACCTCGTACGAGCGTCGAGTTGTTCGTCGCATTTACTATCGTACGAGTTTATACTCTCCTCACGAACACTATTATTCGATTTAGTTTCTTCGTCCGAATTGTCGAATGTACTTTTCGTTTTGTCGTTCGCATTGCGCGACGCTTTCGTTTTTGTTCCGCTTTCTTTACGTTTTTTATAATTGATTACGGTTTTCTTATCGTCGTCGTCGATACAAAATTCATTATTCGAACACAAATCGATAGATGTTCTGTGCGAATTCGACATTTTGGTCCCACGTTTATTTTGGACTTTGCTCGAATCGTTTTTCGCACTTTTCTTCGGTAAAACCGAATCGTCGTTCTTTGCAACGACTTTAACGTTTTTATCAAACGGCCTGACGTTTTTATTCCTCGCACTTTTTGGCGTCGTCACTTTCGTCTCTGTTGAATGTTTACCACCCTTACGATTGCGTTCCTCCACACCGTACTCGTTCGAACGACTCGCTAGTTCGTTTCCGTTTCCGTAAACCGTTTCGTTCGGTTCGTGCCGTTTTGGCCTCTTCTCCGATTTCATTCGAGACGCGCGCGGCATCGCGACTTTCTTCAAAGATTTCTTGACAGACGAATCGGATAACCGGAACGAACGATCGTCCACTTCGATCGAATCGTCGCTCGAATTGCTATTTTTCACCGTGTCCTTCCACGTGATCAACGTCGATTTCATTTTATTCTCGAACTGATTATTCATCGACACTACATTTATTTTAACTCGATGGCCGTTAGTTAATTTCTTATCGGGAGAGTTATTTTTCGGCGAGGGTTCGAGCGAAGGTGACCGGTGAGAGCGGGAACTGGGGAGAAAAAGGATAGAGGAAATATTTTAAATACGGGCGGAAGAGGTTAAATCGACAAATAAGGAGAATGGATATTTTGCATTGCAAACAGAACGTGATGGAAAGATTACAGACGGTTTTCATTTCGATATAATCATTTTTCAATGATTATATTTCCTCGATCCTTTCTCCCTATTTTATGACAAGAAATCATACCGACAAAACGGAAAGGACGACCGATGCACGTTTCGGTATTGTAACGATGTGTCTTCGACACGAACGAGCTAATGGGCCCATTCACACTAGTCGACATTCATACGGTCCGTTACCGCTCGTCTCACAAGCTCTCTTACCCGAAAAGTATTTTTTTAAAATGAGGGAGTTCGGGGATGAGAGGGTGTGAAACGAGCGCGGTAATGGACCGTATGAATGTTGACTAGTGTGAACAGGCCCGATGGGATTTTGCACACTAGTCAGCATGCATACAGTATTCACGTCCTCTTATCTCCAAAATCTCCCACCTAAAAGAAATAATAATTCTGGAAAGAGGGTGTGAGACGAGCAGTAATGGGTCGTGAATATTGTATGAATGTTGACTAGTGTGAATAGGCCCATTCGTTCCAACGATATGAACTTTTATAAAAAAAATGTTCAACAATCACTTCTTGAGTTCATTGTGCATTTCTCCAATGATTGATTGATGCTAATTCAGTCATCGGAAAATTAAATAAACATATAACGAGTGACTGTTGAAGAAGTTTTAAAATTCGATCACACGTGTCGGAGTAAACAATTAATATTCGTGTTAAATGGAAGTACAAATTATTTTATATACTTTTCTAATGTCTTTCAAAAACAAACCTGACTAATTTACATAATGAACACTTGGTTTTTTTTAAAAAATATATATAATCTTTACACCTTCCTTATAAGATTTTCTTCTATTTAATTTATATATATATATATATATATATATATATATCTTTTAAAAAAAGTAATAATAAAATAAAATAAATATAAAAAATGCATACCTAATAACAGGACTACTCATATTTGGACAAACGCTTTCGATACGGGTCGCTCTCATCGGCGTCAAAGGACCACCTTCTACCGTCGTCTCGTCTTTTTTCGAATTCCTTCGGGACACTCCTTCGTCCTGCGACGACTGTCTGCTCAAGTATCCGGTCGGTTTCGACGTCCTGCGAACGCTCGGCGTACGTTTGATGTTCGACGTTCGACTAGCAGCGTCGCCCTCGCCGCATTTCACGCCCTCCGACACCTTGCGGGGCTCTCGACGCATGCTCGCACTACGTCGAACGGGCATCGTTTTCTCATCGTCGCGCCGTACCGAATTCTGTCTCAAACTGCCCGTTCTGCTTAACCCTTTACCGATCGGAGTCGATTCCTCCTCGTCGGCCGAACTATCTCTGCGGTTCTGACTCGGAGATCTTCGCGAACGGTCCGCTCTGTGCGAAGAGTATTTTTCGCGGACGAACGCCCGTTGCGATTTCATGGCCGGCGCACGATACTTCGTCCGGGCCTCCAAACGTTCCTTGGCTATCTTGACGCTCGCCGGAGACGTCTGAACGCGAGACCGATGCTCTTTGCACCACTCGACGTGCCTTTCGAACGCCCGATGCCCGAACGTGCGATCGCAGTGCGGACAACGTTCGCCGATCGGCGTCGCGGCGGTACGCAACGAGCTCGTGCTCTTCTTCTGGACGACGGCCTCGAGGTGCGTCGTCGACGAGCTCGCTGTTCGAAAACAACATCGCGTTTTATCGAAAACGTCATCGGCGCTCGAACGAACGAGAATCGGAGAAAAACCGGTCATACGTACCCCTGACGTCTTCGTGGTCGGCGACTTTCGAACCGTGCTCGATTTCGCGGTGATGTCTCGCTTTCACCGGACTTTTCTCCCTCGACGTCGTTCTCTCGACGGCGCCGCCCGGGGACGACCCTCCGCGTCCACCTGCACATACATACGGCGATTGTTGATGTTTCCCGTTGGGTTTTAAATACGTTTTCATGTGGAAGTCGGCTAGGTCAGTACCCGAGACTCGTTGCGCGAGCGAATTGAACGGTTTGCGTTTCTTCGACGTCTTCTCGCAGATCCGTTCATGTTTGCGCAACGGTTCCGGGAGGAACGTTCGTCCGCACACGCCGCACGGAAACAATTCCAGCGGTTCGATATCTAGAACAGACGACGACAGTGACATTGATTATCTATCGATTATTATTATGTGTGTGTGTGTGTGTGTGTGTGTGCGCGCGTTTATCTAGTCGAGTGTTAGTCGATGGTGGAGAAAAAAAAACAACAACAACAACAGACAGACAGAAATTAACGAAGAATTTTGCGCGGATGTTTTTTCAAGGCGGACGAAAATTCAGCACGATTACAATGAATGCACAAATTGGAGTTAATTAATGACGCTGCTAACGTAATTTCGCAACGAGCACAGGGACAAGATTTGTAGAACCTAATATATATACACATATAATAATCGGTTTGTTACATGCGGATAGATGTCTCTCGTATCTGACAATAGAGATCGTTCACGATTCCAAAGTACAGACTTAGCTCTGTGCAAGCGAAATTTTTTCACCATGCATATAATCGCTATATGATTACTAAACAGTAAACTGTACCCACACACACACACACACGCGAACGTCTCAAATACACGAAGGTGTCTCCCGTTCTGAATAATACATGATGAATAAAAATCATACTATGTAAATATTGCACGATCGACTCGCACAATAATCCGCTTGTGTTGTTTGTGTGTTTGTTTGTTTGTTTTTGGATATCAAACGAAAAGACAATCAATCGCAGGCCACCGTTCGAAATGAAATTATAAACATTAGAGAGAAAAATAAAAATATAAACGGAATAACTTTCATTTTTATCAACAAATTTATTCCATAAAAAATCCATTCATCCGCACACTCGATAAATATTAGTGTGATATTTTCAACGATTATTTTCATACACCTGTATAATTTTTCAATCGTTTCACTACACACGTGTACATTAACGTTGAATATATATATAATCTAATATTACTTAAGAAATAAATGGCATATACGACGGTTAAATAAATCGATGGAAAAAGGTTAATGTCCACCGAATATAATAATATTTCATTGAAATAAGATTTCGTTCTCAGAATAATTTCAGTCGTCGATAATGCACCAAATTCTGTAGAATATCGATTCGATCGAACGTTTGTATAATTTACATACGTTCGTTTATTTATTTATCAATTACAAGTATTACACTCTGATTGAATTAAGAAAAACATGTCTACGGTCGTCTCTCTGTCGATGAATATTTCGATATTTTTTACATGGAGAGCCGCCATTACGTTCTTCAATCGATAACATGTATAAAAATATCTTTATAATTGCGACTGCAAGAATAAATCGTTGATTTTTAACCGAACGAATTATCTCATAACTGGTTTGTGGTTTACTTTTTTTACATCATTTTTTTTTGTATATATACGTCCGCTAATTCTTGTATATGAGTTATATTTACTGTCGAAACAGCATAACGTGTATTCGATCAAAGATCTTTTTATGGAAACTGATTTCTTTGAACGAATTTCTAAACAACTAACCGGAATGGATATGTTTTTCCTTTTTCTTATTTTTACATTTTTTGATAGCCGAACTAACATCATTAGTGATTTCGTTAAATAAGACAAACTCTAATGTTTTAAGTTTTCCATTTTTCATCTGTGTGTATTTTTTCTTCTTTTTTAAATATCTTCAGAAAAAGGTGCAGTTATTTTCGATAGATGTTTGTAACGAATTTTTCACAAATTTCACACATCGATGTATGCAAATTGACACGTTTATATTTGATTATTTTTATATTATTATATATATATTAAAGATTGATAACAAATGTCTGTTTTATTATTGTCTCGTTTCTGTCAACGTCTCTATTTTTCCACCTACATTACATAAACGCAATAAGTACACGAATAGAAAAAAAAATATTAGCCTTTTGGACGGAAGGTCGCCAAATGTGACGTATGCACATGTGCGTGTGTACTGGATAGAGGTCGAATCTGAGATTATCGCAGTGTAAAAATTCCGAGGTGATACGCGCTGAAGTCGAGAGCAGAAAAAAAGCAAACGCTTATTACTCAATAAGTCGGAATTTAGAAATTGCAAGACGTGTCGTGGTTCACAGTTTGGCTTTTCAGATCGATGACACGAAATGAATAATTTATTTCGTTTCAATGACCGTTTTTTTTTCTATTACCCGTTTAACGTTTCTTCCATTGGATCGATCGATCGATCTTTCTAATATTATACGACTTTTCGTTTTGTAATCAATGTTGAGAAAGTCTATTTTCATAACGATGTTTTTCCTGCGCTTGGACGTAAAGAACCTACACCAATTTAAGACACATTCAACTATGTATGTATGTATGTATGTATATGGTTATAAATAGAAAAAGATACAAAACTAACTCGAAAAATGATTCTATTACGATAATATTTCTCATGTACGTTTTATATATATATATCATATTTAATTTATACAAGGCACGTAGTCTGACCATTGAGGACAGTGTAGGTCAAGGTAAACGCAATATAATTAATATTGATTATATAGTTCGTTGAAAATTATATATATATATATTTATGTACAAAATGTTCTATATATCTACAATTCGTCTGGACACGCATGCAAAATTCCAGTTCAATGTTTTGTCCAGTACAACCTTGTTAAATAAAAATATATATAATTCACCATGTTACAATCGTATCGTTGGTTCTATCATTAAAACTAATAAATATCTAGGTTATAAACAGTTAATTAACATTATATAAACGATCGACAAATCAAAATAATCAGTCCTTTAAATGCATACATATTTTTTCATCTTTATTTTTTTTTTTTAAAAAAAATGAAATAAAATGTTCACGTGTCAAAATATCATTAAAAGACTGAATTTTTTAAATCGTGTTCAGTTATTTAATAGATTAATGCATATATGTGTATTTATATATATATATATATATATATATATACATATACATATATTAAAATAATAAAACCCCATTTTTTCTGTATTGATTACCGCGTCGAATATTATCAATGAAAATATAAACAAATAATCAGAAAAAATATTATTTCAATATACTCATATATATATTATCTGATATTTAACATTTTATACATTTCGCAAATTCAATGATGAAACATTGCAAAATGATATTCATGTTAATTGAATGTTTACAGTGTAATTAAATATCAAAAATTATCTTAAAACGCTACAAACAATCGTTTAAAAATATAAAAAAGATAATAAATAAATATTCATAAATATAAAAACGTTCAGATAGGTAGAAGGTCGTCTTCGACAAATCTCAGATAACTGGAAATACAGAAATTCGATATTCACAAAAAATCAATACTTTAACAGATTGGAGTACGATTTTTTTTTTCTTCGAGTTAACGCATGTAATGGAAATTCGCAATGTCCAATCATAACACTATAAAATATTAAACGGATCGAATGTAGAGATGAAAAACCAATATGACAGAATAGAAAAAGCAATTAAGGTCAACACTACTTCATAAATGACACAATTCGGTTATTAATATTCAATTTCCGTCTAGCGTAACCATTTACTACTTATGCAATTCGATATTATAAATTTGTGTGTGTGTGTGTGTGTGTGTGTGTACGTTTATATATACATATTATATACACGACAGATAATTTAGAATATCGAATTTACAAATCATTCACGCTGACAGACGAAAAGAAATAATTTAACCCATTAAACCCACTATTGTTATAAACAACAAAATGAACAAAAAGCGTTATTGAACACTTTTTGTAACATGTCGTATGTGTATTGGGGGTGACAATTCATTTGTATTGAAGAAATAATTTAGCCTTTTAGAGATTTTTTTTTAATGACCAGGAAAACATATTTTACTACATGTTTGTCCTAGTAAAGCTAAACATGAGTCATCAAATTTCATCAATTAAAACCCACGACTAAATTACATTCTTCTGACCAGTACTATTTACAGTTCTCCTAACAGAAATAATAATTGTTATTGTTTTTAAAGTTTGAACATTTAACCTTATTTATTAATGTACGTAAATTATTTTTATAAATTTTGCCTTTTAATCATTTATAATTTCATATCATTTATTTTGAAGTTAATTGTTAAAATATATTCCAATTCGAATATTTATTAAAAAAAATCATATATTTAATTTTGTCTCATGTATAGATTCTAACAAAATATAATTCTAACATTATATATATTTGGAGAATCGTATTCTCCTATTGTTCACCTACACGAATTGTCTACGATAGAGCAGCTGGAATAAGTCTGGCTCATAGCACAATTTTACATTTGCTAATCAGGTGATATTTACAACAATCAGTAAATAAATTAACTGGACACTCGAGTCTAATAATCGTTGTTGACAAAAAAAAAACACAACACTCATTGTTGATTGTTAGAAAATTCATAGCCGCCACATATATATAAATATATATAAACGTTTATTACAGACTCTTTATATCTAACTTTTCATTCACTCTATAATAATTGTCAAAATATTATAATTCCTGTCTTTATTATAAAAATAATAAACATTTTAAATAATTTAATAAGAAGATAATATTAAACTGATTGAGACTGTGCAAGTTATAAAAAAAAATCAATAATTAAAACCTACTAATTGTTGATTTATTTTTAAACAAATCGTTCATTTCAATACATTTTTTTCATATAACAGAAAATTTACAAACGTACATAATATGTTTCAAATAGAAATAATAATGTAGAGAAGGTGGGCTTCACTGATTTGTAAACAAGTTAATTTTTCTCAAGTGTACTTTAAGAAAAAATGGTCTTCATAGATTAGCGTCACGAATTTCAAAATGAAAAGACACATGTCCTTGCATTATAAAATTATACATGCACGAATACTTTTAAATATATATATATATAACTGATAGAGTGTATCGAGTTAAATTCGTTTATTTAATACTTTGATACTGGCTCTTATATACATATGTAATATCCGTAATTTTCATCTAAAAACATGATTCGGCTATTACACAAATTGAAGGTCGAACGAAAATATCACTGGCGGAATATTTAAAATGCATGTCGTATTTTTTTAATTGAAGAGGAAATATGTACTATGTATTTCTCAGGTGTTTTTTTTAAAAAAAAATATTCACCAACAGACAATGACAACGAATCGGATAATGGTAATTAATTTAGTTGAGATGTGCTGAATTATAATTCAAACGATTGTTATACGTTTTTACGTCGATCGTTTGTGTTCACGGGATTTAAAATCGGAATGCATGAAATTAAAAATGTTACTTTTTTAATGATTTCTCTTCGACGGATCGTTTCGAGTAAATTCAAAATGTCTCATTTGAAAAGCACTTTAATAGATAATTGTCGCTTTTTAATTTTTAATTCGACGTTACGTATTTAATTCAACACATATTTCATAATCGATCGGATTTTATGGCAACATGTAAACTATTTGAAAATTTAAACGACGCGTCCGAGTAGTGAAAAACGTAGTGCGGTCGGTTAATTAATGTCGTTCGAATAACATCGAACGTACTCACAGGTAAACGAACGTAAATTCATATGAGTAATTTAATTCCATGAAAACGTTTGTCCGATGCACGAACGAGAGCAAAAAAATTAACATAGACTGAAAATCAATAGGACGTATGTGTTCTCGTTCGATTAACAAATAAAACGCTCGACCCGATAATGAAATTACACAAAAACTCCACGTTCCTATGCACGCGTACGACTCGAAATGCGAATCGTTGAAGTTCAAGCGATTGAATTCTCGACCGTGGACGGATGTCAAAACAGAGAATGTTCGAAATGCGATCGGCATGTGTCGATCGGGAAGTTTTAGTTTCTGAATTACGGTGGTCCATTGGTTTTATTCGGAATTACATTAGGCGAACGGTAAATTGAATGCCTCGCCAATATTTGTACACACGCGAATGTATCTGTTTATCTACAAGTGTAAAAGCCGTTGTGCTTGTTGATATCTTGTTACATTAACATTCAAGTCGATTATTGTTTTTTTTTACACATTCAATTGAAGTATTTAAAAATATGACGTTATATTGCAATGCGGATGAATGAACAAAGTGTATATTTTAACTATATACATATACATATATATAAATATATATATATATATATATATATATATATATATATATATATATATATATATATATATATATGTCATAAAAAAAATGGCGAAAAATTGAACATCTCATCTGTTAATGAAATTACTATTTGCACAATCATTAGAAAAGAAAGAATTTCACAGGCAAATATCTATAATTGATGAAAATATAACAATTCTTTTAAACAAATTCTAATCATAAAACTATTGTATGAAACGAACGAATTTGTAAATGTCATTGTTCTAGTTCATTGCTTTTGCTAAAAAACACTGTTTAATCAAATCATTAATGATTTTACATGCTAATCATTTCTTGAACAAACAAATATATATATATATATATAATCTATTTCCAAATTAAATTATCACAGTGTAAGTAGCACATTATCGAATGTTTAAAACATTTAATACCTCTGATCTATTTGCTATTTACATGAAAAGACCAACAATTGTGTAGAAATATTTTCAACATGATTTTAAAAATATAGATATTAGAAAAAAAAACTTGTTCTGATGACAAACGGCCTTGACAACTCTTGAATCAATTCGTACATTCAATTCATAAGACAGGCCAAACACGACACATCTGTATGCAAGTATTCTGGACACGAGTACCAGAAGAGGACGCACAATCGATTGTTTGCATGTCGCTGGATATTTCACACAAGTGCTAAATACTTGTGGTTTAACTTAAGACATTACACACACACACACACACACATATCTATACTATCTATATTTATATATATATATTATATATATATATATATATATATATATATATATATATATATATATATAGTGTGTGTGTATATATATATATATATATATATATATATATATATATATATATATATATATATATATGTATGTATGCAAATGTGACCTGCGGGGCTGCGTCGTACGTGAAAGGAATCAATTTTACGCTCATTTAAGACTATTGCAATGCGGAAAATCATTTTTTATTCCTATCCACTTATGACAGTTAAAAATTAAGTTAATCAACTTTAAGTACATGAAATTTATACTTGTATCAAATGTAAAATATATATATATATATATATATATATATATATATATATATATATAAAATACAACTTTGTTAAAAATACATATTCTAAATGGAAACATATCTTATATGATATAAATTAGTACATTTAACAAGTTAGTATATCTAGCAATTGAGACTAAAATGAATAATAAAATGTGTATACAGTTAACAATTTTCAATTTAAATTACAATTGTTAACAGTTAAATTGTTAAACAATATTGCTACACCAGACATGATCGAATGGTCTTAAAATCAAATTACATAAAAAAACATAATTAAATCCCCTACATTTCACTATATATGTGTATATATATATATATATATACATACATATCTTTTTAATTACTTATCGATTTGTAATTATCACTATCAATGCATTTTTAAACGTATATCACAATTTTGGGTCATGCAAGTAACCACTAAGAAAAATTATGTACATATACATAATGTTACTTTCTCATACAGCTGTTTTTTTATAAAAACTAGACATTTATTTCATAATGCTGTTCTCTAAACATTTTCATTCTTAAATAAACAATAATTGAATATATAACACACGTTTTGTCCATAATATATTTATATAAGTTAAACATTTTTTTTCAACGAACAACAGTCTCAATTATTTTAATAATTAAATGGACATTCGATGAAGCACTAACGAGAAAGTCACTTAATATGATATAGTATTGTTTTTTGGATTTAGTACAATTTTAATTTTTTAATAACACGACTCAAACATTTGCAGTTTAGAATAGAACAATCAGTTAAAAATATTTTTGTGAAGAATTCTCATGTTTCATATATATATATATATATATATATATATATATATATATATATATATATATATATATATTTCGAATTCAATTCTTGCATTATTTCCATATATTAATAATTTGAATATTACATAAAATATTTTACACTTTTAAAACAGCAATAAAAAATGTCACTATTTCTTGCATTTTATTATTTTTTAAAAACGTGTACATTTATATCGTAAACTTGTAAATGTCACAATTCAAACAACTTTATTTAATTACAAATACCACGTATATGTGTGTGTGTGTGTGTGTGTGTGTGTGTGTATATATATATATATAATCATTCAATCAATCGCAATTTAAAATGTTTTTCAATAGTATTGTTTTATAAGAAATATAGTTATTATAATTGTCTTTTTATGGCAATCATGTTATATATATATATATATATATATATATATAAAAATATAAATGTAATATGTGTGTGTATTTTGAAATAATGTCATGTTAGTTCACAATTGTAGGTCAGAGTCAATTTACAATAAAATTATCTTTCAGATATGGAATTAACAGAATTTATGTATGCACGTACATCATGTCAAGAACGAAATAGTTTATATAAATAGATTTCGTTCGACTATAAATAGAGAATAAAGTGCAGCATCTACATTCTATCATTTATATGTATATATATATATAAAAGTATAAATTATTCCATCAGTTGCTAAGGACAGTTGAAAAAACTAGCAGCGGATAATAAACAACTTTGCCTTGAAAAAGATCAATGCGAAAGACAAACATATTGAATTGAACAATCGACACGACAATCATCGAAACGGTTCGAAATTTGAAAAATACACAATTTGTGACAATCGAACAACGTGCTCGACAGATAGATACGATGCTGAAACATTTAAAATATACGTAAGTTAAGAACCTCGTCGATTTATAATGAAATTAAGGCCAGCAGAATATGTCTTCCCACGCACGTAATCCATGTACGGGCAACAATGACATACAGGTCCGCGGAAAACGAGTTTCTAGCGAAAATCACAGAGAATATCGACGATAGACAAACGTCGAAACGAAACCGTCGTGTAGGTGTAGATATCGGAATGTTATCCGAGTTCTCGGCCGGTGCGATTATTGTTGTTATTCTAAAACGTGAACAGGAAACCGACGACGACGACGACGACGCACTCGAAATAAACTTCAACGCGTACGAAAAAAACAAAAATCGAGAACGGATCGAAGGGAAAAAAGACGCCCGCGTGAAAAAAAGAAGCACAAAACGCACCCGCGCCCCGTCTAATAGTACGTCTAAATTTGAAAACGAGATTCTGTCGCACCGTACGACACTAATTTTAGAAACGGTCGTTATCTCCGTCACGGAATACGCAGCGATAAGCGGACGTGCGCGCGTTACGAGCGACACTAAGCGAGCGATCTGTGTTTTGAAAGCTGCGAAACGCACCCCTTTACGTCAAAAAAAACATGCGAAAAAATCTATGCGGATTACTCACCTTCGTCCATTTCGGCCATTGTAGTCACTTTGTTGTTTTTACTTTTGTTGCCTTGACGACGCGCACAACACGCAAAACAGACGTCCGCTCATTGGATACGCGACACGCACGTGGGCACTCGCGACGTCATGGCACACACGTTTGCATTTCGTTCAGAATGTCTTGCTCGTTTGATTCCTTGCGTCCTTTACATAGTTATTTATTCTTCGGCGGCGGAACTCTTCTCTAAAGCCCTCCTACGCCTCTTTCACCTCTCTTCTTCTGCCGTCGCTCGCACTCTCGGTCTCTGTCTCTACATACATACATACATACGTACATATATATATATATATATATATATATATATATATATATATATATATATATATATATATATAATATAAACTTTTTTCAATTCTTGCGATCCTCTCGTTTACATCAAACTCTTCAAAAATAGACGTTAGGATCACATCTCTTGATATATCGTATTTTACATTACCACTAATTTCGATCTCTTAAAATATCGTCAGATAACTTTTCAGTACTTGGAAATTATCTCAGTCTTGTAAGACACCGAACCTAGACATTAAGATAAACCGAGATAAGGAATCCAAACGTCTCATATTTGAAAGTTAGATTTATTTCATTCGTATAATATTTTACAACAGTAAATATATGTCTTTGTAATGTAGACAAACTCTTTTAACAATTATATGACACAATAAATTAAAGATATCGTACTTTATTAAAGTTGACTTTGTTTCTTAGTCGTACATTAAAACAAATTATATTAGACTCTGTCAGATATCAATTTGTAGGAATCATTAAACTTCTAAATATATTAGCTAAATAGTAATAATCTTAATTCTGGAACGGTATTTATTTAATTAAATGTTATATGTTTCATATTATTACAAATACTTCATTGAAATGGATAGTCATTTGGAAATATTGAATATAGCCTTTATTAAAGATTGAACAAGTGACCTATAAGTCACCCTTTTATCACTTGTGAGTGAAAAATACCATAACTATTTTTAATATTAAATTTTCGGCATATATATATGTCACAGATTAATAAATTTGATTTTAAATAGTTTCAGTTTAGGCTTAAACATCGATTAGTTCTTTTTATATAAGATGTTATTGTACCTCGATGAAAGAAATTTTTCGTACAAACACATTTTTCTGAAAGCAGTTTAATTTTGGAAAACGAATTATACGACTAGATATTTTCTTTCGCTAGATTTTTTAGTTTGCAATTAAAGAACGCAACGATAAAAAATTGATTTTACAAGTAGTTATTAATTGTACATTTTGTGTACAATAATTTAAAAACAATTGTGGTACAATAGTTTCCGATTCAGGTTATTAGAAAAAAATAACTGTACGTGGCTATAAATACCATGTTTCTAGGTGTAGATTATTATTAAATAAAATCAACACAAATATTACATTTCACTAAAAAAAAATGCAGGAACAAAACTGCAGAATTTTGGAAAGAAATACAATTTGCGGAGGAAAATAAATTTAAAATATTTCCAAGTGACAGTAAACAGAAATATGTTTAGAAAATAAATAGTTGAATACAAAAAAACATCGCATGTGTTGTTAAATATGGAACAAACAATGAAATGATGTGAGGTATAATGAACTGTTATGAGAATTGTTAAATTTTAGCTTTATCGACACTAATACGGAAAAATCACTGGTGAAGAGGATTTTTATTGCTATCGAAACAACGGTCCCAAACATACAACCTATAAAGTCTGAGACCGATCGTTGTATAATTGCCCTCGTATTATTGATACGCCGACTTGAATATGTTTAGGATAATCTGGGCAGAAAATCATATCGTAATTAATAAAAATAAAATAAAATTGGCCATCGAAACGGAATAGGTTAAAATATGACCGGATTTCACGAAAAAATTGATACAATCTAGACCGAGGTCAGAAGTAGTTTTTAACACAAGTCGCCCGACGTGGGGTATTTTTGTACTTCAGGATTTTATTAATTAAATTTTAGATTAAAATATACCATTGTTATATTTTAAATCCTCGTACTTAATGAAAAGCCGGGGTACAAAAATACTCCACATTGGATTCTGTGAACGCCAGACGTTGAAAATTATTAGCAAAAGTCCACATGTAAAATATTAAATTTGTAAAATTGTGTAAAGTTTTTCTCTTCGGTGTATTTCGTTAACGTACAAATTAATTTACATTATCGCATATCCTATTGTAACATTTTTTATATTAATGAATTATTGATCTAAATATTCATGGTATGTTGCAGAAATAATAATAGAGGGATTTATAAAATACATAATTTGAATCATATAAATTTCCAAGAAAATATGTTTTTATTTTTTGCCATTATAAAGTGAATTACATTTCTTGATTTTTGCTACTTTTTTTTTTAAATAATATAACATTTTTAAATTTTTATTTGCTTCTTTTGGATAAAATAATTTTTAATTAAAATTAAAATGTAGATTTGAACAGAAATAATTTTTTCGCCTAGGAAGGTATATAATATTTAAAGATTTTCTTTATATATATATATATATATATATATATATATATATTTATATATATATATATATATATATATATAGTGATAAATTCAATTTATATTTAAAAAAATGTATATTTATAACAATTATAATACCGTTGTTTTTTTTAAAGAAAAAAAATCCCTTTCTTAACCATATACACTGCGCTACTGACTTTATTGGAAGTTATGTATAGGTTATGTTGTACATTTTATTAATGGTATCGAATATATATATTTAAAAATGTCAATGTTTTATGGACGTGGATTAAAATTTTTTAACTTTGTAAGTTTTGTTTTTAATTTAGTAGACATTATTTTAAGAAATACTACATCGTTTTTTAGATAAATGTTTCGTTGACAGTTCATACACGTTCTATATATTCGTCTAATGTCCACTTTAAAAATTCAGTACCCTCTCAAGATGTTAACGAACCTCCTATTGAAACTAAGGAAAGGGATAGGGTTATACGTTACATAGTAATGAAAAATAACAAATCGAGGTATGTCACGCAGAGGTGAAAATAAATAATTTACAAACACAAAGGTGTGCGTCGTTTTGTAGAAATGCTCTTTCGATACAAATGATGGAAAATCTAATCGATAGTATCGAAGTCGAACAAGATAATCCGTTATTACGCTGCATCGTCATATCGGCTCAAGGTAAAGTATTTTCAGCCGGACACGATCTCAAAGAACTGTCGGGAGAAAGAGGAGAAGACGCTCACAGAGCGGTGTTTAAAACCTGTACGAAGTTGATGAAAGCGATTATGGATTGCCCCGTGCCCGTCATAGCTAAAGTACGATCGCTTTTATTACGGTTTGTAGATATTTCCGATTTAAACGTTTGTAAACGAAGGTCGACGGTATCGCGGCCGCCGCCGGATGTCAGTTGGTCGCCGCGTGCGATCTGGCGATAGCGTCCGAATCGAGTCGGTTCGTCACGCCCGGAGCGAATTTCGGTATATTTTGTTCTACGCCGGGTATAGCTTTGGCCAGATGCGTTCCTAAAAAAACCGCCATGCACATGGTTTTAACAGGTAAAAAATCGGTGGCGTTATTACTTAGAGATAATACCTTCTGTGTAATAAACGCTCGAAGATAATATATTCTATATTTTAGAAGTAGGTGTACGTAACATAATTTCTTAACTTATATCGACTTCAGGTCTACCGCTCACCGCCGACGAAGCTTTAAAAGTAGGTTTAGTCAACAGCGTCGTGACTTCGGACAATTTAGATAAAGAGTTAAAAACGATAACGAACGCGATAGCCGGCAAAAGCAGAGACGTGATCGCTTTCGGTAAAAAGTTTTTCTATAAACAGATCGAAATGAACGCCTTAGACGCGTACGCTTACGGAGAAACCGTCATGGTAGACAACGTGAACATGGACGACGGACAAGAGGGAATCAAAAGTTTCATAGAAAAACGTAAACCGATTTGGAAAAATTTAAAAAATATCGGAATTCAAATACCGCCGAATTTGGAAAAATTTTAACGATGACGTGTACGTTAAACGAATAATTATTTTTTCTCTGTCGGTCTAAAGGGGAGAATATTAAAAAATATATATATT
Source organism: Neoneuromus ignobilis (assembly GCA_029203775.1). Lineage (NCBI taxonomy): Eukaryota > Metazoa > Arthropoda > Insecta > Megaloptera > Corydalidae > Neoneuromus > Neoneuromus ignobilis. Next base: position 41,000,569 of record CP092092.1, read on the forward strand.
CGTGCCAATTTAAAACAAACTCGATAATAATATATTGAAATTAGTGATTATGTACACGTATGTGTACGAAATTTGATATTTCGGTGCTAATTATATTTTCATTAAATTTGTTTATTTTTTTTTTTTTTTTTTTTTTGAGTAGAAAATATTTCAAATCAATGTGATTTTATACAAATTAAATGAATTTTGTCATAGAAATAAAAAAAATCTATATTATCTCAATAGTATTTAAATTGATTTGAATGATATATGTGGTTTTTAAACTGTGTGATTATAATATAGCCAGAGATATAAGAATATACACATTTTATAAATAAAGATATTTCACATTGAAAAACAATTCTACATTATTATATTGTAATGGAAAGCAATTAATTCATTTTAATTATATTGCTTCTATTTCAATAAGTCACTAAATTAATTAATGAAAATAAAGGTGTTATTATATTTTTAATAAAAATAAAATATATGTAAATATATCGTACTGATATTTAAAAATATTCTAGGGTGCTCAAACAACACTTTCATCGTGTGAATAATTATATATATATATAAATGTGCACATTTGTCACTCGGATATATTTTTGTACTGTTAATAAAATATTTCAAAAAAAAAAACTATTTTTACTATTCCACATATAGGTAACATAAGATGTAATATTCTGCTTTGTTGTTATATGATGTGAATTATAAATATATATTCATATAACTTCAATTTTCTAGTCTGTTCTGTTTTACAGTTTCAATTAATAACAATATTTAAAGACACTAAATTGCGCCTATACTTATTTATGACAATAACTGATGTTTCTAAAATGAACAGGAAATAGAAATGAATTTTTTTTTATTTTATTAACCTTAATTAAAGAAAACTCATTAATATAAAAAAAAATCTAGAAAAGGTTTTTACATTTTAAACATTTCATGCATGTGTTATTAGAAAAGGCTCAAGATTATTTATCTTAAATCAGCTTATCTCTTAAATAGTGTACGTAACCTCTTTGATGTCTTAAAATTGTATACTTTCAATTTTCACACCGGATGCATTATAATTTTTTTTAAAAATTAATAATAGAAAAAATAAACTGTTTAACGATGTTAAAAGTTTATTAATGGCATATTGCATTATAAATAAATCGAGTGTTATAAATTTTTGTATTTATATACGATTAAAATAATAAAAAAAATGTCATCGGAAATATCGAATTAAGAAAAATGTATAGAAGATTCGTAAGTTACGAAAATCCAGAATCATTCGGTAAAATAAACGTTAATCAGTCGTATAATTCCAAAACTTCATCGGCAGCAATCCAACCACTTTGGATAGCGCCGTGAACTGATGCATAGTGTTTAGGATGAGTGGCTTCTCCAGAAAAGATAACCACAGGCTGTGTACGATCGTTGTATAGACTTTTGGCTAAATGAGATGGTCCAGTTTTGTGACGTATTGTATCGGTTTTAACGTAGGAATGAATGCCACAGAAATGAGGATTTGATGACCAGTGTGATCTTAAAAAAATTCAAATATTTGTTAATATATAATGTCTCGTGTATATATATATATATATATATATATATATATATATATATATATATATATATATATATAAAGTAATAAATATGTTTAAGTCAGCACAAAGTATGAACTTGCTAAATATAATTTAATGAAATCAAAAAAACAATCGTACCTAATAAAACCAACTGGTTCTGATATATTATAATTACTTCCAAGGAACATTCTGATTGCATCCATTATTCCATCCTTTATTTCATCATCTGTTAAAGTGTTTATATGCTTTGTGTCTTTTCCAGAAAATGATACCTCCAAAATGGTATCATAAAAATCAATAGGATATAATCCTAATAAACTCGATAACCATTGCTTACTTTCCTGTAATTTTAAATAATTTTGAAATTCTAAATTTAATATATGTACACAAATGTATATATATATATTTATAATACTTGCATATTTATTTCCAAATTGTCCAATTAAATCGTTTGTATAATTTTTACTCCACAAGAAACTGAAACCTTCTGAACTTTGTGCCCACCATTTTTTCGAAAATTTCAAGAAAACCATTTCATTTTCTCCATACCCTAAATATCGAATAGCTTTCTTTTTCTCTGCTGGCAAATCCGGTGTAAATAACGTATTAACTCTTTCTTTTAAAACTCCCAAAGAAACAGTAAGTATGAGGTGATCAGCCTCGTATTTACTTCCATCACTACAAGTCACTATTACATTGAATTTAGTACCATTAGACCAATTAATATTCGTCACTTCTTTGTTGAATAAAATCTTTTCCTCTAATGGATATGGTTTATTTGTAGTTGAAAATTTATTCTAAAATAAAAGAACAGTTTTTCTCCATATATATATATATATATATATTTGTGTATTTTGTGTGTGTGTGTGTGTATTTATTTATGTATATGTTTTTTACCATCAATGCATCAAGAAGAGATTTCATTCCAGGTCTTTCAAAAACCCATAATTGAAAGGAATTTTCTTTACTGTATTGAGAGTATTCTTTTGCTGGTAATAGATGTAAAGACTTTACACCAAATACTGACATTTGTATTTTTGAATACCAGCTTAAATATTTTTCCCTTAATTCATCATCAATCGCTTGGGCATCTTCACTCAATACAATACTGCACATATATACATACATACATACATATATATATATATATATATATATATATATATATATATATATATATATATATTATATACACGTATATTCTTATACATGTTACATACCTTTCATTTACAAATTTTGCTATACTCAATTTAAAATTATCCATTGAATCATAATCAGCATAAATGTCATCAATGATACCTTGTATATTATTACTTATGTCTACTGGAACACTATGTCCATTGGCCTCGACGAATTCCGACGCCGTTAAATTAAAATCTGTCAGTTTTACATAGGAAGTACTATTGGCTATTCCAAGAACTGGATTATCATCGTCCAAATCTAACGTAGCAGCACCGAGCTCGACTACATCTCCGGCGAAATCGACGGAATGTATTCTACCGCCGATACGGTTCTCAGCTTCTAAGACCGTTACGTCGTAGATACCGTTTTGCATTAACCTGCACCCGGCAGCGATTCCGGCCGCTCCGGCACCGACGATTATTACTTTCGGTTTCTTTTGATCGCATTGCACGAGACAAGATCGTAAAATCAGACACGCTAGAACTAAAGCCGTGTTCAGAGACGCCATGGTACAGATCGTACACGTAAATAAATTTACATTTAATCCAAAACGATGTTCTCGTGTATGTTATTAAATTTAATCGACCTTATTTTGAATTACCTTTGACATAATGCCTTCATTATAAGATATAATACTGGCCCACAAACAATTTTTTATACCGACTATATATTTAAAAAATATTTATTTTCATATCTAAATGTTTTTTTTTAAAAAAAAACCTAAATAACGGTCAAATGTTACTGATAAAACTGATTATTAATTTACTGGTTAAAATTGATATAATTTTATGTACAAATATTATTTAAAAATATTTATTATTACTATACATCCTGACCTATTAATGACCTTTAATAAATTTTTAAAATAATAATAATACATATTTTGTATAATATATATATATATATATATATATATATATATATATATATATATATATATATATATATATATTGATATAACAACATATTAAATAAAATAAGATTTGGAAATGGTAATAAATAAATTTAATCATCTCTTAGTAGAATGTAATTCATCTCGATTCAATAAAAAATATATGTGAAAATAAAAATTCACAACATACACACATATATCCATAGTATATTTATATAATTAAAAATAACGATATATGAATTAAAATGAAATTGAAAAAAAATAATCAGATATAATCATCTCTTTACGACATTAAATCTATCGACTTTTACGATATAATTAAATCGTTTAGAAAAAATAACAGAAATCAGCATAGCATATTTAATCGATTAAAGATTTGTTGCGAATAATTAAATTGCTTTTGTAATGAAAAATCATAGAGGATTTTGACAATTAACTAATATACGAAACAGCCTTTTATATAAAAATATTAACGTTGAATAATATTTCTAATAAGTAGCCTACAGTTTCAATTGAAATTTGATTAACAATTTATAATGACATTCGAAATCAAAAATAATCGATTATATTATTGAAAATTTATTGTATTTATAAAAAAAATATTTCGTTGAAAATTTATTGACCGTAGACATATAGTGCTGAAATTCGTAATGAAAATATGCGTTTGCCCACTGTTGTGTACACGAGAGTAATCATCATACATTTGCAATTAGAAATGCATTTATAATTTATAGGTTATAGAAAGTAGGTTTTTACGAAACGATCGACTGAACAAGTGATTGTTAGTAATACGAAATAAATACTTTATTATTAATTATCGTTCGAACGTGTCGAGTTCATTAAATACTATTGTTTTAAAAAATAAAAATTATCGTTTATTGTCTTCGATACATGTTTGAAAAATAAGATGTATTCATTGTTTTTTTTTCATTTAATTATCATATATTTCCAAAACGTCATCGGCAGCATTCCATCCAGATTTAATGGCACCGTCTATACTTCCATACAATTTACTATGTGTAGCTTCACCGGCAAACAGTACTAACGGTCGATTAAAATCAAAATATAAACTCTCTGCTAACTGAGCTGGCCCCACTTCGTGTTCCTTGGAACTCTTTGATATGTAAAAACTAGCTCCGCGGAAATGCGGATTTTTATACCAGAACGACCTGCAAAAAACACACAAATGATTCGAATAAAAAAATAACTAAACGTAATAAATCACCTGGCCATAGCTTGTGGTGTTGGGACGTTGTAATCTTTTCCCACAAACAGTTTCAAGGCTTTTACACAACCGTCGAGTACTTCTTCGTCTGACATATTTTCGATTTCAAGCGTATATTTTCCAGAAAAGTAACCGAACAGCACGTTAGCGTGATTCTCCAGGGAATATAAACCGTACAGGTTTGTAATCCATTTGTATTTTTCCTAGAATATATATATATTATTTTTTAATTCGGACGAAAGAATAGAAGTGAAAATATTTAACAATCATATTATATATATATATATATGTATGTATGTATGTAAAATGCATACGTAGTCAGAACCAAAAGCTCGTTGCATATCTTCGGTTGAATTTGCATTCCATAAGAAACTGAATCCTTCTCCAGATTCTGGCCACCATCTCTTTTCGAACTTCAAATATATTACGTCAACTGTACCATAATCCATATATCTGATAGCTTTTTTTTTCGATTTCGGTAATTCGGGTTCGAATAAAGTGTTCATACGTTCTTTCAAAACGCCCAAAGGTAACGTTAAAATGACATGGTTCGCTGTATATTCACTCCCGTCACTACAAGATACAGTCACTTCGGTTTTGTTATTTACATTCCATTGTATTTTCGTGGCTTCTTTCTTGAGAAGGATTTTTTGATTCAGTGAGCTCGCTTCACTCGAATTCTTAAAGAAAAAACAACGTCTCATGAATGTAAATAAATTATATAGTGATCTATTACAATGTATGGGAAAAACAAATATATATATAGTGCAAACATTTATCAAATTAAAATTATTGTGTATTTACAAAAATCCTAATAAGTGTTTCATAGCAAGTCCGTCAACTACACTAGCATTAATATCAATTTTATACAAAACAGAAATTTTACACATACGGATCGTTTGTACAAATTAATTTATTTCGAGTAGAACAATGCATATTTATAGAAAGAGAATTGTAAACATTTCAAAAAAAGGCTCATAGATAAATGAATGGAACGAGGATATGAGAAAATCCATATTAGAGTTTTGAGAAAGACTTTCATTCAATAGTGGATGAAAACAGGCTGGCGTTGACATGCTTATGTGTACTTATTTACCATTAATGTATCGAGAAGAGCCGTGATTCCTTTACCTTCGAACACCATCATTTCATAACCTTTAGCTTGCCAATATTCAGAATAGTCTTTTGCCGGTATTTCAAATATATCTGCGCCTTCATTGGAATATTCTTCTGTCAAATACCATTCGAAAAATCGATCTCTCAAATTGGCATCGAACTTGTCATACTCCTCATTGTCGTGTAATCTTAAAAATATTTACATATTATAATATCGAAGTATTCAATGAGATATATATATATATATATATAATAATAATATAAACATTCGATTATATACCGTTTCGTAAGAAGTTTTCCTACGGATTTTTTATAATTGCTCATTGCCTCAAAATCAGTTAAAATGCCATCGAAAACTCCCTGTAAATCAATACTTGTTTGTTTGTCTACCATATGACCGTTCATGTCGTAAAAATCAGATGCTGTAATATTCAATCCCGATCTAACTGCCAAAGTTGTACTTTCGGCCATCTTGTAGAACGGATCATCTTCGTTCACGTCAACGGTCCTAGAGCCCAATTCGACCAAGAGGCCGTCTAAATCGACCGTGTGCAATCTGCCGCCGATTCTGTCCTCCGCTTCGAGCAACGTCACGTCGCTGACGCCGTTCTGTATGAGTCTGCTTCCTGCTGCGATTCCTGCCGCGCCGCCACCGACGACGATTACTTTCGGTTTGATTCGATCGCATTGCACCGACGCGAGGTGAAGAATGCACAGCGTCAAAACAATATATCGCTCGGGCGATGCCATCGCGACGAAGGATGGTACTTTTATGAATTTACGAAATGACTTTTTCCAATAAAAACATTTTTCTAATCTAATTGGATATAGTTTGGAACTGTGCCTATGAAAATAACAACGATACACTTTGACTCCGAGATATGTTTTTTATAAATACCGATAATTAATTGCATGCGATTTAACGTGTTTATGAAAAAAATAAATACTTAATCGATACAGTTTACTTTAAAACACACACACACACACACACTTGCACGATGTAATCGATTTCTAAAAGTTTTTTTTTTAATTTCTTTAACTGAAAAATGAATTTTTGTATCTACCGAACAAATACAATCTATGTAAAAAAATGATCTACAAATTGATATTCTTATATAACATTCTTAAACAGTAACATAATAAATATTTTTTTCTGTTTTTAATTTTTAAATAATATAATTATTTTCAAATTTATTTTCGCTTATACATACGACACTTATCTATAAAAACAGTACAATAAGAATGTTTACAATAATTAAATTTAAATTCAACAACAATTACAATTATTTCATATATGGAAATAAAATCAGTTTAGATTTACATTTGTATACATGTATCTGTGTATGAAAATCCATAGATACAGCGTTATCGATCGTTATTTAATAATAATTCATTGTTGAAGTAAATGTTTATTTACTTTCTAAATTATTCAATTTAACATTGCATTGTCGAAGTTTAATTTGTGATCTGCATGCTTAACAAAATAGCTTACAATCTTATAATTCTTCTTCTCTAAATGCTGTTTATATCTAAATCTAGATAAATCGATTAGTTTCAACATAAAAAAGTCAATACAATTACAATTACTTGTGATATAGAATCTGACGTTGTACCGTGCTAGTACGAAATAGATATTTTATATTTCACTCCTTCCGGTCGTGTCTGAAGAGAAATTTCCAGTTTAGCCATTTTTAAAAATCACATTCGATAATTCTTAAACAATACCTCGTACATTTTTTATATGTGCCGACTTATATAACTTAGACATTAATAAGTCTTTCTAATTCAGTAAATTCTAAAAAAAAAAATGACATCGATAACCTTAAGACCTCGAATTCATCTAATCTAGAGTATTATTCGAATAATGAATAAACTATTAAAAAAAAAATATCAACTAGTTATATAAAAATAGCCTCGTTTATTATCGATACAATTGATATAACACTGATGAAATGGTATTTTTTTTTTGCTAACATATTACACCGATATATTATTCACCCCTCATGTAACTGATATGTACAACAGCGATTTTTTTTCTTAAAAATGCAAAGTACGTATTTCATTTTGTACGTACGTAAAATATCATCGGCAGCTTTCCATCCGCTCAAAATGGCCCCATAGACGCTTGCATAATGATCATCGCTAGTCGCTTCTCCGGCAAATAACACCGCAGGATTATTTTTATCGAAGTGGAGACTTTTTGCTAATTGAACAGGACCGACGTTGTGTTCGAAAGTCTCTTTACTCTTATAGGAGTTCACTCCACGAAAGTGCGGATTGCTGAACCATTTCGATCTAAGAATAAAATTAAAAATCAACGATCGTGTCGTTCGATTCTGTTTCTTTCTTTCTTTCTTTTATACTACATGTATGTACGTATACAAATATACATTCCAGAGTGAGGCGTTATTCGACTGAACTTTCATCCGATTCGAAATTCAATCATGATTTCGTAGTCATAAAAGTGATTGTTAAAAATCTAACGGTTAAATATTTATCCGAATAGTCGTGTCGTTTAGTTGTTTTTTTCATTAAAAATTTAGTCGGATAAAAAATATAAAAACAGTTCTTCTTCAGAAATGAATTTCGTTGTTAAACAGAATTCATCTCGATTCATCACTTAAAAGTTGCGATGAAAAGTACGAACGACAAATAACGTCTTTTATTTTAACATTTTTACATAATTTAGAAATTATTATCTATCATTGATAATCGTTTAAAATTCAATTTCAATTGCAAATTTAATTTCATTCGAAATTATTTGTAACTTCTTCGACATTTTGTTTGAAAATTTTAAATAATTTTTCGCGACGATTTAATTACTAATCGTATTCAATTCATCGATATCTCACGATTTTCAATATTTAAATCGATCTGTTTTTTAGTCGTTAATCGTCGATCGGATAATTTTTGCCCTATTCTATACACTCGTATATATATATAATTAAATAAATAATAATATACTTAGATATTTATTATTTATTACATACTGACCTCAGTTGAAAGTAAAGGAAATGAATACAAAATAAAAATGTGAACACGATCGAGAAACGGTAATAATCTCACTCGTTTGAATGTTTTCCAAACAATGCATGAAATTTGAATTTGTTCTTTTTAATAAATAGATCTACATCTCGATTGAAATCGTTATTATTTATTGAAAAAAGAAACAATTAAAACCGATACCTAATTATGGACACTGATTCTGGAATTTTATATTTTTTCCCTACAAACAACTTCAATGCCTCTAAACATCCGTTCTGCACTTCCGAATCTGTTAATGTTTCGACATGTCTCGCATCGTTTGCAGCTAAATATCCGGCCAATATGTTATTTTGATTATCGACCGGATAGAATCCAGCGAGACTTCTAATCCAATTCTTATTCTCCTAAAATTTCATTTACTCATACAAATACATGTATATTACTTAAATAAGTTATAAGTCATGTAAATTTGTATGTGTGTTTTAATTCTTCAATAAATTACGATAAGATATTTATTTTAATATATGTATCCGATATAGAAAATTGATTAAAACTCGTACATATTGGCCACCGATCGGACTGCTCGAATTATCGAGAGTCGAATTCGTGTCCCACAAAAAGCTGAACCCGTCGAATTGTTTCGGCCACCATCTTTCTGCGAATTTCAAATACATCACATCGGTCGTGCCGTATCCCATATATTTGATTGCGTTTCTTTTCTCCTCTGGTAAGTCGGGCGTAAATAAAGTATCTGCATTCTCTTTTAAAACTCCTAACGGTACGGTGACAATGACATGATTAGCTACAAAATGGCTACCGTCGGCACAGTTTACAGTTATGTGTGTTTTATTGCTCGACGACCAATTGATATTTGTGACTTTTTTATTCAGTATGATTTGGTCTTCTAACGAAATTGACATATTATTATTATTATTATTGGGAAACTTTCCCTGTAAGTAATTAGAAAAGTATACATAATAACAAAATTCACAAAATACAAACATAATACTTTATATATATATATATATATATATATATATATATATATATATATATATATATATATATATATATATATATATATATATATATACATGTGTATGTGTGTGTGAGTATAAATATGAAAATATAATAAAATTGTTTTTTAGGTTAAATAATACCTTTGATAGAGATTCAATATATATATATATATAAATAATATGTGGCGGTTATGAATTTTGTAACAATTAACAATGAGTGTTTTGTTCTTCTTGTCTGGCTGTGGCGACTATGAATTTTGTAACAATCAACAATGAGTGTTGTGTTTTTTTTTTGTCAACAACGATTATTAGACTCGAATGTTCAGTTAATTTAATTACTGATTGTTATAAATATCACCTGATTAGCAAATGTAAAATTGTGCTGTGAGCCAGACGTATTCCAGCTGCTCCATCGTAGACAATTCGTGTAAGTGAACAATAGGAGAATACGATTCTCCAAATATATATATATATATATATATATGTAAATGAATATATGTATTTACCATTAAAGCGTCCAAAAATGTTTTCATTCCAGGACTATCCCAAACCCACGTTTTACTGAAACTACGAAGAAAATATTCTGCATAAGCTTTCGATGTCATTTCGTGCATCGACTCGACTGCTAAATATGTAATTTTTTCTTTCATACACCATTCGAAATATTTCTTTACTAAATCCTTATCGAATCGCTGGATTTGATCGTTTTCTTCGAGACTAGAAACGTACGACTTATTGTTATATATGTATGTGCACATATTTTGTGTTATTATATTTTATGAAATTCGATTTCGTTGCGATATTTTTGATTATTTCTGATAGGGTAAGATTGAAATTTGTGTATCGACTAAAACGAAAATTATGAAGAGCGATGTTAAATTGACCGACGCACCGTTTTTCAACGAATTCTCTCACACTTTTACTATCGTTCTTCATTGTTTCCAAATCGTTTAAGATCCTATTGAAAATCGTCTGTATTTCGAAACTCGTTTCTTTCGGAACTGCATTTCCGTCCGTCTGAACAAATTTCGATTTCGTCACGTTCAGCCGCGTCGGTTCGATCAGATTCGTTCCGTTGGCTATTTTAAAAACGTCTCGGTCTTCGTCCACGTTCAACGACTGAGATCCGAGTTCGAGAGTCGCGCCCTCGAACTCGATCGTATGTATCCTACCGCCGGTTCGATTCTCGGCTTCCAATATTATTACGTTATCGTTCAGCCCGTTGCCGATCAGTCTGGAGCCGGCAGCGATGCCCGCTGCGCCGCCGCCGATTATAATCACTTTCGGTTTGTTTAGAACGCAACGTGCAGACGTTAAATATAAAACGACGACAACGAGACGCGCGAACAACGCCGACGATGCCATTCTTCTCGATCGATCTTTGCGAATTACTAATACGTTCGAAATCACAACCCGTTATTAAGTCATATGAATGCATATACCCGATCGTCAATAGACTCATAAATCCATACACCGATGATCTCTTTAACTCTCTGTCATTATACATTGATAAATCTGTCGAACGATTCGATTTGTGTGTTCGAAGATGATTTCTTTTGTTGCTCGAAAACAACACTCGTCAAAGGTTATCTTTTTCAAATTGTTGATTATTACCGTTTTTTTTTTTTTTAGATAAAAAATTATCGTCTGTCTGGAGGAATAATATCTTTTTTTTATAAAACACAACGACTGTACAAACAATGTAAAATCGTTAACGAAACGTCATTATTTCGTAAATGAAACATTTCTCTACTTTGTATACTATTTTTCGATGACAATTCTAATACAGTATATTATATTTGAGTATCACTGGTTTAGGACACGACATTCATCTAAATGAATTTCAAACAACTATGTAATTATTAATTTGTGTACGAACGTGTCGTATATATGAATATAGTAGAGAGGAGAGTAAAAGTTTTACCAGTTTATCTAATCACAGTCGAGTGCCTCCTTTAGACAAAGATAAACTTTACGTATTCGGTATTTGCTAATTTATTCAGGTATTCACACACCTGTACGGAACCGTTCTCGTTCGTCTATTTCGAGTTTAATTTGTCAATAACATCATCGTTCGATACAGTATAATCGTATGTTTGTTGTTTAAAAAAGAAACAAGTAAAAATCTCTAACGAAATGAGTAAATCGATTGCGTTTCATGGTGCTGTTTTGCTGCAGAATCTTTTTGGAATTTATTATGATTTAACGTACGTAGCGATCACTAAAGTTCAACTGGACACGGTGTATCCATTGAGAGGGAGATCGAAATTTCTTACCTTTTGGTGTTTAGTAAGTAAACATAAATATTCATATATATATTGTAAATCAGCAATTCTCAACATGCGATGGTACTGAATGTAGAAATAAACATTTCGTATATTTAGTCTATAGCGGTTTTAACAACTCCGAGCTAAATACATATCGAAATTTATAAATAAAATTGTTTATTTTTTATCTGATCAAAAAAAAAAATTAAAAATATTTTTAAATCAAGCTTTATTATTATTATTTTTAATTGACGTTAAATTATGTTAATAAACTGATTGTATGCAAAGAGAATTCTTTATGTTTAATAACATTGTTAATAATTGGTATAAATATTAGTAATTGATATATATATATATATATATATATATATATATATATATATAATAAATTTACAAAATAATTTGATTTAATAAAAGTTCAAATAAATACTTAAAGTGTTGTTACAACTATTTGAATTATTAGTAAAAATATAAGAAACTTTATGTTAATTTTTGAACTTTATAGACGTTCATAAGGTACTGTTTTTATTTGTGTGTTCGCAAAAGAAAATTAAATAGGTATGAGTATTAGAGAAAAACCTATAGTTTTAAGTATTTTTTTTTAATAAAATAAACAACATATCTCGTTATATATATGTACATAATATAGAAATAAAAAATACAATTAATTAAACTAATTCAGTATGTTAAAAAGTTATCGTTAGTATATAAAATACTTCTCGATGTAGAAAATAAAAAATATATGTTTAATTAGAAAAATCGGTAAGTAAATCCGAAAAGAATACATAAAATGTTCCCTCGTCCTTCATATCTATGCGTGAGGATTTTAAAAATACGACTATTGAAGAAAAGTCCATGTGTTAACAAGTTTATTATAAATATATAAAAATAGTCGATTGCTTTAAATGCAAAAAGTACGATTAATTAATAAATTCCATATATTAAATGAATTTATTATAAATGAATAAAACTGTACCGATCACTAATTGAATTGTCCGACTAATATGTTCTTTTTAGTTTATTTTTTTAAATATATATATATATATATATATATATATATATATATATATATATATATATATGCGTGAGTATGGTGTGTTGTTTCTAATTTTTCATAAATAAATTCACGAATTTAAAAATATTTTTCAAATTTGTTCATTCATTGTATCTTGTTATTTCTCATGAAACATTATTTTTTTTAGTATATTTGCATCCTTTATGATTATTATTAATATATTTGAATTATTTTGATATATATATATATATATATATATATATATATATATATATATATATATATATATTGTTTTCTTTAAAATATCTATGATTTTTTCAATTTATTCATTTGTAGAGATATATGTATGTTTATATACACATATGCGTATGTACGAATATATGAAAAGTATAAATAAAACAGAAATAGCAAAGTTACTCTTTTGATTGCGATTATTTTTTTTATTATCTTTCATCATGACCTTTGTACAACAAAATTATATAATTTGTATGTAAACTTTATATTGTCAAAGTAAATAAAGAAAAAAAACAATATTCTCCAGTGCTATAAAATTACTAATACAAACATATGTCATGTTATGTACATATTATTATTTTTTAAATTAATTTTCGATTGGCATCGTTGATTTTAATTTCATTTCATGCACATATATATATATATATATATATATATATATATATATATATATATATATATATATGTATATACACAAACATCGTTCGTTTAAATTTCTGTCGTTTCAATCGTGTAATTAATTCCAACTTATATACACATACGTATCTAGTTGAAATTAATTGTCCGAGTTTGATAACAGAACCGAATGCTATATGGCTTTACTGACTAATGCCGTTGTCTCTCGACACATATTTTAATTGACTTTCGAGTCAAGTGTAAACGTTGATATAATTGTTATCGGAGAATTGAAATACTCGTCAGAGAAAAAAAAATGTTTTGTAAAAATCATAACTACATGTGAATGACAAAAACAACAATTTAGATTATCGTACGTACACGGTAGAGTAGTGTACGAGAGGAAAAATAGAACTGGATATTTTTTTATATATATATTTGAGATTATCACTGTAGAATAATCATTCGAACAGAAGTACTTAAATTGTTATTGTTAACATATTTCCACAACTCTCTAAAAGTAACAATGTTTTTATCATTGTCGGATAGGTTTTCTTTTGTACATTTAATCCTATTGAAAACAATCGATATTTTATTTATAAACCGATCTTTTCAATGTTTACTTTATGTATTTATCAGTTAAACACGACACCGATTATCGATTAGTGTAATAAATAATACGATACAGTGATCGAACAAGGAGTAAAATGTTTTATATTTTTTCCAAATCGTTTATTATAAATTGTAAAATATACCGAATGTTGTTCGGAGAATTGTGACAATATGATTTTATGTAAAAACGTACGGATTATATTTTTAACAGATATTGGACAGTTATTTTTTTCCACTCTTTAGATTTTATGATCCATTATGAAATATAAATATTTGTATATATATATATATATATATATATATATATATATATATATATATATATATATATATATATATATATATATATATATGTATATATATATATATATATATATATATATATATATATATATATATTACCTGTAATTATTTCAATTTCAATGCGATATGTCCTAAAAATAAACCGTTTGCCATTGATAAACCGATTATTTAATATTGAACTTTGATCGAGTTTATCTATTTATATTATCAAACATTGTATTGTAAATAGATATGTAGGTAAATAAAAAGAGAAACATGCATGTGTTTGTTGTGATAAATATTAAAATAAAAATATTTATTATAGATTATAAATAATATAAGTTTTTTTTATATTGAAAATTAATAAAAAAAAACACTTGTATTTTACTCATTTAAAATTCTTTAAAAATTCAATTATTCTACAAAAATATGCTATAAATAAAATGAATTTATATATAGTTGAAAATAGTCAGTGCGAATTACATTCGAGATACTTTTAATCAAAATCAATTATCATTCCAACAAACTACAGACGAAATTCTACAGTATTATAATTGATATAAAACGTACGAAGAACATCGATTAACATTTTAATTTTTTATTTATTAGAATTAATTACGAATTCTTTTCTCGTTATCCCCACAGGTGAGATACAATGACTGAAAATTTGAACGAAAATATTATTCGATTATATATTTTTTGTAATAATATAAAATATAAAAAATCCATTATTTAAACAAATTCTTCTTCTCGATATTTCCTGTATAAATGATCTTGCTCCGTTTCGATAATATATTTTTCTTTTTTATATTTTTTTTTATCTATTTTCATACTATGCCTATTGATTCTATTTTTCGTTTATCATCTAAAGACGGTGGATGAGTATTTTTAAGATTCGAAACCTACGTATGATCTTTATACATAAAAATTAGAACGATTCGTATGCCATGTTTCTATATGCATATGCTGTTATGTGTATATATATATATATATAATTATGTGTGCGTGTTATATGATATGTATCTTCAATCTACGCCTATGCCTTACGTAAATCCGTCGTATATACACTGCAGTGCAGACGGGAACGAGGGGCATCGAAGTATAATCTTGTTACAATCAGTACTCCTGCGTTAGCATCTGTCAGTCGGTGCTGCGAGTAAGTGTGGTTAGGTTCGCGTGCGAGCGTATGGACAGTCGACAAATATTTATTACGATCGATCATTGCGAGAAATACATTCGATTTCGACCGACCGGCCAGACACGCGTTGAAAATGTCTTCGAAGTCTTCGACGTCGCACGCATTGTTCCATTTAATCGGCGCCGCATCGTTCGGTTTCGGCTGTTATTATGACTGGGTCCACGTCAAAATACCGCCTGAGGTTCATCGGATGGGAGTTAATTTTGCCGGCAAACTTAAATTTCTCACATACTGGGATGCCGTACGTAATATTTTCATTAGAATCGGTATTTATTTTAATGACGGTACGATTGTTATATTTGTTTCTCGTACGAAACACTCTGTTGTGTAATTTTAAAATAGTATTTCGATTTTATGTGATTTTTAAAATTCGGATTTATAATCGAATATTCATTCGACAGTCTCAAAATAAAACATATTGTGTTCATATAGTATCGGTATATGAATATTTAATTTTATTTCCCTATTCATATAATTAATAAAAACATTTCATATATTTTTAAACGAATCATTATATGGAACAACAATCGTATTAACTGAAACGATATTTTTTCCATTCGAGTTATAATGCAAATTGTTTATTTTTATGTGCCCTTGATACTATCAGTGTATAATTAACCTATGTTTATTAAACTTGTAATAAAATGAATATGTGTATTCTTAACGACATTTATATATGTATTTGTTATATCCATTGTTACATACATACATACATACATACATATATATATATATATATATATATATATATATATATATATGCATTGATTTATATTCTATTTGAGATATGTTGTATTAATGCCACGTAAATTGATTCTTGCAAGGTTGTATATTTCACAAGTAACATATATTTAAAAAGCATCATCAGATATTATTAAATCAAACTTATATAACATACACTTATTTATAAGTATGTGTTTATGTATATAACATTGCAAAACATAATGATTGTTTTGAAAAAGATATTATTTTGTTCATAAACAAATGTCATGCTCAATTATTGAAAATTTAAATGCCGTAACTGTAAAACTATAATAATAGTTACTTATGTAAAATTCGAACTTTTTCATTGAATGAATTGAAATGAATACAGTAATGCAAATTGAATCAATATTTACTTAATTCTCGTAATCTAAATTTCCACATGTGATTTTGAAATAATATTACAATTAATTTATAATAATCCGATACATTTTATTGCTATAATCCTAACAAATTCCGTAATGTTTTTCGAGAAAATGGTTTATGATTTTAAAAAGATAAATATCGCGGCGTGATAAATATATTAAGCTGCTGTTCTGTATTTTGAATCTCGACGTCAATCTTTATTAAAATAACAGTCGACTTCGACTTATAATGACTATTGATTTTTAGACATTCTATAATAATAAATATAATTAAATAAGAGGGAAATGTAATAAAGATAACAAGTATAAGATTTTATAATAAAAACTGATGGAAAATTGTGGTAGAAATGAAATATCAATAAATATATATATATATATATATATATATATATATATATATATATATATATATATATATATGTGTGTGTGTGTGTAAGTATGTTTGGAGAATTGTATTCTCCTATTGTTCACGTACACGAATCGTTTACGATAGAGCACCTGGAATACATCTGGCTCACAGTACAATTTTATATTTGCTAATGAAATAATATTTTTAAAAATCAGTAAATAAATTAACTAGACACTCGAGTCTAATAATCGTTGTTGACAAAAAAAATACAACACTCATTGTTGATTGTTACAAAATTCATAGCGGCCACATATGTATGTATGTATGTATGTTTGTATATTTTATATCACCGAAGTCCAATTAATGTCCATTCATAATTTATATATATATATATATATTAAAAAAATGAATAGAATTGCTTTCAATACAAATAATTATAATTTATATATCGACACGAACTCCAATTTATTCCTAATATTTATAAATCTTTTGTTTTATTCAATTGACCATAAATTAGAGCATAGCCAATTGATTGGTCAACATTATCATGTAATTGCAAAAGAAATCAATCATATATTTGTATAATAACAGGGGTTTTTTTTTTAGATAAAATCTCTATCAAAATATAAAATATTTTAAATGATATCAATATATCTATTAATATTTCTCAACAATTCTACATAAAAATAGGCAAGAATTAAAAAATTATATTTCGTGTCGTAAACATCTCTGGTTTAATTTTAAAATGAATTTCGTGTAATTTCTTATATAGAATTAATTTACATAATTTTAATATCGTATCTGTGCGGTAGACTGAACTCATTTTTGTTTTAAAAGAATAATGTAATAGTAGTCTTACACAATTTTGTATTCTTCATTTACAAAGAAAACTAATTAATTTGGTACACAAGTTCTCATATTTCTATAGGGCAGATATCATTCTTTCTTAATATATGTATATATATATATATATATATATATATATATATATATATATATATATAACCCTCGATAAAACGAGGGACTCTCCGACTGGGAATCGAACGCAATCTCCCGCATGACATAGTTAATTGGTTAGTTAGTTTTTTAAACTATCTTTTATATATTTATCAGTAGATATTTTTTTTATTAAAAAAGTTACATAATTGGATATTTTTGAATGTGTTATCGCAGAGGTCGTATCCTTTAAACATTTAACTGTCATGGAAAATCGATTTTACTATATGGTCTTCAGTGAAACAATAACCTTGACAATAAATTATTAAAATAATTGATATATGTTTCAGTTTCACTTTAGATTATTCATTAGTATGGCATGGATGTCTTATCAAGAATTGTATAAAAATATTTTCAATACTACGTGTATATATATGTATTCCAAAAACATTACATATTTTTTTCACTCCAGAGATGATAGGTACCGTAATCAAAATTTCCATGAACAAAAAGTAAAATGACATATTTTGTTGATGTTACGATAGTATGAATCGTCTGTGAAAATTGTTTTTAAAATTATTTCATATACTTATATATACTTTAGCATTTTAATAGAAACGTACAAACTGAAAAATAATCTCATCACTCTAAAATTCCATTTTCAATAAAATAATATCTTTTGCAATTGAAATTACCGTGTAAATTGACGAAATCGCACAATAAAATGGATGTTTAAAATTACAATATTCAGAGATGACTTCTCAACCTTGCTATCTCTTACTTAATACTAAGCAAAGTTTAACATAAATACAATACAATGTTATGAAGATGATTATAAGTAGATAAGCTTGCATCGTTTGCAAATATTTTTTTTAAAAAAAACAAACGTGAATAAAAATCTTACACAAGATTTTTTTTCCATAAAATTTACATATATAAATCTGATATGTTAAAAAACGTAATAATTCCTATTGTCAGTTTCATGTCTTTTTTGTTTTTTTTGAAAAAAATCAAATACATATTATTCATTTTAGATATTGTCATTTAAATACAATATTCACCTCAAACAAAAATATCAATAAACAAATAAAGAATAATACGATCGACGACTGTTATTTTTCCCGATTGAAACGAGAGAACTATATAATTTCATACGTTTCATCGATGTGTGCAATATTGAAGATTCTCCACACTGTAACAAATTACATCCTTCTCCGTTCTGCACTACTGCGTATTTTAACAGCAGTGTTTCTTTCGCAGGAACTGACTGCAGTGGCTCGATTAATTCCAGTTGAAATACATAGTTCTGGTTCAGGAAATGACTTTTTGAAATCATATACGATCGTCCGAATGTGACGCCTAGATTTGTGTTTTATTAAAAAGAAACTATACACGTGTTTCCTTTTAATAAAACACAAATCTAGGCGTCACATTCGGACGATCGTATATTGAATAGAGATCGATAACGGTTTTTAAATATCAAATAAATTTAATAAATAAATATATATACAACATAAAATGTGTATATATCTGATAATATGATTAGTATGTATGAAAAAAAAAATCGTGTGAGAAAATAATATTGCGTAGAAAGTAAATACTTTTTTATCAGTAGAAAGTCTATGATGTTTTTTATTGAAATGAAAGTAACTCATGGTTATTAGTGTAAGCGTAATTTATTTTTTACCCGTGCACACTACTATTGAATTTGCTGTTCATCGCACAAATAGTGTTTATGATGTTTTTTATTATTATTATTTCAATCGCTTATTATATAGAAAATTGCAAAAAATAAAAAAAATCTTTAAACTTGAATTGTACGAGATATACAACGTTTTCGGATGGAAATCCTCTCTGTGTAGTATGTTGTTTCGTATAATAGTGATGATGATGATGACGGTGGTATTTTTTATTTTCAGTTAATCCAAACGTTCTTCTTCGCTCTCTGTCTACTCGTCAACATAACGAATTCCACTTCGTTGCGTAAAATCCGAGATCGTCTCTTCAGCACAATCGCCTTTCCGCTCGCCCTCTTCGTCAGCATCACGTTCTGGAGTATCTACTTCTTCGACCGTGAACTCGTATTTCCTCGCGCCCTCGACCCTTACTTCCCGGTCTGGCTGAATCATCTGATGCACACGAACATCACGGTCTTCCAGTTCGTCGAAATGTGGACGACGTGCCGCGAATATCCGAAACGGAGCAGCGGTCTCAAGGTGCTCGTCGCGTTCTTGGTCGTGTACTTGATATGGATGCACGTGATTTACTTCGCGTCCGGCTTTTGGGTGTATCCGATAATGGAAGCGTTGAACACGCCGCTTCGATTGGGATTCTTCGTCGTGCTGCTGCTCGTCGTCTCGGCGTTGTACGTCATCGGCGAGCAGATGAACGCGGCGATCTGGTCGAAAGAGCTGTCGCGCCAGACGAAGAAGAAACATAAAAAATAAACTCGCAGAACGTCATTCCTTATCGAATTGAAATTTATAAGAACGTACGATTGTAAATATAACAACAATTTATGTATATTTTTTTTCTCTTTTACGTATAGTCTGCTTGGGTCTTTGAAACGGTCAATTTCATTCATATGAAATTATATATATATATATATATATATATATATAATATTAGATGTGAAAAATTAATTTCGATAAATGTTTGAGATTAAGCGTTTTATTAATCATACATGAATAAAAAATAACTTTTATATATAGTAGTAAATAGGGAGAAAGAGGGGAAATATCAAATCGATTGTTCGAATATATTGTACAAGTTTATTTTTCACGTTTATATATAATTTAATATTCATTTTTCAGTTTTCAAATTGTGTGTTAATCTTTAGTGGCCTATTATTTATATATATATATATATATATATATATATATATATATATATATATATATATATATATATATATAAATAAATATATGTATATATGTGCTAGAAATTATGTAAATAGTAAGTAGTGCATGTGCCTATTGTGTTATTACACTAACACAACCTTCCTTGTATTTCAAATGACATTTCGATTATTCATATTTTTACCGATAAATAAAAATGATCGATCGCAATCGAGGCCTTCATTGAAAACGACGTCGCGTGATTGAGACGCAACCGATCGTTGAATATATATATTACAAGAGCAATAATTAGTCCGTATCGAATAAAACCGTGTCCCGGTTTAAATGTTTCGAATTTGTCGCAATGTATTATTTGAAATCGGCACGAACGGCACATAAGATTATTTTATACAAAGTAAATTAAGCGTTTTCCATACTTACAACAAATGTACGTTCGCATGTTATCGAATTTTATCGTCGATGAAAGCCGTACATTACAACGTGAATAGAATTTAATATGTCGTACGTACTTAAACATATTTTTCATATTTGTATGTTTGTCGAGAGAATTGTATTGTTATATTGTATGAAAATATTTTTTGTTTTCTTTATATTTATATATACGTTTATAAATTTGAAAAAGAAATGTGATTGTTACTTAATAAAAAAGCAATTTCAATGTCGATCGATACGTTTATAGCGAGATTTGTCACGAGCAAAATAATTGTACGTTATCGCGTTTCGTATCTAGTACATATATATATGTATGTACGTGTATATTTAAACCACATCCAGGAATAATTTCAAGTCTAGAAAGCAATCCAGAGAAACAGTGTACGTTATGTTAGAGCGACAGAGTTGGATTTAGATGAAGAGAGGCCCTGGACCGTTCCACTCGTGAGATCCTCGACGCTGCACGTGTAAGAAAAATGCTCCTTAGATTTTAAAGCCTTAGGTTTCAACCTGTAGATAAATTATATAAATAGTTTTCTTCTCACGATACGAATATCGAAGTTAATTAGATTTCATGACACTTTTCAACTCGTTTAAACACGAGATCGTCGCTTCCAATTATTTAAAAGATACATACGTACTTGAAGATATTTTCGGTTTGTGGGTTTTTTCATCAGTGTGTAAAATGGTAATTTAATTTGAAAAAAAAACTTAATTCACAAATATACACAAAAAAACGACGAATTTAAAAATTCAACAAATGAAAAACATCGACCGATATTTCATATTCGTGTCCTTCGTTATTATCGAATTAAAAAATATTCATTATATCTTTGGAGAATCGTATTCTCCTATTGTTCACGTACACGAATCGTCTACGATAGAGCAGCTGGAATACGTCTGGCTCGCAGCACGATTTTATATTTGCTAATCGAATAACATTTATAACGATCAGTAAATAAATTAACTGGACACTCGCGTATAATAGTCGTTATTGACAAAAAAGAAAACAAAACACAACACTCATTGTTGATTGTTACAAAATTCATAGCCGCCACATATCTATTTATTGAATTAATACAGGCCCGTGGAATCTTTTAAGCGAACGGACCTTTTAAAGTGCGGTAGGTTCAGAGATATTTCGAATAATTAAGTGCAAGTGCGTTAATCTCGGGATTTGTAATTTTATTATAGAAAAGGTGAATAAAAAAAAAAAAAAACACACTTCTTCGATAGAAATATTGTTCGAAAACGTCATTATTAAACTCTCGTACATTCGTATATATTGTTAAGAAAACAGTGTATTTTATGTGTAGTTTGCCGAGGGGGATGTCGTTACATTTTCTTAATAGAAATAAATTTGAGACAAACAATTATCTCGATTGTTTACTTTGCTTTTATTCGATTCTGTGCCGTGGGCCGTATAAAAATGGCCACCGGTTACACGGGGGCCTGTGTTAATGTGTTAGATATATGTATGTTTTCAGATCGGTAAGTAAAGCAATTATTGTTCGGTATTAATATATAATATTGAATAGTAAAATTATACCGAGAAATTACATTCGAAAGATCATTTAATTAAGAATAGATTGTGTAAGTATTGTTTTTATAAGATCGTTCGTTGTTGTTTGGGAATGCGAGGGTCGAGAACGAGGTTCGTATATATCGTATTCGTTAGGGAATATCGAGGAATACAGATTGATGTTTTTACATCTCCGTTCGTTCTATCTAATAAACGACCGATTGATTTATTTCCGAACACCGTTTTCATTTTTTTGTTTTTTTTTATATATCAAAAAATAAACAATTACGTCTGTCTTTCGAAAAGATCACTCGCAGACACACAATTATTATAAAAATATTCATTTCGAGTCTTTGAAAACGAAATTCTAAATTTAGTAAGCGTTTTTAAAAAAACATCACCGGTCATGTACATAGTCGATTGTTGTTACTCGGCGTGCAACACTTCAAACGTAATTATTTATTTCTTCGTTTCGCTGTTGTCAGAAACGAAATCGAAATGTTATAATTTCGATACACGGTCAATAATTTAGACGCGTCGTACAAACGGTCATTGTTATATGATATTTTAACGAATAAAGGAGCGCTCGGTGCCGATTCATTTTCCAAACGTTCGCTGTAAATCGACAATGTTCATTAGCGCTGTTTTCTACGTTTGACAGTTAGTAATTAATACATTGTAGCACTGTTGTGATAGTATAGAAACACGTAAGTGACATGTTAGTACACCACGTCGAAGGCGAAATCCGATATTCGGATGTGTTCTCCATTTAATGATCATATCATGAAGCCGACGTCGTCAAAATAATAGCATTAGTAAGTGATTTGTGTTTCTTTTTGTATGAGTTTAATAATGTCAATACAGGACTTTTAACAGGCAGTTGTACTTTACTTGTTTGTTACCTTTCCAATAATCGGGATGAAAAATGTGACCAGAACCTTTATTTGTCTTTTAATTTAATTGTTTTACATAATTCATAATTTATTATATTTCATTCACAGTTATTTATAATTTCGTCGAACGAAATAATTTGATTTTAAAATTTTCAATAATTTTTCGTGATCTAGTCGATAGTAGTCTTATTCGGTTGATATTGCACATTTTTGAATATTCAAATCGATCGATTTATTAATCATAAAGAAGCGAGTAAGTTTCGCGTTATCGATGTACATGTATAGGGCGTGTGTATCCCGTTATGAACGCACTCTCATATTACTGAAAAAAACATCTTCGCCTCGCTCAAAAAGATTCATTTCATTTAAAAATCAAATAATAAACACAAAATGAAATTTAAAAAGAGGTATTTATATTGTACTTTCAATATACAGATTTTTTTTGTAATATAAAATAAACAAATTAAATAGATCTTAGCTTTACACATCGTACACTAGAAATATATCTAAATAATTCAGTTTCATAAATGCATTGTTTCAATTTAATTACCGTACATATGTGTATATATGTATATAAAAGTAGAGTGTCTCTTTTTCAGTCAGTTTTATGTGTTGATTCGTTGTCGATATGACGATGCGCGTTTTTATTCATTTACTTTCGACTTTTCTAATTTTACTTATGTAAAATCTCTTCGTCGTCGTCGTCGTCGTCGTCGTCATCATCTGTAATACATTTGTCGTTTTTCGTTTTCCGCAACGGTTCCAATTCAAATTCGACCGCTTTCGACCCGTTCCCCTCGTATCTACGATTGTTGTTTCGTAAACCGTTTTGAATATCCGAAATCGTGGTGCCGTTCTTCGTTCTGTGCGAGTCCGTCGGCAGCTTCGTTTTAAATAGTCTGTTGGCGGTTTCGTCCGCCGCCGAGAGCAGCCGATCCGTGCCCCGCCTCTCGATTATAGGAGACACCTGCGTGCCTTGACTGACGCGTCTCGACGCGCGTCTCCTCTCGTTTCTGATCGCGTCGATGCTCTCGTCCAGTTCGCCGATTTCCAATTCGAACGACGAGAGCGTCTGCGTCGCGATGTCTCTCGCGTCGGCCTGCACGCCCACGTCGCAACCGGCGGCTCCGGCGTGTCTCGCACCGCCGGACGTGGCCGAGTTCAGCGACGATTGCACGGCCGCGAGACGCGTGAGTTCCGGACATTCGTCGTCGCTCGTCGCGTCCGACGCGTCCTCCTCTAGCGGCCGTTCGTGCGGGTCGTCGTCGTCGTCGTCGGTCGACGACGCGCGGCCGCACTGCGACGCGAGTTTTCCGCCGGCGAACAGTTCGCCGATACGTCGGGCGTCGAGACCGGCCGTGGCGCTGCGTCTCTTCAGATTCGGCACGAGCGACTGGACGTCGGGATGGAGGGCGGTCAACGCGGTCAACAGTCGAGCGCCCAGCTGGCTCTCCAGCGACGTCGAACTCTCCCGGCGGGTGGCGGCTCGTCGTGCGGCACGTCTGCGACTCCGGTGATGCCGACTGCGACCGCTCGAGCCGCCGACCTTCCGCGCGGTCGCCTTCAGTTCGGCGACTTGAACGGACAGCTGACTGTCGAGAGAGTTGCGTCTCGACTCGAGCGAAACGCGACGCACGCTGAAACTGACCTACGAGAGAGAGAGAGAGAGAACGAATTCGGACGGTGATACGTATGAAATACGCGTCGTCCGAAACCGCGATCGCGTACCTCCGAGTCGAGGGAGTTCCGTCTCTGGCTGGAAACGGAGCCGGTCGGCGCTCCGGTCAGTGCGCACCTTCTGCTGACCAACTTGGGGAGTGCACGCGCCCACGTCGAACTGAGATCGTCTCGACTCGCTACCGAATTTAAATCGAAATCCAGCCCGACCGGATCGGTGTGCGCGTCGCGAAAGCTGATCGACACCCGTCCGGCGCTGTACAGCATTTTCCTCTTCGCGAACGCCTGCGCTATCAGTTTGTGTTTTTGTAAACGCCGCGGCGGCTCGTCGTCTCCGTCTGCTCGTGGAAAACAAAACGAAAGACACGACGTGAACGTACCGCTGCACTTTTCGTACGGGGACGAATCGTAACGGACGAACGGCCGTCACGACGCACGTACCTGCCGCGGACGATCGGTCGAACTTTCTACGTAAAAAACGTACCCACGCGTCTCGTGTGGCCGGCGTCCAAACCCACGACGACACCGCTATCCCCGCCGCGAACAGCGACGCGATGTTTATTTGGAGCGTCGCGACGTTCGGCCGCGCGGCGATGTAGCAACGGCCGTCGTCGTCGTCGTCGAATCTGCCGTGCACGATCCGACACAGAACGTATCGGTCGAGGGACGCGCGCCAATCGGTCTCGTTGCGAAAGCGGTACACGTGGCACAGGAACGTGATCGTGCCGAACGCGACGGTCAGTGCCGAGAACACGCTCGTGCGAACGATGGTCGATCGTATTTTTCCGCTGGCGCGGGCCGAGATCACTTCGCGCCCGTCGTGCCGCAGTCGGACGAGCGTGACTATCCCTGTGAAACAAATCGCCGTCATACGTCGTCGTCGTCGTCAGAACATTAACCACCGTACGTATACGTGGCGAGGACGAAACGTTTACCTCTGCATAGGAAATAGAGACCGACCGACAGCGCCGCATAGAGCGGCACCAGCAGGAGGAGGACGCGGGCCGTGGCGCTCACGTGTCCGACGAAGCAGACGCCGCCGACGGAATCGCCGTCGATCTCTCCGAGCGCCATCGTCGTGATGGTCAGAACGAGCGGCAACGACCACGCGGCGAGATGGAAATACGCGGCCTTGCCGTCGACTCTGTCGCGGATTTTGCCCAGCGCCCGCACGCTCGCGTGCCACGAATACGCGACGATCACGAACCAGACGAGCGCGGCCATAAGGAAATAGTAGACGAGCACGAACACGAACACGCACGACAGATTCTCGCCGGCCGTCGGCTCGGCGCGGCGCGGCGTCCCGTCCGCACGGCACACGATGTCGTTACGCGCGCTGCCCCCGTAAAACTGCGCCGACCAGCCGACGCACGAGACGGCGAAGCACGCGTTCGCGTAGAACACGCCGAGCGCCGGGTAACGGCCGGCGACTCCGCGCCAGTCGATCGCGAACGTCGCGGCCGCGAACATCGTGCAGCTCAAGCAGACGGCCGCGCCCCACGCCACGAGGGCGTGCGTCCTCGTACGCTCCTCGTCCGTGTACAGCGGATCGTCGCACGGCAGGGCGCATCCGTCGACGCCCGTGTAGAACGCGCGTCGGTCGTCCGTTCGGATCAACGGAGACGCGCATCGTCCTCCCGAGTCGAAGCGCACCTCGCGGAGTTCGTTCCGACACGCCGTCCGCGGCATTTGCACGTCGCCGCCGCACCGAAGCTCCGGCGGAAACAGCGGCGTCCCGTGCAAGATCGCGCACGGGCCTCTGGTCACGTTGCACATGTCGACGGACGGCAAGTCGACCGCGTCTTGTTCGCAACGCGGCACGTACAGCGCGCACAGCAACGGTCTGACGACGGCCCAACATTTCGGCACCCTCCGCACGCTCCGTTCGTAGAGCGCGAGCCTCTCTCGGACTTCGCGCTGCGTGGCGAGATCGGTGAGCTGGAGGGTCGTGGACGCGTACGGCAGTCGCGCCCCGAAGCACGTCGGACTCTCCAGGCGTTCGCAGACGGCCGGCCGACGACAGTACTCGACGGGCCCGTCGACGGACGCCGGATCGCCGCCGACCGAAAACGGGTCGACGACGGACGTCGCTCTGTGTCGCGACGGACGATCGCCCTCGTAATCGTCTTCTACGGTACGCGTGTCGGCCGACGATTTCTCGTTCGCGTGAACCGCGTCGTCGCGAGACTGTTTGCGAAACGTCGACACGAACTTGAACGACTTGTCGTGAGTCAAGAGCGGTGTCGGTTTTTCGCCGTTCGATAAAGAATCGTCGAACTTCGTCGGAGCGATCGACGGCGATATCGCGCCGGTCGATATTCTTTTGGTCGGGACGTGATCGTTCGTCGCTTTTGGATTCTCGTCGACGGTGACGTTATTTATAAACATTTCCGAAATAACGGCACCGTCGGCACGAATGAAAACGTACCAAATAACGACCGTCACGTACGCTATTGAAGTTCGCATAGTGCGTGCACGTAAAAAACATACACGTTTATTAAATCTAATTAAAACGACGTTCCATCGACGAATATTCAGTGTTCCGCGTTCACCGCCCCGTGCTACAAACGAACGCGATTCGAACGATGCGCGTTAGATAAAGACAAAGCACACTCTGACGACGTTGCTTGTCATAATAGTTTGTCAAACTTTAAGTACTTCGAAAAACGCTTTTAAATGTTCATTCGATTGCAAATTTATTTTCGAATTGTTTTAACAGACTCCTACATATTTATATAAATTTAAAATATTTACGCAATTATCTTCATCTAATTACTGTTTATTATCATTTAACCAAAACTTTTTCCGATACGAAAAAAATATTAAATAAAAACGCGAGCATATATTATGTTATTTCGATATTAAACAATTTAACTTATAAATTCTTTCGAATTTTCAAAAAGATACACACACGATTAGAGTTTTTTTTTTAAAAAAAAAGAAAAAAACAATAATAAATAAAGTCACAGATTGCACTATGAAATTTATAAATATAAATAAAATAAATCTTTGATCACAACGCACTTTCTAGCCATAATGTGAGTTTCTAAGACGAAACGACATATTTTAGAAAACGAGCAGCACAATAAAATACTCAGAAAATACATTAGCCATGGGGTTACTAAATAAAAATATGTACAGACAGAAATATATACATTGTATATATGCACTGTGAACAGAGAAAGAGAAATATGGTCAAATGGATGTTGGACCACCCACGAATAGCCGCACAAGATTCTTAGGGTTGTACAAATTATAACAGTACATGTGTTAACGCTACGAATCGTTCAACAATTGTATGAATGTATATACATGATTATATGTGTGTATGTGTATATATATATACACACACATACGAGGGTCGTTTGATAAGTATCGTAAATTTATTTATTGTTTAATTTAATTAATTAAATCAAATTTTTTAATTTAGTTTTTCTTACTTTTTTACCATACTTATCAAACGACCCTCGTGTATATATATATATATATATATATATATATATGTGTGTGTATATATATATATATATATATATATACATGTATAAATTATTTCAAAGACAATTCAATAAGCATCTTTCCGTTTTATTGTAAAAAAAACAATGCCAAAGGTTCTTTTATATAAACATTTATTAATTATTTGTAACTCTTTAAACTTTCTCACGTTAGTTCATAAAATTACCAATAGATGATGTAAATTATGCAAAATCCACATTTATGTTTTCATTTAAATACTATCTTTCTCTTACGTATCTTTCTCTTTGTCTTTCATATTTACACACGTTAAAAGAGCAGCAGGTGAAGTGGTTTTTTAACCTAACGCTGTTATCGATGGTGTTAACCTAGTAACTAAGAAACGTCAGTTAAAGTTGTTTACTTTTAACAAAAGTAATTGTTAATTGGAAATATATTAATTAGTTAATTAATTTATTTTTTTGGAATTGTAAAAATAATATTGCAATTATGGATCAAATGCTTCCGAGTCCCGGATTTAGTATACCTAGTATAGGGACTCCGCTTCATCAACCCGAAGAAGATCAACAGATTCTTCCGAACGCCTTACAACAACAACAGCAGCAGCAGCAAGTTCCGCCGCTCGCCCCGATGGGTTCGAGTTTCGGTATCGGAATGCCTGTTCTCAGCACTCCCCAAAAATCTATTCATTATGCTCCGGTATCTTCGTTTTCTACACCTCAGAGTATGATGCAGCCGCAAACACCGGTATGTGTAGATGTCGATGTTTATTATATACTTTTAAATATTATAAAATATTTTATTTATATATATATATATATATGTATGTATGTATATTTGAATATTTTTTTCTTTATTAACGGCCTGATATTATTTATAAAGCAAAATATGATGTCGCCGATGATATCGTCAGGTAGTATTAATCAAGGAGGCCCTAATAGTCAAATGGCACCCCCGAGTATGGGTCCAGCGACTCCTGGGCCGATGACACCGATGACACCTCATTCAGCTGATCCAGGAATTGTTCCTCAGTTACAGTAAGAAAAATCAAATATATTTTAATCTTACACAAATACACATATGTACTATGTACTTTTGTACATATGTACTATTTACCATAGTATTAAAGTTTATTGTATTTTTGATTTTATTTATTTCATATATATATATATATATATATATATATATATACACATACACACTGATGTGTAAAAGTATTCGCTATATAGGTAACATAAGCAATTTATTGATATAATTCAATAAAATCGTTAAATTAGAAAAAAAAATTTTATTTAATTGATATTGAATATAATATTCATTAGAAAAAAATACAAAAACCGTAAGTAATTCTATTATATAGTAGAAATTTGTAAAATAAAGACAGTAGGTTACATTTAAATTGAGCAAAAGTATTCGCCACTTATTGATAATGGCATACGATATCAAAGTTTTTGTTAAATAAATGTGGCAGCACTACAGTGAGTTTACGTTGACAATTTTCATCATTCGGTTAGTTTTATGAAAATATTTCAAAAACGGGACGCGAACAAAAAGAATCTCGTGTATCCGAGAGAGACGTAACTATAGATTTACACCGAAAAAAATAAATCGTATAAGGAGATTTTGGAAATAGTGTCCGAGAGTCCGCGATATAATAGAACGCTTCGACGATACCGGAAGCTCGGAAAATCACCGAAGAACCGGTCGGCCGTTCGAACTTACGGTACGTAAACAGCGTGATACGATCGTTATTATCGAGAAAGAGCCTAAAACGAGCTCGTCCTGCGTCGCGGCTCGGTTAGAAAAATATATCGGGAAAAAATCTACATCCTCGTATAGTACGGAGAATTCTTAAAAAGACCGATTACGACGCCCGTGTCTGCAGAAAAAAATCAGCTATAAGTAAAGTGAACCGAACCGAAAGTTTCAATTTGCAAACGATTATAAAAATAAATGAAACGAGTAGTTTCGGGCCAAGGTCGAAAGTAAATTCTGTATTTATCGTTTCGACGCCGAAATTTCGGTACGGAGAAAGAAAAATACAGAACAGCAAGAGAATCGTATACGTGAAATCGTTAGACGTGGTGGCGGTGGGGCCGCACGGCCGCTTCTGGAGTCGGCGACCTAGTTTTTATCGACGAAA
Organism: Neoneuromus ignobilis; assembly: GCA_029203775.1. Lineage (NCBI taxonomy): Eukaryota > Metazoa > Arthropoda > Insecta > Megaloptera > Corydalidae > Neoneuromus > Neoneuromus ignobilis. The sequence continues at coordinate 41,031,950 of CP092092.1, forward strand.
CCGTAAATAAGTTTCGATATTTTAAAAGAAAACGCTAGAAAATCGTGTTCGAATAATGGATATTACTTCCGACATGATAACGACCCAAAGCGTACCGCTCGTATAGTGAAGCTTCGGGCTCTACGATCTCCCAATCTAAATCCCGTAGAACATTTTTGGGATTTATTACAGAGAAAAATTCGACAGCATCGTATTACCTCTAAGAAACAACTTAAAACTTTACCTCGAAAGGAGTGGGCAAATATATAACATCGGAAGCAACAAAAAAAATGATTTATTCAATGCCGAATCGTTTAAATGAAGTAGTAAAAAGAAAAGGGATACAAACGAGATATTAAAATCTTTTTTTTTAAATTGTTGATATTTTTTTTGTATAGTATTAAAAATGGTAAATACTTTTGCTCAGCAAAAATGTAACTTACTGTTTTTATTTTGACAATTTCTACTATATTATAAAATTAATTATTGTTTTTTGTATTTTTTTTCTAATGAATATTATATTCATTATTAATTAAATAATTTTTTTTAATTTAACGACTATTGAATTATATCAATAAATTGCTTATGTTACCCATGTTGTGAATATTTTTTCACGTCAGTGTATACATATATACATATATACATATATATATATATATATATATATATATATATATATATATATATATATATATATATATATATATATATATAGGTTGGCATATCTCCCTTCCGCTTTTTTTTTTTTTTTTTTGTACATGTAATATATATATGTGTGTGTGTGTGTATGTATGTATGTAATTTTTTAAGGAATATTGTATCGACGGTGAATTTAAACTGTAAACTCGAACTGAAAAAAATCGCACTGCACGCTCGAAACGCCGAATATAATCCGAAACGTTTCGCCGCCGTTATAATGCGTATCCGAGAACCGAGAACGACTGCGCTTATATTTTCTTCAGGTAAAATGGTCTGTACCGGTGCGAAGAGCGAAGAAGATTCTAGGCTCGCGGCACGCAAATACGCGCGTATCATTCAGAAACTCGGTTTCCCGGCTAAATTTCTCGATTTTAAAATACAAAACATGGTCGGAAGCTGCGACGTGAAATTTCCGATCAGACTGGAAGGCCTCGTGTTAACGCACAACACTTTCAGTTCGTACGAACCCGAACTGTTTCCGGGTCTCATATACCGGATGGTTAAACCGCGAATCGTTCTTTTGATATTCGTGTCTGGAAAAGTCGTATTGACGGGTGCTAAAGTCAGACAAGAAATATACGAAGCGTTCGATAACATATATCCTATATTGAAAAACTTTAAAAAACAGTGAATCGTTACGTTATCGAATAAGACGTTATTGTCGAGACGTGTTTTACGAACGGACGTGCGAGGGATTCTCGCGCACGACACGAACGTAAGAATTTCGTTATATCGTCGAGTACGGGAATACCTCGCGTAGTACTGCTCCGATCGGAACGGTTTGAAATTTCCAAAAAAATAATTAAAAAATTCTTTTTCTATTAGTTTTCCATTCGTAACTCTAGAGTGAAGTCGATTTTTCGATAATTAAATTTTAATTGAAAACGATGTATAAACCTCTGATTTTGTTTTGTCGATACATGCAAACGTTTGAATATATTACACTCGTTTTATTTACTGAAAACCCGAGGGAAAAAAATCATTCGGAACCGATAATTAACGTTTTTCGTATTCGGTCGATGTTTCGATAGACCGGCAACTCGGCGGAACCGATCGGCCGTACTACGCGAGGTCTCCTGTATGTTTTTTCTATGCGATAGGTGTATATAGACGAGGTGATATTTATGTAGATCGAATCGATGTACATGTTTTTTCTATACTTACGACTTGTTAACGTGTAGTGTGTAATTAATAAATAAAAGCCGCATTTAATCGAAATCAATGTTTATTTTTTAATCGACTATAGTACATGTGTATATTTTTCTAATTAAATAAACGTAACGTTACTCGACCGTTGCAGGCGATACCTCGACGTTCCGAGGTACCGGTTACTTTTAAAAATTCAATTTTTACCGATCGATTGAAAACGATGACGTCATTGTAAACTTTTGTAAATATAAAAATGTTAATTACATAATACTTTGACGATATCTTATTAAGACAGTGAGTTATACACGGCGTTCGAAGATAAGATATCGAACGAACGCGACGTTTCGCAAAAGATTTTCGAGTCTCGGCGATTCGACGCCGATCACTCTCTCTTGCACAGCGTCGCGTCGATCTGTTCGAGGTGCGGCAATAACATCTTGAGTTTTCGGCGATAGTTCGGAGTGTCGGCGAACGGATTACGTTCGAGATAGACCGTCAGAAGTTTCTTATTCGCCGTCAACTTCTCGATACTGTTCCATTCGCTGATCCGATTGTCGTTCAACTGAAATTTAAAATCGTATAATTCGACCCCTCGCGCTCGAGCGGCAGCCGCCGTCGAGAATCACTCGGGTTCTTTTTTATTCGTCGACATAGTTCACTTATTATTTATAAATATATCGGCCGACGCGTTTCGACGGCGACGCCGTCATCGTCAGAGCCTCTCTGTTAAAATCTCAAATATGTAATAAATAACTAAGGCGTACCGATAAATATATTTTTGTGATAAATGAATTTCTACGTTCGCTTTAAAAAAAAAAACTCACAGAGACGCCGGTTTCCCCGTACTAAAAAGGCCTCGAGCGCAAAGGGCGGCCGACAGCGTGAGAAAACGTTACGATCCTTACCCAAAGTTCTTCTAGTTCCGTTAAACGATCGATGTTTTTGATTTCTTCGATACGATTCTGAGCTAAATCGATCGTCGTCAGCGCCAGATTGTTCGACACGTTTTCGATATCGGTGATCGCGTTTTCCGACAGGTACAGCTGGTCCAGTTTCACGAGAGAATCCAGATTCTCTATCTTCGTCAACCGATTGTGTTGTAGACTCAAGCATTCGAGTTCCACGAGATCATCCAGTCCCGTGATTCTATCGATTTTATTCTTCCCGAGATACAAGTATTTAAGATTTATCAGCGTGTCTACGTTCTCGATTTTCTAAAAACACGAGGAGAGATATCAGCGGAAACGATCGTCCGATCCGGTGGTTCTTAACGCTTAAACGTCCGGTCCTGTAATACTACGGGTTCTATAGATTTACGCCGAAGTGCCGGACCCGTACGAATACGGATTCGATGTACGATCGTTAAACGCCGGTTCCGTGCCTCCACGGCTAAACGATCGAGTTTTTTATACGGCACGATACTATTACCGAACGATAAACATAAACGTCGATAAAAGAAACGCCGACGTTATAAATATTTACATTATCTGAAAGCGTCGAGGTCGTCGGCAGTTCTCGATTTATAATAGATATACGAAACGTGTCGATCGCGCAGATCAATATCTTTCATATTATTATATTTTGAGAAAAACAAGAAAACGGACAACTAGTAGAGCTACCGTGTGTTCGATAAAGTAATGAATTTGTTCTATACTTTACGCTCTGACCGTATAATAATCACATAATACATTTAAATAATATAAATAATTACCTATATAAGAACGGCATACGTTCCTTTATCGATCGTTATATGATTTACAATATATTTATTAAATATTCACACGTGTATAGACTTAAAAAAAAAGGTAAAACTTTTACTTCACGAGTTTCGTTTAAAACTCGCTCGACGATTCAACGATATCACCCTGACGCTATCTGAAATATCGCAGGCCGCACGGCTAAGTTCTCGTCCGAGGTCGCCGGACGTCCGAGCGTCGACCCGGGGTACGTGCGTCCCTGCGGGCGTGAGGTTTCTAAATTTTCAAACGGGAGCGACGGCTTACGCGCGGCTCTCCGAAAGTATCGTTACGATCGAATAACAAAAACGTAGCCGTTAAAAATCGAGATATCGTTTCGCGAGCGACGCGTGTTTATTTTTCAACAGAGAGATTATCTCGCGACAGATGCGATTTCTTAAATAAAGAAACGGAAACACGTTTTCCGAGGGGGCGCCGATCGCCGAAAACGTCGAGAACCACCGGTCACGTACCTACGTCACGTGTCCGTTTCGCACGCTTACTTTTATCCTGTTGTCTCCGAGCTCGAGAAGCGTCAATTTTTTCAAATGTCCCACGTTCGCTATTTTAGATATTTTATTACACGACAAAAACAGCTTTTCCAAGTTGCAGAGTCGCTCTAAACCTTCGATTTCCTTGATCCTATTGAACGAAAGGTCGAGGATTCTACAATTAACGACCGATTAGAACGGAAAAATCGCACGAGTTTAAATCGTTTCTGACCGCTACGTACTCGAGATTGACGAGGGCGTCGAGATTTTCGACTTTCGTTATTTGATTATCGTAAAGTTCGAGTTCTCGTAACGTCGTCAACGTGTGCAAGTTTTCGATCTTTTTGATTAAATTCCAACGGAGATACAATCGTTCGATTTGGACCAACGGTTCTAAGTTTTCAATCTTTCCGATACGCCCGTGATTCAAATCGAGTTCGTATGTTTCTGGATCGATTATCATTATTTCATTTACGGTCGGTCCATCCGGAACAGTGTTTTCAACATCCTCTTCGTTGTTATCTTGAAAATGAATAAAAACTCAAACGCATACACATTTAGGTTACAACGTATATGTGGTGAATTATCGTGTACCAGAAATAATCAGCTGCTTTGGCGACTTGTCACCATTTATATTAATTTCCGACATGACCGAATTGTGTTTTGTACGACTATCACGGACGATCGATTTTTTTTGAAAAAAAATTCGATCTGAATATTTAATCGTGTATTATATTCAAGTGTATATATCTCTATATATGTACTATGTGCATATAATATATATATACTCTTTCTCTCTCGAATCAACGGGCGTAGCGATACAGTTCGCACACTCTGTACAGATAATACGTATTCGCTAATCTGATAATGTGAAGTGAGTCGACGTCTCGTATTTGCTATTTGTCGTTCACTCGAATGTGCGACTCTGTCGACTTGCCGAAATGTCGTGACTTATAAAATAAGTTTAAAATTTGTCATTCTCTCGGAAAAGAATGAATTTTTGACACGAATGACTTTTTTGAGGTGCGTGTGGCCGTGCTCCGGTAGGCAACCACGTCTTGTTCGTGACGAGTGCAAATCCGTACATAATCCCGAATGTTAATACGTACGTGTACATGTCGTTCGTCGGTGTTTAGTGGATCGTGAAAGATAACATCGAGAAATAAAAACAATCTGTTCGTCGGCATTCTAATAAAATGACACTGTTTACGAGTGCAACTCTTAACGATCCTCGTATAGTTATAAATAAATAAGTACGATCGAGAGACTAGTATAAAACGCGATGTCTACGGCAGCGTTACAACAATTCGTCACGGGGCTCAAGTCGCAGAATGCCGATTCTAGAGGAAAATCGGCACGCGACCTGTGCCTATATATCAAAACCGAATTGCGCGAAGTGCCCCCCGAAACCGCTACCGCGTTCATGACCAAACTCAACGAGCACATCCTCAAGATGATATCGAGCGGAGATGCGAACGAAAAAAAAGGTGGCATTCTCGCGATATTGTGCGTCGTCAGCACCGAGTCGTGGAACGTGAACACCGGAGCACGGTTCGCGAACATCCTACGAAACCACCTGCCGTTCGGCGACCCCGTCGCGATCGAAATGGCAGCGCGGACGATGGGAAAGATAGCTCTCGTCTCCGGTTCGAACGCGGCTCAGTACGTGGAGTTCGAGGTCGAGCGCGCTTTCGAATATCTCGATCGCGATCGTAACGAAGCGAAACGACACGCCGCCGTGCTGATCTTACGCGAGCTCGCTCTGGCCATGCCGACGTATTTCTACAGACGAGCGTCTCCGTTCTTGGAGAAGATTTTCGTCGCGATGCGCGACCCGCGCGCCGTCGTACGGGAAGGAGCGGCCGAAGCCCTCGGCGCCGCTCTCGTCGCGACGGCGAGACGCGAGTCCGCCCGCGACGCGAACGCGCCGCAACGCTATCGCCGCTGTTACGACGAAGCGGTCGTATTGCTCGACGACCCCGGAACGCGGACGGATAGGGGCGCGACCAGAGACGACCGAGCGCACGGCGCGCTCCTCGTCCTGAACGAGCTGATGCGTTGCGCCGACGCCAGATCCGAAACGCACTCGACGCGGCTGTTGGAAGCCTGCGGTATCGCGCGGAACGGACGACCGCGGCCGGAAGACGACGCCGGAACGACCGTCGACGAGGAGAACGCCGAAGGCGACGAGTATTGTCCGTCGGCGACGCTTTACGAATCGGCCGTGTGTCGTCGTTTGATCGGCGAGAGGTACGCGTTTATTTGTGCGGATACTCTCGCGCAGCGGACTTCGCGGTCGCCGCACGTGCAGCACGCGTTGCTCGCGCTCTTACCGCGGCTGGCCGCCTTCGACAACGAGAGGTTCGCGCACGATCACGCGGCGCCGACCTTTCAACACGCCGTCGCTCTGGTGAAAGGTCGCGAGAAGGAACGCGCCGCCGCTTTCGTGTGCGTCGGACTGCTCGCCGTCGCGTTAGGAGACGCCGCCAAGCCGCATTTGCCGAAGATTCTCGACGCCGTGTACGGCGCGTTGCCTGGCCGCGAAACGCCGAACAAAAAACGCGGTCCGCAGACGCCCGAACCCGCGGCGTTCGCGTGCATCGCGCTGCTCGCCCATGCCGGTCAGTATCCGGTCTCCGATTCGATGGCGTTCTGTTCGTAAGTCGTCGTGTGTTCTCTTCACCGATTCACGTTACCGTTTATTGTTTTCAAGGTATTCTGTCGACGAGTTCGGCCAAAGATCTAGTGGAGCCGATGCTCGGAGGCGGATTGAGCGTGCCGCTGACGACGGCTCTCAACGAACTGGCGAAGACGGTCACGGCTATTCGCGGCGACGTGGCCGACGCGCTACTCAAAATGCTCGCGCTCGTGTTACTCGAGCGTCCGCTTCGGCATCCGGGCGTGCCGCGACACATTCGACCGCCGGGAGCGTTGGGATCGCTCGCCGGGGAATTGCCCGACGTGAATCGCATCGCTCTCGCGCTGCGCACTCTCGGCACGTTCGATTTCGACGGCAGAAGTTTATTGGAATTCCTACGTCGGTGTGCGGAACATTTCGTCGAAAGCGAACGCGCCGATATCCGGTTGGAGGCCGTCCGTACCAGTGCCCGTTTGCTGCGGTCGGCGCTCGCCGGTCCGCCGTCGAGGACGGTCGCACGCACGGCCGCCGACGTGCTCGCACGATTGCTTCGGCTCGCCGTCACCGATTCGGATCCTGAAGTGCGTCTCGGCGCTCTCGCGTCCCTCGACGACAGTTTCGATCCGCATCTCGCGCAGGCCGAAGCTCTCGCCACCCTCTTCATCGCGTTGCACGACGAAGCGTTCGAAGTACGAGAGCTCGCTCTCCGGACGGTCGGCCGGCTCAGCGCTTCGAATCCCGCGTACGCGATGCCCGCGTTGCGCAAGACGCTCGTGCAACTGTTGACCGAGCTCGAACATTCGGGCGTCGCCCGCAACAAAGAGCAGGCGGCTCGTTTGCTCGGAGCTCTCGTCGTCAGCGCTCCGAGACTCGCGCGTCCTTACGCGGAACCGGTGCTCGCCGCGCTCGCTCCTAAACTACGCGATTCCGAGCCGGTGGCTCTCGCCGCCACTCGTGCCATCGGCGAATTGGCGGACGCGGCCGGCGGCGCGGAACTACTACCTCGTGCGGACGAACTCCTCGGCGCACTTCTCGAGCCGCTCGGAGACGCCGCTTCGCCGGAAAGACGCGCGACCGCGCTGTGGGCTCTCGGAAGAATAGTCGCCGCCACCGGTCACGCGCTCGGCCCTCGCTCGAAGAGAACGGCGCTGCTCGACGCGCTGCTCGGCTTACTTCGAACCGAACAGAGACAGGGCGCGCGGCGCGAAACGCTGCGCGTACTAGGACTGCTGGGCGCGCTCGATCCGTACGCGAGACGCGATGCGCGCGTGACCGCCGACGCGAACACGGCGCCGTCCGCCGCGGCCGAGCCGTCTCCGGCGCCGCCCGAACAAATGAGCGGAAGCGAGCTGCTCGTCGCCACCGGCTCGTCCGGCGGACTCGACGAATATTACACGACCGTCGCCGTTTCGACCCTCGTCCGTATCGCACGCGATCCGACGTTGGCCCAACACCACACCATGGTCGTGCAGTCGTTGACGTTCGTGTTCGGCAGTCTGGGCATCAAGTGCGTTCAATACGTCCCGCGCGTGCTGCCGAGCTTTCTCGCGGTGATTCGTGCGGCAGAGCCGAGCGCTCGCGAGTTTTTACTTCAGCAACTCGCGACGCTGATCGGCACCGTGAAACAGCACGTGCGCAACCATCTGGACGAAATATTCGCTCTCGTCGACGAGCTGTGGACGCCCGGAGGAGCGCTGCGCGGAACGCTCGTTCACGTGACGGAACGCGTCGCGGTCGCGCTCGGCGCCGAATTCAAAGCGTACGTGCCGCGACTCGTCCCGCACGTGCTGCGCGCGCTCGCTCCGGATCCCGGCGGCGCCGACGACGCCGTCGCGCTCAAAACGCTCGAAGCGTTGCACGAGTTCGGCGGCGCGCTCGACGATCATCTGCATCTCGTACTGCCGGCCGTCGTTCGTCTTTTCGACACGCCGGACGCTCCCACGCCCGTGCGACTCGCCGCCCTACGTACCGTCGAGAGGCTCGCGGACACCCTCGACGTCGCCGATTTCGCTTCGAGACTGGTCCGACCCCTTCTACGAACGATCGAATCGACAGACGATGCGGTTCAGCGCGCGGCGATCGACGCGCTGTGCACGGTCGCCGAAAGACTCGGCAGAAGGTAAATCGTTTTTCGTGGCGGACGCGACGATCGTCCGTCCGTCCGTCCGTTCGTTCGCTCGCGAGTGAGTCGTTTATTTTTTCCAGATACGAGCCGTTCGTCAAGCCGGCGACGACGACGCTCGAACGTAAAAAGATATCGTCTTCTCGTCACGACGCCGCGTGCGCTCGTGCGACCAGCGCTTCGACTCTCGCCGAACCGTCGCGTCCGACGCCGAGACCTCCCGCTCACGACGTCGTGCTCGCTTCGGTCGACGCCGGAGCGATCCGGCGATTGAACGTCAGCACGCCGAATTTACGCGACGCGTGGACGGCGACGCGTCGCGTCAGTCGGGACGACTGGTTGGAATGGCTCGTCGGGCTGAGTATGGCGTTGATAAAGGAATCGCCGAGTCCCGCGCTCCGTTCGTGTCTCGGCCTCGCGCAGAGTTACGCGCAACTTCCTCGCGAGCTGTTCGACGCGGCGTTCGCGAGCTGCTGGACGGAACTCGGCGAACCGATGCGCCGCGAACTCGTCGCCAGTCTGGAGAGCGCGCTGGCCGCTCCGGACGCGCCGGAAGTCGCGCACGCCGTACTCAATCTCGCCGAGTTCATGGAACGATGCGATCACGGCCCTCTGCCGCTCGACGCCGCGACGCTCGGCGAGAGAGCGACGCGTTGTCGCGCGTACGCGAAAGCGCTGCATTACGAAGAGACGGCTTTCCGCGCCGGAGCCGGCGCCCGTGCCGTGGAAGCGCTCATTCTGATCAACAACGAACTGCGGCAGAGCGAAGCCGCTCACGGACTGCTCGAGCACGCGACGGCACGCGGGGACGCCGCGCAAGCTCGTTGGTACGAACGACTGCGCGGATGGCAGACGGCTCTCGAATTGTACGAAGCACGACCTCCCGACGACGAAGAAGCGCGACTCGGCCGTTTACGTTGTCTCGAAGCTCTAGGAGAATGGGCCGCGTTACACGATGCCGCCGAAGAAGCGTGGTCGACGCTCGACGACAATGCGAAGTACGTTCGTATTATAATTTGTTTATATATTGTCGTACGTTTCACGAGCCCGTTTCGTACTTTTCACTTTCGAATGAATGTTCTTCGATTACGTATACGCTGACTGGCGTGCGTACGTTACCTGATTTGCTTATTGTTATTCGTTAGATAATATTCATTGTATTTATTTTCAATTAAACATTTTTTTTTTTAATTTAACGACTCTATCGAATCATATCGATGAATGTGCACGTACGCGTGTAAAATACGTACGTAATTAACGGACAGAGGTTCCTAATCGAGTTCGATTGACGTTTAACAGACGCGAAGCCGGTAGACCGGCGGCGGCGGCGGCATGGGCGCTCGGACGATGGGAACGTATGGAGTCTTTCGTTTCTTGCGTGCCTTCCGATACTCAAGACGGAGCGTTCCTACGCGCCGTGCTCGACGTGCACGCCGGGCGTTACGCGTCCGCTCGTAGACTCGTCGACACGGCCCGCGATCTGTTAGATGCCGAATTGACGGCGACGGCGAGCGAGTCTTACGTCCGAGCTTACGGCGCTATGGTACGTGCTCAGATGTTGGCCGAACTCGAAGAAGTCGTCCAATACAAACTCGTGCCGGAAAGAAGACACGCCATCCGTGCGACGTGGTGGCAACGATTGCAGGCGGGCAGAAGAGTCGCCGACGATTGGCAACGGATATTACGTGTCCGTTCGCTCGTCCTTTCGCCCCAAGAGGACGTTCACACCTGGCTGAAATACGCGTCGCTGTGCAGAAAGAGCGGATCGTTAGTGAGTGGACCGGCGAACGACGCGGTCGACTCGTTCTCTGACGATGTTGTTTTTACAGACGTTGTCGCACAAAACGCTAGTCATGCTGATGGGCGTCGACCCGAAACGGAATCCCGACGAGCCGCTTCCCGGAACGCAGCCGCGCGTGACGCTCGCGTACGCGAAGCATCTGTGGGTCGTCGGCGAGCGCGACCTCGCGTTCGAGCGCCTCGGAGAATTCGTACGTTCGTACGCGACGCGACCGGGTCTCGACGCGCGGCTTCTCGCTCGCTGCTATCGCAAACTCGGCGAATGGCAAGAGTCCCTGCGAGGGGTCACCGAACGATCGATTCCGGACATTCTACGTTGGTACATGGCCGCGACCCAACATTACGCCAACTGTTATAAGGCGTGGCACGCTTGGGCGTACGCCAACTTCGAAACGGTTCTGTTCTACGAACGGGAACGACGCGAAGCGGACGGAGAAGAACGGCCGACGATCTCGACGACGCGGTTCGCCGTCGCCGCCGTCGAGGGTTTCTTCAGATCGATCAATCTGTTATCGGGCGGAGGCAGTTCTCTACAAGACACGCTCAGACTGTTGACCCTCTGGTTCGATTACGGTCACATCGCCGAAGTGTACGACGCGATCGAAAGCGGAGTGCGCGTCGTCGACATCAACACTTGGCTCCAAGTGATACCGCAGCTCATCGCACGGATCGACACTCCGCAACTGCCGGTCGGACGATTGATACATCGGCTGCTCATCGATATCGGTGAGTAAAATCTCTCGGCTCGCGTGCAAAATCGCGAACGTGTGTAACGCACGCGTGACGTTTCGTTCGCCAGGAAAGTCGCATCCGCAAGCGCTCGTGTACCCGCTGACGGTCGCCAGCAAGTCCGCTTCGGCCGCTCGTCGCGCGGCCGCCGATAAAATATTACAGAGCGTGCGCGAGCACAGCCCGACGCTCGTCGCGCAAGCCGTGCTCGTGTCGGACGAATTGATCCGCGTGGCGATCCTCTGGCACGAACTGTGGCACGAAGGCCTCGAGGAAGCGTCTCGGTTGTATTTCGGGGAACGGGACGTTCGCGGAATGCTCGCGACGCTCGAACCCCTGCACGTCATGCTCGAACGTGGACCTCAGACGTTGAAAGAGACCAGTTTTCATCAAGCGTACGGTCGCGACCTTCAGGAAGCGCGCGAACGGTGCGCCCGTTACTGCGCGTTCAACGATGTCCAAGATTTGAACCAAGCGTGGGATTTGTACTATAACGTATTCCGTCGTATTTCGCGTCAGTTGCCGCAGCTAACGACGCTCGAGTTACAGTACGTATCTCCGAAACTGCTGTTGTGTCGCGATCTCGAACTGGCCGTGCCGGGAAGTTATTCGCCAGGCTCGCGCGTGGTTCGTATCGCTCACGTCGGAGGAAATTTACAGGTGATTTATTTTTCTATTGATTTTCACGCGTACTTATGTCGTATTGTGATTTATTTGTTGACTGTCGAGTGTTTGTACGTTTTGAAAAAGTACCAGAAATATTTTTATAATTAAGCTTTCTTTTTTTTTTTAAAAAAAAATCGAAATAAATTCTTTATTGTAGCGTACCGATAACGAGAATATACAAGAATATATTTCAGACAACATGTAAATTTGTGTTTTTTTTTTTTAAATCGTTTTTAAAATATCGAATCTGCGACGATTTATTTCGTTAAAAAAAAAATGTTTTTTCCTATCGAAGGTAATAGCGTCCAAGCAACGTCCGAGAAAGTTACTCGTCAGAGGCGACGACGGACGTGAATACGCGTTCTTGTTGAAAGGACATGAAGATTTACGACAAGACGAGCGCGTCATGCAGCTCTTCGGACTCGTCGACGCTCTGTTAGCGAGAGATCCGGCCGGACGCGGCCGTGACCTGTCTATAAGACGTTACGCCGTCGTCCCGCTGTCCACCAATTCGGGTCTTATCGGCTGGGTGCCCCACTGCGACACGTTACACGCGCTCGTCCGTGACTATCGCGACAAGAAACGTATCTTACTCAATATCGAACACCGGATTATGTTGCGCATGGCGCCCGATTACGATCGTCTGCCCCTCGCGAACAAAGTCGAAGTGTTCGAGCACGCGCTCGAGCACACGCACGGCGACGACCTCGCGCGTCTGATGTGGCTCAAGAGTCCGTCGAGCGAGGCGTGGTTCGATCGTCGTTGCAACTACACGCGATCGCTCGCCGTGATGTCGATGGTCGGCTACGTCCTCGGACTCGGAGACCGTCATCCGTCGAATCTCATGCTCGACCGGCTCGGCGGAAAAATCTTACACATAGACTTCGGCGATTGTTTCGAGGTCGCGATGACGCGCGAGAAATTTCCGGAAAAGATTCCGTTCCGTTTGACGAGGATGCTCGTCAACGCCATGGAGGTCACCGGAATAGAAGGTAGAATCGTTTTTTTTCCGTGACGTTCTTTTAGCGGTTTTGGATTTTTCACCGAAATGTTTTTTTTTTCTTTTCTTTCGCGACAGGTACTTACAGACACACCTGCGAGATAGTCATGGCCGCGCTGAGAAAGAATCGCGACAGTTTGATGGCCGTCCTCGAAGCGTTCGTGTACGATCCGCTACTCAATTGGAGATTGGTCGACGCGGCCGGCGGCGGAGCGAGACGTTCTCGTGACGCGGTGGCCGCGAACTCGTTGTCCGGAGCGCTCGGCTCGCGCGACGCGACGGTCGCCGCGCCTCTCGTTTCGCCGATGCCGACTCCGCCGGGCGGAACGGTCGCCGCGACGGACGACGGGGCGGTCGTCGCCGACGAGAGCGCGCGGCGCCGAAGACCGGAAATCCTCAGTCGCAAAGCGTTGGCGATCGTCGACCGTGTCCGAGATAAATTGACCGGGCGTGATTTTTCACACGAAGACGCGCTCACCGTCGAGCGACAGGTCGACCTCTTGATACGACAAGCGACGAATAACGAAAACCTTTGCCAATGCTATATCGGCTGGTGCCCGTTCTGGTGAAGCGTACGTGTGATTTTCGTTCGGAACGTTTCGTGCGTTACCGTCTGGCGAACGATGTAAATATGAAAACGATACACGATAAAAATATTTTTTCGCTTCGTGTAGATATTTTTACCGGCGGAGTATACTTTTAGTCGAATGTTCCGTCGCAAAAATCGTATACGGTATATATCACGAAGGTTTTATTTTCACATAGAAAAAAAATGTAAATAATTATATATATATTGAAAAAAAAAACATTTAAGGAATAATATGACATCGCTTGTAACGAGTTCTGTACTTATATTTTTTTTTATCCAGATCATTTTTTACGACGGTGAAATTACTACATTATTAATAAGAAAATTAGGCAAAGTCCAGTGACGGGATTAAAACTTTTTTCACGTTCGTACAACGAAAAAACCCATCTTCGTCGATTATCGATACGGTTTCGTAGATGTTTTAAAAGAAGAAATAAATTCGAAATAGATTTATCCACGATCGAACTATATCGGAAAACGTACGTATACTTCGTATGGAACGACGAATTGTTTCGATTCGGAACGTGTAAGATAATTGTAAAAAGTAATTAATACGCTAATCTTGACGGCCATATTGTCACCGAATCATAAAATATTCAAACACTTTTTTAAAAACATCATTACCGTTTGAACGAGTTGACGTACGTATATTGATTTACATGTTCTAAAATTTTTGAACATTTTGTATCTTTTGAACAGAAATGCATTTTAAGTTACATACATCACACACGTTTTGTGTGTGTGTGTGTGTGTGTGTATATATATATATATATATATATATATATATATATATATATATATATATATATATATATATATACACACACATATGTGTATGTATGTATGTGTGTATGTACATACACATACATGCATACATTAGTGTGCGTTTGTATGTATGTTAAAAGCAATGTTTGTCCTTGCACTACTGGTATATAAACATTGGGAATTGAATGTGTGTACTTTTCGGTTATGATTTAATTACAAAAACTGCTCTGTAAGCATATTCCTGACTAATTATTTGTTCGGCATTTAAACTCCATTTCTTGAATGGAAATTGTGACGTTATTTATTTTTACAAAATTATTATAGTTTATCTTCTTAGCTATAACTATTCTTATAGTACCTCATATATTTTAAATTATGAAACAGTAAAAAATATATTATCATAAACACAGGGAGTGCTGTTTTTATTTTACGAAAGTAGACGATTCCGTAACATTTTTTTTAAAACGTTATAAACATCGATGAATAAAATTATATTTTCTCGTGCGTTTATGAAATTACGATATATTCGATCGCATTAAATATCGATTTTTAGGTTTAAATCATAAGAAAATATATATCACAAATTTAAAGACATTTATTTATATATGTACATGTCGATAGAATCATTTTAAAAGCTCGCTAATTAAAAGAACGTATTTCTTCGTTCGTAAATCATTCGTCTACTACCGGCGCGAACGGAAAAGGAAGTAATTCGTCGATAGAAGTGATCATGACCGTTTCCAACTTCGGCCGACTCGAATAGATTTCGATTTTCGGTCCGAATTCAGAGATGAACTGTCTACAAGCTCCGCACGGAGTCGTAAAAGAATCCTCCTGTTCGGCGACGACCGCTATCGATACGAATTTCGTTTTTCCATCGCTGACCGCACACACGATCGCACTCTTCTCTGCGCATACGCTCAGGGGAAACGAAGCGTTTTCGACGTTACACCCTTTATAGACGGAACCGTCGGAACATCTGACCGCCGCACCTACTTGAAAATTACTATAAGGGCAATAAGCACGATTGTATGCCTCCTCCGCTTCTGTCAGTAGTTCTCGGATGTTTTTATCTAAAATTAAAATCGTCGTCGAACAAATCACCGTTATACATTTTTTTTTCGGTCTCCTTACCCAGATCGGTGAACGATTTCACATTGTCGAAATTATTAACTTTACGTATTTTCGCATTGTTCATTACTTTTCTCTTTCGATCCATTTTTTTTTTACAATTGTAAATAGTAAAACGATTATTTTTTTCTTATTAAATTTCCTATATTAAATACATAAAATAATACTAGTGTTTCATACAATGAAACATTGTATACTGATTGCTTTTATTAAAAACACATTATTTACACGATACATGGGACCTTCGAATGTTCACATTGAATTAATAATTATTATATAATTTATTGCCATTATTCATTACTTATCACCACCGTTCTTATTTTTATTATTTGTCATATGGCGAATGACATTGTACATTAAATGTGTATATGTTTGCATACATGTGTGTGTATTATTTATGTATGCGTATATAAATGAACATGAAAATAGCAATGGTCGAGCTGCAATGTACTATTTTCAAAATCGTCTAAAAATTATCGATGTTCTCTGTAAATTCAATAAAAATAAATATATTCTCTAGATATATAAAATAATCAATTTGGTTTTTGTTATTTTACATTTTTTATTTGAAAATATTAAGTAGCTTGTCAAAAAAAAAAAATAAAACATGAATAATCGTCCACTTCAATTGACTTTAGCGATTTTAAAACCACACGTAGTGAGCGAACCAAATTCATTTTACGCAATCAGACAGAGAATAGTCGATTCGAATTTTAAAATAGTTAGCTGGAAATCGATTCATTTTGACACTGACTTGGCTGCAAAGTTTTATAGTGAACATGCACAGAAGTTTTTCTACAACAGACTCGTCACGTTCATGTCCAGGTAAATGAATTGTAAACATGCTCATTTAAATTGCTCCGTTGTTGTTGATTTTTCAGCGGTCCGTCAGAAGCGTACGTGCTCGCCGCCGAAAACGCAGTCGCCGTGTGGCGAGAAGCGATGGGACCTACGAAAGTTTATAAAGCTTTTTACACGCATCCGAATACCATCCGCGGGTCGTACGGGTTGTCGGATACGAGGAACGTCGCGCACGGTTCCGGTACGTATTCGTCGCTCGAATATCTTTTAGGATTATTTACGTGCCCTGAAATATATTTTAGATTCAGAGAATTCTTTTGTGAAAGAAGTTACCGTGTTGTTCCCGGAATTTAATGTCCGACGGTGGTACCTGAGCGAGGAACCTTTTTTCAGAAACGGTAGAGTGAAATTTTCAGTAGAAAATTTCATTCATTACGTACCGAAATCGTTTAAAGAATAAAATAATATTTCCGTCGAAACGGATATTTAGATTTTATCGTTATAGAAAAAATGTACGTTTTCTTAATCGAGTCCTTTGTTCGAGAGACGGTTTTGATATTTTTTAAACGTCTTACGTACGTATAGGTACCCGTAAAGCGAATACGCTTGTACGTTATTAAGTGAGTTTAGAATCGAAAGTAGAGTTTTAATTATATGTTTTTTTTATTTATAAAATATGTATATATGTACACGCGCACGTTTATAAAAGGGATATTTTTATTAAACTAATGTAATTACAAAGATTCGAATATTCTAAAAAAAATACATAACGAATAAATTTAACAATACGTCGAACGAGATTTTATGAGCGGACAAAACGATGAATGAAAAAAACCACGTTTATGAATTGATCTTCACGTAAACTTTCGGTCGGGAGAATACTTTTATTCCTTCTTCGATTTTATCGAGCTGTTTTTCTAGTTCGGTCTTACGATTCCTCGTTCTCAGCGTGTCGGTTCTGACGGGAAGCGAATTCAGTTGACCGATCAGATCGGCGTAACTCTGTCTGAGAGCCCTGAGCGTTTCTTTTCTCTCGGCGTCCGGAACGGGAACGTGACCGGGAGGACAGTCCGGGTCGGAAGGTTTCGGACGTTCCGCTTCTTTTTGCCGTTCGATTATGTATTTCGGAACTTTTCCGCGTTTGTACCCTGAAAACGATAACGACGGATATATCGTACTCGGTCGTCGTCTGTTTTACAACCTGTAGGAACTCCGGTAGGATCGAAAACCGTGCGTCCTCGTACTTCGCCGGTTCTGTTTTTCGCCGGCGATTCTTCGGAAGGCTTTATCGTTTCCGACCTGTCGACCGTTTTATCGCCGATATCGCCGAACATCGTCGGCGACTTCGTTTTCGATTTAGGACTCGCCGATATTCTGAAACGAACGACGTGAATGAAAACACGATACGATCGATATAAAAACGAACGTACTTGTTGGTTTTAGTGACGTCTTTGATGATCTCGTCGTATTCGGCTTGTATCGCACGATCGCACGTTTCTAGATTATCGTCGGTCTTAGCGACCGGATTCGTATTGGACCTTTTGACTTTGATAGTGTTTTTCGACGTTTGTTCCGAAGCCGACGCGATCATCCGAGGATCTTTTAAAGAAGACGATACGTTTTGATACCTCGCCTGAACGTCACCGTATTTGTCTTTTTTAAAGAGCGAAGTCACCGGAGGCTCTGGTTTTTTTTGCATTTCTTGAATTTTCTTCACGTACTTTACATTCTCCTTTATAAAATTTTTGCGATAAACCGGCTCTATAAGTTAAGTGAACGGTTATAGCAACAAAAATAACGTTTATGTTTATTCGCTTACTCGGTTCTGGAAAAACCCCTCTTAATGTATTCATAGCTGTGGAATGTTTTGAATTTTAAAATATAATTTATTTCTACGTTTTAAAAGTAATTATAGCATGACCAAGAAATTTAGACACTTTAAAATTTCTTATTTAAAAATTGTCATGTCTCGTTGTAAACAAAGAACATAGGTGTTAGTGTAAAAAAAAATGTCACCATAGTATTATGTGGAGACCAAAAAAAAAAAAAAAAGTGCAAAGTTGTTGGGTATAAAATTCGCATTTATATTAATTTATGTGACTTGTATGAATATGTGTAACATACATACACACACACACGCACACTCACACATATATAAATACACTTTCATATATACACGTGCATACACACACACATTAGAAATAAAATATATAAAAATTGTTTGTATTTTTATTATTACTTAGATTAATAGTTAACAGTTCATTTACTAATTGTTATAAAAGTTTATTCCGTTCTTATCGGTTCATTTCTACAAATTATGGATATTCTTCTATCTTTTTGAATGTGCTTATTACAGAATTTGGAATTTTTATTACCTAAAATTTCATGAGTATAATCATATCTTGCTGTATCCCTAAAAAATAAATAGAGAATTAAAATTACGAACGATCATCGATGGAAAAAATCTTACCTCATAATATACAAAGAACGTCTTTTTAAAAGAACATCGACGGTAAGCTGTTTCCGTTCGACGTGCGCGAGACGCATCACGCTATCGGACAATAAACTCAAACCCGCTATGATATTCCCGCAGAACTGTAAATATACGAATGTCGTTATTTCAATCGATCGGACGAACGTTTTACGCGATCGATCTTACTCTGACGGCGTCTACGTGCGGTTTTATTTCTCCCTCTTTCGCTAAATCGAGAACGTGGACGTGTCCTAAACGTGAGCTTCCGTGCGGAAACGCCGCATCGCGTATTTTATTTAGAATTATAATATTTTCACCGTTCCAGTGTAATCTTTCCGTTTCTCTGTAGCCGTGAATCGCCTATAAAAGACAGTCGTATAAATATCATACGTCTACGTTGTTTATTCATAAAAGTCGATTTCGTTCGTTTATATATATATATATAAAATAAATACTCGATCGTACGTCATCCCAATGATCGAATTCGTAATGCATTCTTTGAAGATACGGTTCGACTTCATTAAATAACGATCGTTCCTCTGAACTAGTTATAAAATTGTCATAAATCAACATATCTCGTAATAGGATATCTTTATCGTTTTCTGACCATGTTTTTGAAAAATCGTAATTTTTTTCATTTAAATTTACTGGAAGCAAATATTTTTAAATACTGATTAAGTATTTTTTTTCGAAAAAATCATCATACTTATTTTATGAGACATGGATTCTTTTTCAATCGAACTGTATTTACGTATTGATTGAATATGAAATTTCATTAATTCCGATACTTTTTTAAAAATTCTAAATTTCATCGACATATCGAAAGTATTATTTGAAAATTGTTTTAATAAAATATTCCCTGTTATTTTTACATAATGTTATATTTGACTTTTCAATGTTGACAACGACATCGTTTCAGCGTATTTTTAACCTTATATATTTCTGTAATCAATTAAAGATATAATAATGAAATAAAATAATCGTACAAGTACAAAATATGAATTCCTAACACAATATATAATGAAGCCAAATAAAAATAAAAAATATTCTTAGTATAATGTAAATGTTCTTTCAATAAGATACGGAATTATTTTAAAATGTTTGAGAATCACTCATTGTATAGCGATAATTATTTATTTTATTATAGAATTAGCGAACTTTTTCCTAATTAAGTCAATAAACAAACACCTTTCTACCTATACGCACATACTTGCATAAACATATATACGTGTATATATATATATATATATATATATATATATATATATATATATATATATATATATATATATATATATAATTATATGTAATAAATTTACAGATATATTTTTCTTAAGATATAAATCTTATTTTTTTATTAATACAAATAATATTTGATTTATAATACATGATTACTATTAATAATAGTAAGTCACAATGTAGAAGATATTTTATATAAAAGCATTTCACAATGATTAATGATTGCATTTTTTGACAATGGTGTGTGTGTGTGTGTGTGTGTGTGCGTATAAAATTATTAATGGTATATTTTTATTATTAGAGACAGATATTAAAAATGAAATATTTCCAATTTACATTAAAGAAAAATATTTTTATATACAATTGTATTATTTATTTGTTACATCATTAAATAAAAATGTCATATACAAGCATTTCATCTGTATTTAAATCAGTACAAAGTGATATAAACATATTTTCTTTCGTTATTTCATATATATATAACTTAAAATGAAATTTATTTCGAATATAATTGGCGTAGAAAAATTGCTCATTGCAAAAAATAAAAATAAAATAACACCCACAAAAAAATGGTGTACAGAAAACAATTCAATTCTAAAATTTAATTCTCATCAGCGAATTTTAAAAAAGGTTCTTTTAATATTTTTATTTGAATTATATACCAAATTACAACAATTTAAATGTTAATAATAATGAAAAATGTACAATATATATATATATATATATTCAATTTCTAAAAAAAAATCTAAATATTATGTTAAATTAATTAGGAAATTCAGTATCAGTCTTCAAATATCGCTGTTAATAAATTCGTAATCCAATAAATTGCGACCAATTATATAGAAAATTTTAATTTTAAACTTCACATGAATATTAAAGTTTAAATTGTATATTTAGCAATACAAAATAATGATTTGTCTTCACGAATTACATTTGTGTAGCTAGCAACAATTTGTTTTGATCCAATTTCATTTAGACAATATCTTAAAATGACTCGATTTTATGAAAATGCATTTATCATCATAATTAAAGAAAACAATTTCATGTATTTCAATTGTAAAAAAATGTACTTATGAGATTAAACTTATTTATATATAAATTATTATTTTAAAAAATGATTATTTTTCCTCTAGCCACATGCTAATGATAGTTTTCATTGTATTATGAGTCCAGTTCTCGTTACTGCACAATGTTTTGGAATTTTACCTGTAAGTGGTATAAGAAATAAAAATCCAGAATTATTACGTTTCAAATTTTGTTCTCTGAAAGTAATTTATGCTACTTTATTATTGATTGGGGTTGTAATAATGGCAGCATTATCAATTAATCATATGTTCAAAACAATAAGTTCGAAAATATTTACTCAGATAGGTACGTGTGTGTGTGTGTGTATGTATATATATATATATATATATATATATATATATATATATATATATATATATATATACACTCTCTTGTATGTTTATAATTTATAAAAAGGGGGTGTTGCGGCATCAACTTCTGGCGCAGCCTTTTATAGTAATGGAGCTTTATCTACTCTGTTCTTTTACTTGTTAGCAAAAGATTGGCCGGACATAATACGCGAAGTTTGCAAACTTGAAAATGCTATGTGGAACTATGATCGTAATAACGGCCTATCTAAACATATAAAAATTTTAACATGTCTGGTACTATTCGCATCGTTAGGTGAGTTATCAGCTATACTTCGTTATAAATAATACAATATTAATTTTGGAAATCACTTCTCAGTCGAACATTTGGTAAGCGTTTTTGTCAATGCTTCAGATTTTTTATCTGATACAAATAAAGATCGTTCGTTTCGATACTTTCTGTATGATTATTGTATGCACTCTCACGCATTTATTTTCACAAATGGTAAGTGCAATGTATTTAAATTTTATATAATGATATAATACAAAGATAACTCCACGAGATTGCAATCGAAAAGTTGAAGTAACGAAATAATTTGTTTCACATAAATATATTTTATATCGATTCAAAACGGAAAAATCTTTATTCTCAATTAAATTAAGTCGATTTATTTTGATACTATATACTTTTTATTCATTTTTTTTTTTATTTTAACATATTTTAAATGATTTAAATTTTAGGAATTTTGTTACAAAATCATAATTATTAAATTATTTCATAGTGGTATAACATTTCTACTTGTTTTATATATATATATATATATATATATTATATATGAATTTCAGTCGACTATAGTTTTTCAATGGGAATGTTAATATTGTTAATTAGTAATACAGCTACATTTACGTGGAATTTTCAAGATATCTTTGTTATGGTTATGAGTTTATTTCTGTCTCGTAAACTTAAATTGCTAAATGACCGTTTGTGTGGATCTAAAAAAAAGGTATCGTATTTAATTGCCCTTCTAATATTCGAAAACAATACCAGCTGATCACAGTCCGTAATTTATTTATCTGTCGTAATACACCTTTCAATTGAGTTTTATAGACGATTCTTGTTTTGTTTTTTTTTTTAATATCTAATCCTATTACAAATTTACATTCACTTAAAGTACTCATCTGGTGCCATTTCGAATCTCTTTAAAATATCTACAATTTTTTTTGAAATATTTTTATACGTGTCAAAAAATTCACTAACGCATGTGTATAGTCATTAAATCGTGTCAATGAAGAGAAATGATAATTATATGTTATATTTCATGTTATATTCTCGAGCTGAGGTTCACGATAATATTTAAAATTTAGTAGAAGAATTTTTGTCTTGTTTTAAATATACATGTAAATATTAAATATACATACACGCACTTTTATATATATATATATATATATATATATATATATATATATATATATATATATATATATATAATTGTAGAAATTATCTAAGGATGAGTGGAGAACTTTTAGAGAGTTATATGCTCAACATTCATCTCTTGTAAAATACATCGATGCAAAAATATCTATTATAATCACAATTTCATTTGTTAACAATTTATATTTTATTTGTTTACAATTACTTAATGGACTGAGGTTTGTACAGTAATTATTTACATTTTATTTATATATATATATATATATATATATATATATATATATATATATATATGTATATATATATTAAATACAGGCCCAAAACAGACACGCTATTTTTTGAAATTTATTTCTATGGAGGATTCTTCTTTCTGATCTTTAGAGCTGCAGCTGTGACTTTGTACGCAGCACAAATAAATGATTTTAGCAAAACGTCTTTAGAAACACTTTATAATTGTCCTTCCGATGATTATTGTGTCGAGGTATTACAAATATATGATAATGTTATAGTATTATTATCGTTCGTGTTGAATTCGTCACAAATAATATATTTTATCACAGACGGAACGTTTACTGACGCAAATTTATTCCGACAATTTAGCTCTAAGCGGCATGGGCTTTTTCTTTATAACGAGAAATTTTCTTCTAGCGGTAAGTATTATTTTTCAAACATGTGATATTCACAGTATGTATCCTCGCATCTTTTTTAGGTTCTCGGTGCTATTATTACATATGAAGTTGTTTTACTCCAGTTCGATGTTTCTGGATCGAATTCGAATGTTGTCAATAAAAACGATACCGATTTAAATAGTACCCGTTTTGATGCTTAATGTGTGTTTAAAAGATTTAAATTTATTTATTTTCAATTTAATCGATAACTAGTTTTGTTCTTGTATATTTTAACATTCTGTACAAAGTATAATAAATTTCATTTTTTAAACGTAAACATTATTATTTTACGCATAATAAGGAATTCTTATTACTCTGTATATTACTTTTGTTATGTCGTTAAGTGAAATTTAATTGAACTGTTTAACGTACTCTCGTGACAATAATTTTTAAAAAATCATATTTCGTAATAGTCGTTCAAAATTTAATTTCAATAAAATTACAAATTACACTTCATTAAAAATCGTTTGTAATTTCTTCAAACGAAATAGTTTTATTTGAAAATTTGATTTTTAAATTTTAAATAATTTTTCGTGCCGATTTAATTAATAGTGTTATGCAGTTAATATTTCACTGAACTAATATTGCATATTTTCGAATATTCAAATCGACCGATTTATTAATCGCTTAAAACGACCGATGACTAAAAAATCAGTTACGACTAATGATTATTTTTGTTAGTCGCTGATCATCGATTGATTTAAAAACGACTGATTTCAAATCAATCGTTTTATCGGCCACTCGAAACGATCAACGACTAATAAATTACTGATCGTAACTAACGATTAATTTGATATGGTCGTGCCTGATTTTTTAAATATTTTATTAAAACGGTCCTTATTTTTTGAATTCCGAATAATATAACTTGTATAACAATCAATAAACCGAATGTTCCGTGAACTTTAGATCATATTTTTGAATGAAATTAAATATTGAACGATCTTCGTAAACAAATACTAATACTCGACTAAAATAATTGATTTTCGACCGATCGAAATGTTTAGAGAACCTTTGACATTTAAAATTCGCTGTATGTGTATACTCTTTTTGATTGTTCGTCGAAATACTAACATTTGACAGACTGCTAGAATGTTGCATGTAATTTTGTTGCGTGTGCATTGAAATGATTTCAAATTTGGCTCGTCGTCTGTCGTGTACGCAGCTCTTGTTATTTACATTATTCGAAAAACTATTTTAAAACTTTATTTTATTTATTTTTTAAAAGAATCATTTTCACATATAGTAGTAGTTGAGAGTGCTATTTTTCAATCTACTTAATATCTTTGTGTAAGATGTGTTTAGTAACAGGTTAAGTTGTATTGTAATTATTTATTGTTTTATTATGAAAGTAAGTGATATTTGTATTTTATGGATGTGTCTAGTTATTTGTATTGTACTTTACATTTAAATATTTTGTGTGTGTGTGTGTGTGAATGTATATATATATATATATTTATTTATTTATATTTACACACACATTCACTGTAATTTTTACAGAAAGGTGTAAAACGTTGTAAGTAAATAAAAATGGAAAAAGTCAACAAAGAAAATAGCACACAAGCGACACTCGAGTCAGAAAATGTAAAACAAACTGAAGAAAATGTATCAGATAAAAAACAGGCGAATCAGCCGGTCTGTTTAATTGTTCTCGGTATGGCAGGATCGGGCAAAACATCTTTTGTTAGACAATTCTCTATTCAGACTGCAAAAACAAATCCTCCGTATACAATAAATTTAGATCCGGCATGTAAAGATACTCCTTATCCTACCAAGATAGGTGAGCTTATCTATTATTACAATTTGAGTAGTAGTTTTAATGTTTTTGAGTGTTTTTTTTTTTTTTTTTTTTTTTTTGCAGACATCCGCGATACTGTAAATTATAAGGAAGTGATGAAACAGTATAAGCTCGGCCCCAACGGTGCGATAGTGACATCGCTTAATTTATTTGCTACGAAATTCGACGATGTCATCAAATTAATTGAAAATTCAAATGCGAGTTATAAACATTGTGTTTTCGATACGCCGGGTAAATTTACCGAATACGTAGTAAAAGAATTTAAATTCATTCGGTGCTTTTAGGTCAGATAGAAGTATTCACTTGGTCCGTGTCCGGTACTATTATAACGGAAAGCCTCGCTTCGACTTTTCCGACCGTCGTCGTTTACGTGATGGATACGGTCAGATCGGTCAGTCCGGTCACTTTCATGAGCAATATGTTATACGCTTGTTCTATTCTTTATAAGACGAGATTACCTTTTATCGTCGTGATGAACAAGGTAATCGATAAATTGTATTATCGAAGATCGTTTCGAATCGAATTCACGAGTAAAAATTAATAAATCGTAGATAGACGTAGTCGATAATAGTTACGCTGTCGAGTGGATGAACGATTTCGAAACGTTCCACGAAGCTCTCGAAGCGAACGAATCTTCCGGTTATATGAATAAATTGACTCACAGTATGTCGATGGTCCTCGATGAATTCTACGCCGGGTTGCGAGCGTGCGGAGTGTCGTCCGTGACCGGAGAAGGTTTCGATAAATTCTTCGATCTCGTCAAAGAAGCGACGGAAGAATACGAAAGGTAAGATGTCCTGCGATGTGATTTCGTCGTATTCGGTTCTATCTCGGTTTTTTTTACATCAGAGACTATCGTGTCGAATGGGAAAGAATCAGAGCCGAATCGTTCGTGAAGAAAGAACGAGAAACTTGTGAAAAATTAGAACAAATGGCAATGGACAATAAAGATGCCGCAGGTTATTTACACATTTAAATAAATATATCTGTTATAATTTCAAATGGATATTTTTTCAGGTTTAACGAACGTGGATAAATTATTGTCAGAAGGTTGGTTGGGCACTCAACTCTCGGAGGTGTACTTAAAACACCCTGCTAATGAAAGTAGTGAAGATGAGGAAGGGGAAGAGGAAGTGTGGGCTATGGACGATGGTACGTTGTATTATTTTAGTTTTTTAAATTTTTACTCGAGCATATATTTTTCTAACAGATGAAGATAGAGTCGGTGAAGAATCTTTCAAGAATTTTCTAGAAAATCAAGTTAAAAAACAGAAAAGTAAAGCTAACGTACAAGACAAACCTTCGACTTCAAAAATAACATAACAAGTTTATCATGAACTTGTATTTATAAATATATACAAATATATATTTATTAATTTTAAAATGTACAAAAATTAAAAATATTTATTTTATACCGAATAATATAATTTTATAACGTGGAAAAAGATCAATCGTCGTCTTCCGATTCCGGAGGATCGAAATCTTTCGTTTTCACATCGGCGTCTTCTCCGTACTGTATCGTCGTGTCTATCGTGAAAAGTACATCGCCGAGATTTCCCTCGTCTCTTATATCGAGAGGATAGAATCTGACCAGACTGAAATCGAGAACGAGTCCTCCGATCGCTTCGGTCAACCGTCTATATCGTTCGCTCCATTTAGACGTATCGGGTTGCAGATCGGCTAAAAGCGTATGGGGATCCGGTTCTAAAAATCTTAAATAGATTATTTTAACATACTGGATTTTATTCTTCGAATATATATATATATATGTATACCTGTCTAGTTGTTTCTTAGCTGTTTTACTCAGTAAATCCATTTTACTCAGAATATTCACGTGAGGTAATTCGAGATTGACCATAACGCTCAACGCCGCCATCGTTCCGGATAAAAACTTCGGTCCGTCGGTCATGAACTGTACGTCGGCGATATAAACCGAACATAATCTAAAATTCCAATTCTGAAGCGTATCGACTAGCTTTTTAATGACCGTTAAATGCGTGTATAATTCGATTTGACCCGGGCAGTCGAATAATATATAATCGTCTTCGGTATCGCCCAGTCGTTCTCGTAACCAGTCGGCGTTTTCGACGAGGTATCTTTAAACCGACGAAAAAAAATTACATTTCGACATACGACGAATGCGAAGCGAAGCTTACTCGATACAGAACACTAAACCGCCGTTCGGTCCGAATTTCAATTCTTCATCTTCCATCGTATCGTCGACGTCGATTAATTCCCTAATATCTACAAACGGTTCATAATCGAAGTACTCGGCGGCAGGGTCTAAATTGACTACTTCGATATTTCTATTTATATCGGCTGCATGTTGAACTACCGCTGAACAATAGGTAGACTATTTGTAATAAAGAATAATTATTTTAGGTTAACTTCTTTTAAAAGTTAGGTTATTTTCAGCGTTCTTAAATATATTTTAGATATTTAATCTTATTTTTCTATACCTTTCCGCAACCGGCAGGTCCTATAACAAGTTGTCCATATCTCATTTTTTTTTGTGGTAATTTCAATAATGTTTTTCTAATAAATAACTTATTAAGAAAGAATAGCTTCAATGCAACGAAATGTTAAATCTACAGCAATCCGAATTTAGCGGTTTAACAAACGACCAATTGCAAGTGAAGATTAATCATATAAAACTAAATATTGTAGAGGTTTGACGTTCAGAGATGACATCGTCTCAATTGTAATTCGAGTATTAATTTTTTCAGATATTAGTTTTTTTTTGGTACAAATCATATTTTCACAATGCCGGTAAAATATCACATTTAATACTATAAAAAATTGCGAGTTTATTTCATCGAGTAATTTGTATTTTATATTTTATGGGTGTGGTGTCATTCGGTAGGCATATCATTCGAGTTTTTTGGAACCGCAACAATCGATTGGAAATATGGCGATATTGCCGTTTCGAACGCAATTTCGAGGCCCTGCTCCGACAAACGTAACATCGGAAATAGATATTATCGACGAAGCGTTGTATTATTTTAAAGCTAATGTTTTTTTCAGAACTTATGAAATAAAGGTATCCGTATAGAAATCGGTCGTCGATCGTTGAAAACAAGTTTAATTTAAAAATATTTTCAGTCCGAAGCCGACCGAGCGCTCATATACGTCACGCTCTACATAACCGAATGTTTAAAAAGATTACAGAAATGCGCGACACGGCAACAGGGGTTGAGCGAGATGTACGCGCTCGCGATAAGCAAGTTCAGCATACCCGGAGAATCGGGATTTCCGTTGAACGCGGTCTACGCCAGACCGACCGGTTCGACCGACGCCGGTCAGTATTTCTTTTCTCTCTCTCGCTCGAACAGTAGCGTAAAAGTGATATTTTGTAGATTTCTTACGGCAATACATACAACAGTTACGACAAGAGACGGGAGTACGCGTCGTCGAAAAAGTATTTTCGACCGAAGACGGAAAACCGAGTAAATGGTGGTTGTGTTTTGCGAAAAAAAAGTTCATGGATAAATCTCTGTCGGGACCGGGACAATAAATTCAAAATGAATTATTCCTTCGTTTTTGTTTATAGCGAAAGTATACCCTTATGCAGAATAATTATTTTTGTATTTATATAAACTATGTGTGTAGTATGAAAATTTATTTACATGTCTGATTTGCTGTAAAAAATATAAACATCTTTTATACATTTTTTTTTTGAATGAGAGTTTAAAAACGAGTACTGTATTATCAAATCGATTATATATAATTGTATGACTAAATTTTTGTTAGAGATTTAGTTGTAATTAAATTCATTTAAGAGTAAAACTGTTTTTTAAATATATAGTCGAGTGTATTAGTTAATGGTTTTATATGTATATATGAGGGTCGTTTAGTAAGTATGGTAAATTTATTGTTTAATTTAATTAATTAATATAATTAAATTTTTCAATTTAGTTTTTCTTATTTTTTTACCATACTTATCAAACGACCCTCGTATATATATATATATATATATATTTATTAAAAACAACACTCATATATATATATATATATTAAAATACACCGTTACAAATGACAAGTATATTTATTTGTATCATAATTGTAGTTGAGACTCGTGTATATATATATATATATATAGTATAGGAGACGACAGAGTCCAGTGATGTACTAACTGTTTGTGTTTATTCATGTTAACATAATATTTTTTTTTATTGCATCAAACACGAAATTTCTGTTATGACATTTGAAAGGTTATGTAAAAAAGCATGTACCGGGGTAAATCTGTTTGAAAGTGAATCATTTTGAATATGATGGTTGTGTGTTTAAGTGAAAAGTATATATATATTTTAATAGAAATTGTCACATAGTGATCGTTTATCGAAGGTGATTTGAACAGATTAATTTATATTATGATTTAGGTAATAAATTTGAACGTTTTTTCAGCATGTTTACACCGAGTACATTAACCTCATAAAATTTGTGTACTATAGGTGTATATGAACATTCGTACAGATATATTTTGATTATAAATATTCCAGTATCGGGTCGATCGATCGCATATAGAATAAAAAAAACTTTCATATTTTACATTTCACCTAATAAATTTTTAGCATATAAGTTTAACAAATTAATTTTCACCCCTAACACCGCGATCGTGTCATAAAGTGTTCAATAATCACTTATTCACTTTGTCGTTTATAGCAATAACAGGCTAATGCGTGTTTCGACGGCGATGTTATTATCGTCAGAGCCTTTTTGTTTTAACATTTTATAATAAAAAGGCTCTGACGACAATGACTTCGCCACAGAAACGCGTATTAGTCCGATTATTGTTATAAATAACGACGTGAACAATAAGTGACTATTGAATATTTTATAACACATGGAAGTGAAAATTCGTTTGTGTTAAAGTCAATTTGCCACAGTTCCCAAACAAACGGTAGTATTATAAGTATTAAGAGAGGAAATGAAAGGGATCGTTCAGTAATTAGTACCGCATACAATGTACGTGTAGATATTTAAATAAATAATAATATTGGAAGTTTTGTTGTTTTTTTTTATAACAAAGTCGAATTATGTTGTTTTTTTCATCACAACTGAACTGAGCAACAATCGTTATTTGAACTATACAGTAATTATTACGAACATTTTAGATTAATCATTCTTATTGTTTTGAAATTTTCTTATTTCTGGAAAAATAGTTAAAAATCGTGTTTTCTAATAATACATGTTTATTATTCTCGGTTGATTTCGAATGAATTTTCAAAATTTTAATTTTTGACTTTAAAAAACAACGATTTATAGAATATAAAATTTCATTGAAAATAAACATTGTCAAAATGTCGATTAATATCTAACACAATATAAATCAAAATGCTGATTAATATTCTATTACAAACATTTTATATATATAAAATGTTTGTTAGATATTGCAATAGAAATTACAAAACGTACGAGGGTCGTTTGATACGTATGATAAATTTCTTTATTGTTTAATTTAATTAATTAAATTTTTCAATTTAATGTTTCTTACTTTTTTAGCAAATTTATCAAACGACCCTCGTATATAATAATATAGATGATAAAATGGTATCGAGTCATTAATCACAATAAATTAAAAATGTCTATTGTGATTAGTTTAATTAATTATTAATTTTATAAAACTGAAACTTGTATGTTTCATTTAATATTTGGCACGCGAGTTATTGTTCAATGAGAACGATGCCGATAAAGCACGGATATTGTTATATTTGTAGTTCATGAATTATTTGTAACTTTGCGGTAAATTTATTTGTTTCTGTTTTAAATACATTATATTGTTACTTCGTATAAATAAATTTTCGAGTATCAATATAGTGTTATTTAACGTGAGGATTTTAAATATGACTTTTTATTTTGAATTATAGACTTGAACTTTGTTTTGTGTTATTTTAAGTGCAATTAAAATTCATTAAATTGATATTTATGTTTTTTTTTTCAATCTATGCAATTTTATTCGACTTCCTATTATAACTTTTCATAATCACTTAACTTAGTACAATTAGATTAATGAAATTATATATATATATATATATATATATATATATATATATATAAATAAATAAAAATTCTATGTAATATCAGATAATTTAAAAAAAATAATAATAATGATGTGGCTAAACTGTGCGATCAAAGTTACGCCACTGTCGTATGTATTTTTAAGAGAAGGGGTAGGATGTCAGCAAGGTTCTGTATTATTTACGTGCCGTGTAAATTATTATTCGACGTGTTCAGTGCACTCCGTACGGTCAGAAGATCTGTCTGTGCGTTTGTTAATGCAACAATACTTAACCGATCGTTTTGGTTCAGATACAAACCAACCATGTCGATGCTAAACGAAGAAGAAACGGGCGGTATGAACGGAACGGGCGAACCGTGCTTCGGGCTCGAGTTGCGTCAGTGCCATCGAGATCCTGGCACGATGACCGATGAACTTACTCTTCTCCCGAATACAGACCCTGTGCGACGAGTGCCGGCGTCGACGTCGTTTCAGAACGCCGAACATTTTCTCGGCGACATGGACGCGTGCTTCAGCGCGTTCGACAAAGACGGGTACGGTAAATAAAATACACTCGGCAGTAAATGAGAACACATATGTGACGATGAAAAAAATATTCGTAGATATCCAGTCGTTTTGTTCTGTTGCTATTTTATATTACGTGCTTGGGGTTTCTTTTTAACATTTACACGCTCTGCTTCGACGAACTGTCGGTTTAACGAGAACTCTGCGTTTGTTAAGTGTTTTGTGCATTGTTGTGACCGCTTTTATAGATCGCATCAGACGCTTTGTTTATTTCATTTATTCGTTTTTGTATTTTCTTTAGTTTTCCTAATAGAAAAATATAAATACTGGAAAAGTGTCTGTGAGATTGTGCATAATTTTTTTTGTCTAATATATATATATGTGCACACACATGTATGTATGTATATATGTTTATTTACACAAAATATTGATGTTTTTTTAATTCTTATGTTAAAATCTAAATATAATTCAAAAATAAAAAAATTGATTATTAATAATAAAACTTAATCGAGTTTAATAATGTTTTAAATTAAAGTACATTTTTTTGAAAAAAATTGTTATTTTTTAAGTGTAGATAACACAATATTGGCATTTTATTAAGTATGTATGTACATATATATATATATATATATATATATATATATATATATATATATATATATAAATAAAAATGTATGTATGTATGTACATATGTTGGGTCGATAGATGTAAAAATAAGTAAATATATGTTTTTAGTAATTGGTCTCTCAAGTTTAGTGCATATTAATTTTAGATAACATTGTATGTGTGTTTTGTATATATGCATGCATGTGTGTGTGTGGTGTGAGCATTGAATTATAATGTTTAGATAAAAGTAATTATAATTATTTTTATGAAGTATTAATTATCCTAAACATATTTTACATTAATTGTCTTTTAAAATGATGTTTCCTCAGTTTTTATCATTATTATTATTATTATATTAGTGATTAATTCATATTTACAAATAAATTATCATTTCATTAATGTGTCATTTATATATATATATATATATATATATATATATATCTATATATATATATATATATATATATAAATGTGCTTATGTATGTATAGAAATTGAAAGTAAAAAACATAAAATGAATCGGTGCTTCTTATATAAACCTATTTACCTAGATTACAATGTACACACGTATGCTTTATTACCATTAATAAATGTAATCGTATTGATACATACATATTGCTGTATACGTATTGTAGAATTGAAAAATAATTAAAAAATTACAATGTACGTCTATGCTTCATGTCGAATCTTATGTCTGTAAGTTCGATCTATTTTGAAGGAAATGCATGTGTGTGTGTGTGTGTGTGTGTGTATAACTACATATGCCATGAATGACTGTTTAATTAGGGGAATTACCCATTTTTTACATTTCACGAGAATGTGTAGGCTAAATACTCTCGAATGAATTGCAATTGGGAATTCTGTACATTTATCTTGTTGCGTATTATTTGTTTCTACTGATTCATTTAATTCATATTAGGAAAGTGGGGGAAAACATAATTTTTGTTCTGAATAATGTATTTAATATATTAATTTTATTATATATATGTATATATATTATATATATATATATATATATATATATATATATATATATATATATATATATATATATATATATATATATATATATATATAAATATATATATATATATACATATACACACGAGGATCGTTTGATAAGTATGGTAAAAAATTAAAAAAAATAAATTGAAAAATTTAATTTCATTAATTAAATTAAACAATAAATAATTTACCATACTTATCAAACGACCCTCGTATGTATGTATGTATGTATGTATGTATGATGTGTGTGTGAACGTGCATATATAAATATATATATACACATATATATCCCCTGTACATATACATAAATTATTTACAATATTAAAAAAATTATGCAAGTTGGCAGCCATATAATATTTTATGGGAATTGATTATTTTTATTTGAGATGTGATATTTTATAGCATTTAAAGATCATTGTGAAGATACTTATTAATAATGATTATTATCGGTTTACCGAAATTGTATTTCATTGTTATTCTCTCACCTTTGAAAATAGAAAATTACAAATGTGCGTGCCTAAAATACACCGAAGTTTCTTGAAAGAGGAAAATTATTTAGTAATAAAGAAATTAAGTATTTTACATATATATATATATATATATATATATATATATATATATATATATATATATATATATATATATATATATATATATGTAAATGCATGCATATATACACACTCATAAACCTTGTATAATAGAATTGTTTGTAAGTAATAAAATTAAAATAATAAGTAAACTTATTAAAAAAATTGTCTGATTAAATTAGTATTGAAAACTATGGACTGTATTTAACTTTTAAAAAGATATATTGTATGTATATCTATATATATATATATATATATATATATATATATATATATATATATATATATACATATATAAATATGTATAAATTGAATGTATATAAATAAGCAAGTATATACTTTAGATTATTTTTTTTGATTATAACAGACGTCAAGAATTTCGGTTGAATTTTTTTTTCAATCGCTTACAAATTTTACCTCTATATTTATGAAGGCATATGCAATAGTTTATAAAATATGTAATAATTGTTTGTTTCGGAACTGTGACGGATTCACTTGAACACAAATGAATGTTTATCCGCAACATTATAATGGTTATGTATGATGTGTTCTTCGACGATCGCTCGTTACGTTATAAATAAAAAGTGAACAGTGAGTGATTATTGAACATTTCATAACCGTCGTGATGTTGGAAATGGAAATTCATCCGATGCCCTCGAACATTTTGATTTGTATACATTTGCTATAGTTGCTCTTACAATACAGACCGTAAATGTAATTTTGTAAGTATAGTTTTGATTGTTTTATGATGTTTTTTTTCCGATGACTCGAAATAATTGTTTTCGTCTATCTATATTAGTTCATCGATCCGATTTAAAATACATGGATATGTTTTTTTTTTTTTTTTGAAAAAGGTATAGATTTAGTTATTCTTCTGTAAACTGTAATCGAATTTGAAATTGAAATAAGTTTTTTCAAATGGAACAACGTCGCTACACTTGTTCTTTGTATTTATTCATTCTAACCGTATACTATTCGTCACTCGTTACATTATTTGTACGAATTCTTTTTAAGGGTCACATCGCGAAACTCGTTAAACAGTTCGATGGATCGTGCAAATGTAGCCGCCGAGTTTTCATCTTAATATGTGGATTTTGACATTTTCTTTTATTATTTCTGTCGATTATTTTACGTGTAATACGATATGAATCTGTTTATTTTGAAAGGTGTTTTATATATATATATATATATATATATATATATATATATATATATATATATATATATATATATATATATATATATATATATACAATCACGTTCAAAAACATCTAGTTTACATACAAAACGTGAAATATACAAATGTGTGTAAAAACGTCAATTGTAAACTATTACAATGCAAGGGATTTAAAAAACGCATCGAATAAATATATTCGACATTTGTAAATTACAATAGAATGTATGTATGTATTGTATGCATACGAGTTTCGTGTATACTGTTTATTTATTTTTTGCTCATCTGCTGTAATAACTTCTCGATGTGAATAATTTATTTTCATTATTTGCAAGTGTTTTAGATTAGTAGTCGTACTTTTGCTATTTTAAAACGTTCGGTCGATGTTTTTTTTTACTCGTCTAGCATTATTGAAATTAAAATTAATTATAATAATAAGTCATTTATTTCAATCGAACGGATCGTAAGCGGAGTTTTGAGAATGTAGTTGATTTCGAAACATATTGCTGCAAGTATACGCAATCGTATTTTTTATGAATTGTACAATAAAATGTCAAATGAAATAAGTTACTAATCGATGTTTACGTCGGTTCGTATGGCCGTGAATGTGTTTTATTGTATGATATTATTTTTTTTGTAAGATAATAAATATTTTGAAAAGTTATCGAATTCGATTTCATTTTCGTCGTAAGCACTTTGAGTCGTTCTCGAAACGACGATTATTCGTGCAAAAATCCTCGATACGTCCACGTTATTATTGCCAGCGTGTTCGACCGTTGTATAATACTCGATTCCTAATTTGTATTGTATCTTGTTGTTGTGTCTCCGTAATAGTAGCCTAGCTAAAAGTTTCGTTATCTTCGAGTTGCGAAAAATTCGCATAATGCGCCGATATGCGGCTGTTACGTGCGACCCTCGCTGCCTGGTACCGATTTCCAACTTCGACGTGTCGAAATAAAAAAAAATGACGATTTCGCGATTGCTATTAAAGCCACGACGATGGGGTTCGTTTCCGCACAATTTTCGCAGTCATCGACGAAAGTCACGCGACACGAATGCTGAATGAAAGCGGACGAAAAAGACCTCTCTTAAATTCGATACGATAGTGTAAATGGCTCTCTCGTCAGAGTCTTAAACGGGCGGAAAAGTAAACAGGCACGTCGATGTCGATCGAGAATTATTCAAATAGGAATATTATAATAAGTGCCGAACATAATTCATGTTCCGGAGCATGTCGAATCGGAATCGTAGACTCGGGAATGAATAATCACCACAATAAATGACACTTGATTATTTTCAAAGTTATTATTATAATTTAAATTGATTTCGTTACGAGGAAATGTTTTTTTCTTTTTTTTTTTTAGAAAGAGATGATAATTATCGCATTGCCATTATATACTTTTATATATATATATAAACATGAACATGCATTTAAAAGTTATGATACTGAAATATTATAATTAAATTAGGGATGGCTCGCTCAACATAGACGAATTTCGACTCATCTGTAAGGCATTATTTCGAAACGATCGTGGTAAACTTTACCCTCTGGAAGAAAGAAAACTGCGTGATATATTTTCCGTTTTTGATACGAATTCTGATGGGTTTATCGATAGAGAAGAATTTACATTTTGTTGGAATCATTGGATTAAAATTGTAAGTAATTTATTTTTAAATTTACTAATTAGTAAAGCAATAATTTTGTATATAAATATATGTGTTTATATACATATATACATATATATATATATATATATATATATATATATATATATACATATACATATATAAATATATATATATATATATATATATATATATATATATATATATATATATATATATATAAATTATGTTAGGAATAAGAATAAATTTAGATCCCACAAATAACTGAAAATAGATGAACTTAATTACATTTGCATGTAATTGAAATGACTTATAACGTCAAGTTAATATAATAACATAGACAAGTGAATTCCAATTAATCAATGATTATTTATTCAAAATATATCTATTGTGAATGTGATTGCTTGAAACCGTATTGACAATTTAAATACATTCGATTAAATATACTGGATTGACTTTATTGTTCAAGTTAATTTTTTTGAAAATTATACACCGGAAATTGTATTTTTGTACATTAATTGACTCGAAAAAGAATGTATCGACAATTTAACATACTATATTTAGACAATTTTTTTGTGTTTGTATGTATATATATATTTATAAATACATACATACACATACATACGTACAAATGACAGATTTCAAAAATGTTCAAATCTGGACAAGTTAGAACTTGAATTATAAATTTCGATTCGAACTGTTAATTTTGATTGTGAATAAGAATTGCGTTCGCATCGATGAAAATTAAAATCTAAATTAAATGTTTACATACAGCAGCGTCGACAACGTATTTAAATATATTTCTGTTTTGTACGACAAATTCATTAGATCGTTCATCCGGTATCCGCATTTCTAATAGTCGACGTGCAGAACGATTTCATCTCCGGAACATTGAACATCAGCAAATGTTCGGCCCAACAGAACGGTTTAGACGTAATCGAACCCATAAACAATCTGATCGAAACGGTCGCTTTCGACGCGGTGTTCTACTCCCTCGACTGGCATCCGCACGATCACGTCAGTTTCATAGATAACGTGGGGATGAGACCGCTCGACGCGAGCAGTCCCGTTCCGGCCGAACGGGCTCAAGTCTACGATACGGTCGTGTTCGCCGGACCGCCGTTAATGAAGCAGCGACTCTGGCCGAAACACTGCGTCCAGGACACGTGGGGCGCCGAACTGCACGAACAACTCAAAGTAGGTCGATCGTCGTCTTCGCGATCGAAACGACTTTGTTCTAATACGATCTCGATACGATATCAGGTTTTACCGAACGCCGTGAAAGTCTACAAAGGAACCAATCCCGAGGTGGATTCGTACTCGGTGTTTTGGGATAATAAAAAATTAACAGACACGACGCTTTGTGCCCAGCTTCGGCTTAAGAACGCGACCGATATTTATATTTGCGGGCTCGCGTACGACGTCTGTGTAGGTAAGTCGGATTTATATTTTCTTATGCAATTATTTTACATATTCATAAATGAATTTCAATCGTAATAGTTTGTACTTAAACCGATGTCGAATAGTTGATTGTAATTCCGAGTGTGGTAAATATATGTACAGATGTCACTCTATTACCACTAATTAATATAATTACGACAATAGGATTGTATTTAACATCTACAATTAACTTTTTTTTTTTTTTTTTTTTGTAATTTTTCTTGTCGACGATCATCAATTTACAAATGCATATTTGTTATAATGAAAATTAACAAAGTGGATTAGCTCGTTCGTCCCGAGTCCATTTCATTTACGTTGCTTTATATTAAGGTGACAGACTTTTTTCCGATGAAAAAGAGGACAAATAAATTAAAGAAACAAATATTGCAAATAAAAAAAAATATTCTTTGCAACAATAACTAAACAGAAAGCATTATAATATAGTAAGTAGATAACGCAGGCGTGTTACGATTAATTATTATTTAAATATGAATATTTTTCGATCGAATGAATATGTTTTGTTAACGTGTCATTTTCTAACAAAATATTAGAAATATCCGTACAGGAACTATTTTTCATATTGAATTTCACAGCGAGTGCTGTAGCTAGAGAATCAACATTCGGTCTTGATTTTTCAGTTGTCCAAAAATCATTAGCAATTGAAAATACCCT
Organism: Neoneuromus ignobilis; assembly: GCA_029203775.1. Classification (NCBI taxonomy): domain Eukaryota; kingdom Metazoa; phylum Arthropoda; class Insecta; order Megaloptera; family Corydalidae; genus Neoneuromus; species Neoneuromus ignobilis. Next base: position 41,070,856 of record CP092092.1, read on the forward strand.
AGTGCCAAGGCAGCAAAATGTAAATTGGACTAGAAGAAGTAAATTTTCATATCGTGTATGTGCATTTTTGAAATTGTCGAATATTTCCACCCATCTTTTATCAACTTCAACGTGTTCATTTTCCCACTCGACTGATTTTTCAAAATTTAAATAAATATTCAGTTATCTAATTTCTTCAAATAGACAATTGTCGTCTATTTTAATGTCTGGTAGTTCTGTGGATAAAAACTAGATAAAAACAAGAATCAATATCTTTCCAATACACCTGAGACGAAGTCAAAAAGCACCAAATTTTTGTTATTAAATATTTAGAGATTTACAAATTGGCTTTTACATATCGAACAGGAAGATGGTTCGTCAGTTTATATATATATATATATATATATATATATATATATATATATATATATATATATATATATATAAATTTATATATATAATATTTTATTTGATATGTGCAAAGACAGACACTTTTGCACGGTACAGGATTTCCTATTTTCACAACTATTATTGAAATTAATATGTTTTGTAATAGAATTGCGAATTTTTACGATAAGTTGAAATTGATAAGACGTTATGTTTTCCTAAGACGTTATGTTATATATATATATATATATCTTTGATATATATATATATATATATATATATATATATATATATATATATATATATATATATATATATATATATATATATATATATATATATATATATGTATATATTAAATTAAATTACAAAATTTATTATTAAAATATAAAAATCGTTCGCTTTATTGTATGATATTTTTGTATAGAATCTTGCGTAATTAAAAATAGATTATCCTTTTTGTCATTAAATGTTTCACGCATTTCGCATGTACATTACATATTACGATCGTTTGAATAGGTGCGACGGCCGTCGATGCCCTCGCCATCGGCTATCGTACGATTCTCTTGGACGATTGTAGTCGCGGTGTCGATCTACAAGACATCGAAAAGACAAAGAACACCGTAATAAAAAATAACGGCGTTATCGTCGACTCCAGTCAAGTTAAAGCTATGGTCGAAGGGCGCGACAGGCGTCCAGAGCTCGGCTATAAACTCGCTATGGAATTGAAAACTGCCGCGGCCATATTGAAAACGTGAATATTGCAGTTTCGACGATTGATCCTTTTTTTAAAAAACACGGTCTTATAACACATTCCTCGTTGTATTGATTATTTGCTAAATATGGAGTCGGTTCGATGGATATCTAATTAAGTAAATATTATATATGTAGCGATCATTGCTTTTTCATCGAGATGTGATTATTTGTCTGTGAACGGAAAGAATCTCTAAACGTACTTTTAGTATATTTTTATCGTTTAAAAAGTCTAGCATTTTTCTATTATAGAAAAAAAAAACATTCGGGGTTCGCATTTATCTTCTTGTTATTATTGTTATTATTTTTTGCATTAGCTACTACTTTAATTATCTGTCGAGTAGTTTTTAGTCGAGTTCGAAATTTCAATTTATAAATTAAGCTTTATTTTTATATGTAACTTCTGAATACTAAAAGATATGATGGTGTAAATGAAAATAATTGAAAATTATCTTTATAAATAATTTTATCGATAACTTTTTTCAACCACGTTCGGTATCGAGAAGTATTCTTAATTTTATAGAAGGAGTGAGAGAAGAAAGTATTTTTGCAAACTAATCGTTCAGTATTTTTTCAGCACGATCGTTACTTAAATTTTTAATACTTTTTTACAACTTTATTATTATTATTATATATTCTATAGTAAATATTTTTATAAGTTTTTTACATTGTTTTTTAAATTATTATTTGCTATATATTAAAGATTAAGAAAGTGAGGATTTTAATTAAATTACAATCAGTAGAAATATTTTATTTTATAGTTTAATAATGCTAATTCACCTTAATATTTTTAACTGTGAAAGTTATTTTATAAACACGTCGTTTGTAATAATCGTTTTTTTTTAAAAAAAAAAATATGTAAAATATGAATTTGCTAAAACTTTGTTAATTTAGATAATTGGATTAAAATTATAAGAGTAATTATTTGCGTAGGCAGCTGAAATTGTTAAGTGTTTAAACTTTGTAGAGCAAAATTGTGCATATATATATATATATATATATATATATATATATATATATATATAAATAAATATTTGTATATAGATTTTTTTTTTGAATCGTCGGTGCCTTATCATGACGAATGTTGTATTTTCTAAGTAAAGATATAATAGTTGCAAAATTTTATTGCTTTCTTAAACAATGTCATCTTTAAAAAAAAGCTAATTTATGATACATGACATGAATTTGTATTTGAATTTTATAAACTTGAACATTTTTATAGTAGAAATCAACTCGCTGACTTGTTTTATTGTTAAACGTTTTCGAAATTTAATTTTTATACGAAAAGTTCGTACGTTCTATTGAACATTCAAAAAGTACAAAAACTATAAATGTTCTTTTTTTTAGAAAAAAAATCATTTCTATTATAATGACAATAACCGAAACTGTGCTATATAAACAGTTTTTTTTTTTTGTTTTTTGTATTTGAACATACACTTTTCTATTTTTTTCATTTTTTTACTACGTAATTTATTATTATTCTAAACGGTATTACATGTCAAATATGTTTTAACGTGTAATATAGTGTAGTACTTACGAAATTAACGGCGTAACGAGGGATCTCTTATCTGTTCTTGTCATGGATAAGAGATTTCTTTGTTTGCAATGATACTACGTTAAAATGGCGTCTGTTATTAAAACATGTAGTTTGTATTTATTTTTATTTTTTTAGAAAAAAAAAATGTAAATATTGTATATTATAAACTGCTTGTTTTTTTGTAAAAACATATCTTTATCCTATCGAGAACTTTTGAATAAACAAAATATTTATCACAAAAACACATTTATGAAATAATTTTTTTACTATATATACACATACACGTATATGTATATAACCGACCGGTGTTGTGTAGTAGTATTACTGCTCGATATGCGAGATAAATAAATAAGTTCGATGCCGGTCGGAAATATAGGACGGGCGGGGCTCTTTAGCCCGAATAACAAATCTTCGCCGACTCTCATGATCGACGTGGCGAGTAAGACCGACAAATACCAATAAACGGTAACATTCGTTAGGCTTTCTTTCGTCCAGAAATGCGCTCTGGCGAGCTGATACGATGACGAGATACATACATACATACGTATGTGTGTACACATATGCATGCGGACGATACGAAGGACGACCGTTGGCCACCGTTAACAAAAAAATGTATCTCATTTAAATGCGATTATGTCGATCGTGAACTTGCTTTTCAAATTTTAACATAGTATCGGTTGTATATGACTGTACTTTTTAAAAAATAATAACTGTTATTATTTCAGAAGCAAATCTCCTCTTTTATATTTTATTTGTAGGAAAAGAGTGTGCACCTATTAAAAATACATACACAGTTTATATATTCATTAATGTTACATAAATTTGTGAAACGTGTACGTAAATAAATATTTTTACTAGTTAAAATGTGGTATTTATTATTTATCTTGCATATAATAAATTTGTGTCTATTTGCAAGTGCAATCTTGTAGTGTCTTCATGCGTGATACGTCATTTCACAGCTGACATAATCAATTATTACTGTTCGGGCATACATATATACACGTTTGTATATGTGTATGTATGTAAATAACTATATTCGCGAGTAACCAATGCCTCAGTAGATATATTCTATTGAACACTATTGATTTTCTTTTCAATCGCGATACTGTATTGTTGTTTTCGTCGATGAATATCGATGAAGAATTATACCAAAAATAGAGTCTTTATAATGAACGCCATTATTAATATTTTAATTAAAAACAGTTATTTGAATGAAATGTTTATACGTTCATCACTACTATGAACGACATTGTTCATTAACTACATAATCATCATACAACACACGTATACATATATATAATATATATATATATATATATATATATATATATATATATATATATATATATATATATATATATACATACTCGTATATAATTATTGTTCATATACTGTATATTCAACCTTTATCGAATCCGTTGTTGAAAAACACTGCTTTTTAAATTTCCAATATTTTTACATCTAATTTCCTCAACGTTAGAATTGAAAACAAGTCGTTTGCATGTATTTTCTTCGTGAAACATTTCTATTATCCGTCGTTTTTCATATACGGCGGAAAGTGAATGCAATTTAAATAAAATAAGTCACAATGAATGTGTTCGATTCGACGTTAATTCTCTATTTTCCATATTTATTTTTATCATGAAAAGACGATCGTTAGAGTGAAGCATCATGGGCTATTCTGATGAACAATCAAACGTGTAACGATTTTGTAATGAAAGTTTCAAACATTCAATCGATCGAACCGACGGTCTACTCTGACGAGTTCATCCGACGACGATCAATAATACCGATAGTATTTGAAAATTTCGACAGTGATTCGATATTGACCCGTGTAAAGGTTCTCTACTGTTTTCGTTTACAAAAAGAAATCTCAGCCCTCTTTTGTACGACACAATATAATCGAATAAAGAAATAATGTGTCAGTCGTAATTGTAATTGTTGAAAAATTAATACGGCCGCCTGGACGCGAGGGACGTGGAAGAAAGACCGGGACGCAACATACGATATACAAAGAAAGACGCGCAGAGACGATACACGTACGACAATTAAGACACAAAAAAGGTTATAGGGAATATAATAAATGTAAAAAAAACGATACGTTTTAAGGCTTTTTTTCATTGCGTTTTATCGATCGGTTTATAGATCATAATATATTACAAATGATATTAAAAAATTAGCATTTCGCCAGTAAAGCTCGATTATTGCAGTAAATATTTTTATGCGTTCGTTTATTGTGAAAAAGTCTGATTGAATGACGTCAGAATACGCATATATAAAATTCCCGTTAGGATGTAGTAAAGAACGAATCTATCCCGAGACAAAACAAGTTCAAAGGTAAATTTACATTCCGTTTTTTTTTTTAAATTGTTTAATAAATTTCGGATACGTTATTGTTGCTCAATATGAATAGTATCATAAATTAAACCGACGAAAAGACAAAGTACACATCACGTGCCATAATAATTATACTGTGTGTATGTATGTTTGTATGTACATATGTATATATACATGTACTTGTATTCTCATACATACACGTGTAATTTACGTGAGATGTGTTATCTTTACAAGCGAAATTCAGTTGTAAATACAAGAGATAAACGACATTTTATTGAAATATACATTCGCTACTTAGAGATGACTGGCGTTTATGACTTCTATTATAATTATGCGGAGAGCAATAATTGTTATTCACGTTGACACCGCCGTGAGCACATTTTCAAGTGTGATCGTCGTCTCGTATCGAATTTTTCGTCGAAAACTTAATTTCATTGCACGTTTGTTTCATTCGCTGTTAGAGATGTAGCCACTTCGAGGTTTCTTCGAATGTTGCGGAAACAAGTTATCAAAAAAAGAACATCTAATGTAACCGAACAGATCTGTCCATTTTTTTGGACATTTCATACAGTAAGTATTTTTGTACGTACGTGTTGATCGTGTAATAATTATAACAATAGATAATAGATAACTTGTGGTTTTGGAATAAAGTCATTGATTGTGAATTGAACGTATCGATATCGATAGTATCTTGTTTTAATTTCAATGCGACCATCGTGTGAGACGGAACCGAATTCCGTTTATGTTATTGACATTGTTCATAGGTATTTCTTTTAATTAATGCGATCGGAAGCATGGAAAATTACAAATAATACGTATTAAAATATAACCGATACGAATTAAAAACGTTCTTTGTTTAATGGTAGCTTTCGCAATCGTTCTATTTCTTATTGTAACGTTAGATCTGTTTGTGAAAATGAAATGCTTCGATTTTTTCCCTCTAAACTAAATTTTTGTAAAAAAAATCTCAATTCAATTTCAATAATTCACTTCGTGTTTCGCTGTAAGAAGAACGGTCGTATGAAATTTAAAACGAAATAAATTCTCTATGTACATACATGCATATATCCGTTTGAAATATTTTTCTTATATAGTGAGTAAATTATAACGATTGACGAATGCACGAAATAATTTTGTAACTAAAATTAGATCTTAATTATATTTCGTCGATTGCAGTTTTATTTCTATATTATAATTATTGGATTTATTTTTATGTAAATTAGTCGTAATTTTAAATAACAAATTATAAAAATGAATTTTGAAAAATTGTGTTCTTTCATTATTAAATAGACTATCGGCCAGAATATAAAATAATCTTTTTTATGTCTTCATTAATTGACGTTCTGAGTGATATTTTATAGTTTTTCTGCAAATTAACACATTCTATCTTCATCGTTCTATAATTACATAAAGAAATAATATGTATAAGAATGTAATTATTGAATTTAATTTGTTTGAACTCGTGTGTATGTATGTATATATATAAAATAATGTGTGTGTGTGTGTGATGTACTGTCAAATAAAAACTTGAATTTTTAAAAAACAATCAGTCCTTTTCTATATGTTTTCAGAAATATTAACATTCTTATTCTAGGAAATCATCGACATCTTCCTAAATATTTTTTATATTTCTTAGCTACTAATCAATCATTTTTGTTATCCGTGTATTGTTTTTTATTTTTCATTTTTTTTCTGTGCAATTTCATTTCAAATTTCTTATTTTTTTTTTGGTCTGTAACTGTCATTAGTTTTAGTATCTGTACTATCTTCTTCTTTTTTCATACGACATACATATGTATATACAAATATATATATATATATATATATATATATATATATATATATATATATATATATATATATATATATATATATATATATATATATATATATATATATATATATATATATATATATGTATATGTATATGTATAGTGAATCAACTATATATTAAATCAATTCAGTTTAGTAAATAATTATGTACGCGCTTGTCAATAAATACCGTTGTTTAGTAATTGAACAGAAAGTACTCTGCGAAGGGCGGAATCGACATTCCCAAATATATTTCGTAGCGAGTGTGTGCAATCGAATCGAGCATTGATTGATTTCGCATTACGATCGATATTGTTTCTATCAAAACACATATGAGGAAATTACAAGCTGACAATTTACGCGGCGTCCTTATGCCGTTCGAAGCGTCTCGACGCTCGGCGATTCCGTATCGCTTCGGCGTCGCCCTTCTTTGTTGCGGCGCACTCGTCAATTGGCTCGGTCTAGCGGATGTCGCTCCGGTGCGTTATCTTGGCATTGCCTGTTTAGCACTGGGCTCTATATTTATCGCCGTGGCTGTTATTTTTTGGATACGGCAAGCTCCGCATTACGAAGACGATAATAATCAGGTTCGTGAACAACAGTGAACACGTATGAAATTATATACGTTTATACACTTTTAAACACGCACACATATATCGTTCCACAACAAGTATTTGTTTAACGATGAAGACGACGACGTGTCGCTTCTGTTATTGAAATTAAACAGACGACGGTTGAAAAATACACAGTTAAAATAATGTTCTTTAGTTGTCAGGTGCTGTAATGAACCGATGGCTGTGTAAATTAAAATGTCCATTTATGCAAATGCGCCGAAAACACGATTATGTGACGGTGCTTAATGTCGTTTAAATACGTTTTTTATTTTTGAAATTAATTTTATAAAACGGACTATTGTCATAGCATCGTTGACAGCTAATTTTACGGTCATTCATAATAAGGTAAATAATAGGAAATGTTTTTTGAAAAACGAGAAATAATGACTGCACGCACGCACGCACGCACGCACGCACACACACACACACACACACACACACACACACACACACACACACACACACACACACACACACACACACACACACACACACACATGTATATGTATATATATATACACACATTGATTTGTTATCGATGTATAGAGGTGTATTTAATTAACGTGTTATTTTTAGACTATCGGAGATCATGTTCATGTAATCAACATAGACGAAAGTGTGTGCCCGAAACCGCCAGACTATGCGACTTTATCTGAGATTCCTCCGCCAACATACGATGTCGCCATTGCACTGGATCCATCTTTGTTGTTTAACGAATCGAAGAAGACTGTTTCATCTAAAGAAAACGAAAACGCTCCGGTTCCAGTTCATTTTCCAATTTCTAATTGATTTTTTTGCGAAAAGAAATATCAGTAAAATACAATTATTGTTGTGAACGATCGATATTTTTATATATGTATGTATGTGTTGTAAATTCGTTAACGATAATAAATAGTTTATGAAACGTATTTGTAATTAATGTACAATGTCTGTTGATTTTATTTATCTCGACACGATCGACAATTAACGTCTCGATTTTTTTATTTTTTTTTTGGTGCGTTTTCACCCGTAACCCTGTTGCATTGTTGTAGCGAGAATCGTTAAAATATTCGAGATTTATTTTTCGCCTCGGCGATTTTCAATTTTTGAATCGCACGCAGTAAAAAGAAGACGACGACACGTGATCGGCATAAAACGATCGATTGGTCGAACTGTGAACACCAATCAGCCGAGTTTGTGTAGAGACGCTTGCCGTTCTATAGATTGCAAACCTGTATGTTTTGTACTGTTTGTCGTGTCCGAGCGTAAATGTGTTCGACGTGTCGCCTTCTATAATTGTAAATATTGTGATTTAAGTCAGAAATGCGGAATGATATAAATCATAATGATTTTGTTTCTTAGCTGACCGTCGTTTCCGATAGTACAGATTGTTGAAAGTGCATAATGTTTAGATAATTATCAAGATTTTAAAGTGTTAGTATATGTATATATGGTCGAATTGTAGACTGAATAATAGTATTAATTTGTAATTGATTTTTAATTTAAATAAGATATGGTTAAAGGTAAGTTTTGAACAGATCGATGAATATATACGGTACGTGTGTATATTTTATGTACTTAATTCGTTCTGTATAGGGAAATAATATATGTAATTGTTATTTATATATGTGTCTTTTTCTACCACCGCGAAGTAATACGATGTAGGTCGGATATAAATTTTATTACATTACCGATTCGTTTACATTGAAATTTAATTGTATTACATTTTAATTTTAGCGCTAAGAAATCCGACGGTACGTCGTGCCCGTTCTAGAAAATCTAAAGTAAAAGACGCGTCCGGTGAGAAACGAGAGCCTTTTTTGTCTCCGAATCGTGATGAGATCGGACTCGAAGATTGTGTCGGAACTCTTGCTCACACGCCGTCTCCGAAGAACGGACCGTCGAATCTTTTTCCAGACTCTGCGAAAGACGGAAGGACGATCCGTAGATTTTTCAGAGTCGTCGACCTGACGAGCGTAACCGAATCTTGTGAAAATTTCGAAAAGGGCGATTCGGAAAATGTTCTCGACGTGCGAGAAGTGAACGGACAGTTAAAACCTCCGGCCGAGTGCGAGATTATAACGGACAGTGAGTTGTGTTTTTTTATCGGAATCTGTCTTCCTGTCGTTCTTTTTTTTATCGTTTTATTCTATGTTTTTTTTGAGCGCGTTCAGTAAGTTTTCCGACGCGCCGATTATCCTACCGTACTCTTTTTCGGCGTCCGTTATCGCTCTGTCGTATCTTCTGCTCAGCAGGGTTTCGCGCGCTATCGTTTCGTTCACCTAGACGTGTAATTTATTCGTTACTTTCGATAGAGATTTAAAATCCTCGTCGGCGTGTTACCGTGGCGAGCGCGTAAGTCATGCGTTCTATTTCGTTTTGCAGCTCGTCGCGTTGCTTTCCGTGCTCTCGGACGGAAGCGTCGATGTCGTGTTTCCTGGTTTTTATGTCGTGCAGGTGTTTCGCGAGCTCTTCTCCATAATTTCGTAATTTGTTTTCGGTTTCGTTCATAGACTTCGGTTTATTGTGTTATCGGAGCTCATCGTTCTCGTTTGTTTTAAAGATAATTTAATAAAAATATTTTTTTATAATCATAAAACTAAATACTGATAATTTAGTTGTGAAATTGTAAATTAATTGTCAAGCGATGATTGTTTCATTTGTTTATTTGTAATATATCTAGATATCTTTTGAAATCATAAATTTACAAACTGTTGTTATATGGAAATTAATTATGAGAATTTTTACAGGATTTTTAATATACGTTATGCGAATTCTTCTATGAGAATTATAATCGTTCCTTATATAAGATATATATCGTGTAAAGTATTCTAAAAGATAGATTATATTTGTACAGTAAAGTATTAAGTGATGTGTACGATAATTCTGCCGACTACTCGGATGAATATTAAATAGCGATATTAAATTCTTTTCGAGAAGAAATTTAGTTTAGATTTTTTATATATATATATATATATACATATACTTACATGGGCCTCGTTGCATTGGACGTATATAGAATTTATATAAGTTCTAAGTAGGTGTTTTTAATGTATTTTCAATTGACATTAGTTTGTATTAAGTGCGTCGGGGATTAAAATTTGTAATTGTTTTTGTTTTTCAGAACCGTGCCGTGTTACTGAAAAACAAATAATTGTCGAAGGAAAGTTCACAGCACCGGCTATTTCACATAGTGTAGAACGAAGAAAAAGGTAAAATTTAATACTTAAATAGTACTTCGAGTTCGTAATTGATTTGTTAAAATTGTTCTTTTTTTTCAGGAAGAACGGTGTCAAAGCCACCACAGCGGAAACAAATCATAAACTAACAGAATTTTTTCCGGTAAGGCGGTCCGTAAGAAAGACTAAGAAAATCGTTCAGGAGGAGAAACAAAGAAGTCTCGAAGAGGCGGTCAGATTAAAGATTCAGGATGGGCTAGATGTACGTAGTATTATTATAGATGTTTTATATATATATATTATATAATTGAGGCTCAGTGTTTGTAATACAAAAATTTGTAAGCAATACCGATTTTGATTTAAGGTGTGTGAATTTGAAGGAAAGGGTAGAGGTGTAATTGCCACAAGACCGTTTAGACGCGGTGATTATGTAGTTGAATACAGAGGAGAATTAATAGACATGTCAGAAGCTAGACGTAGAGAACTTATTTATTCTAGAGATGGGAATGCCGGCTGTTACATGTATTATTTTAGGTATCGTGGGGATCAGTACTGGTAAGAATTTATTTTTTCAAAATACGTAATGTATTTTGTATAATAATTGTTTACTGTCTATATGTAGAACATTTTTATAGTGTGATTGTTTGATTATATTAAACCGATCGTTTAATTTTTTTTTAAAAAAAAACGTAACATCGATATTTCATAAAACGATTTTAATTCGTTATCTCAGCGTCGATGCCACACCGGAATCCGGTCATTTCGGCCGTCTCGTCAATCATTCTAGAAACGGTAACCTCGTCACGAAAACTCTCGTCGTGTCCGGCGTACCGCATCTCGTTCTCATCGCGAAAGACGACATCGAGCCTAGAGAAGAACTGACGTACGACTACGGCGATCGGTCCAAGGAATCTCTCAAACATCATCCGTGGCTGGCGCTATAAAATTCAGTGACGAAGCGACCGCTCGAAAAGTACGATTTTTTAAAGACTCGAACTCGGCTAAAGAAATCTACATTTTATACGTACGCTAAAGATTTTTTTCGAAAAAGTCGACGGCTTATCTTTTCTACGCTTTTCAGTATAGTTTTGTAATTTTCTTTGTGAGATATGCCGTTTATTTTAAATCGATTGTTTTTCTTTTAATATATTTTTTAGAGTATTATCATATGAATGTTGCACGACTGTTTTTAGGAGTTTGTCGAAAGACGAGCGTACCGTTTAGTATATTTAGAACCGATGTAAATTATTTGAGAATAAAAGATTTTTAAATTACACTTTGTTTTTTTCTTTTCGTACAAAAAGTGTGTTGTTTTTGATTTATTCGATTCATACCTAAAGCTTCTCGGATACATTTTGTCTAGTACTGTGGCAAATTTGCTCTAATATAAACGAATAGTTCACCGCCCCCTGAACACCACAACATTTTACAGACGTGTCCGATAATTACTTAACGTTCGTTTTAATCGTTTAGAAATCGCGATGCATGATCGCTTATAAGCGATTGTCGGCCTCGTAAAATCTTGTGGCGAACGATTCGTTTTCTCGTGTTATTCGAATCTCATAATTACATATTTAAACATGAATATTCGGTGTATGCTTTAATTACTTTAATAAAACGACGATATTTAAAACTTCGATTTCATTTCATTATGTAAATATAGAGCTGATTGCGAGAAAAGATTCTAACACTTATCTATGGTCGATATTTCAGATATCTAATGTGACACGTTATGCTACCTTGACGGGTGGGCATCGACTTTATATATACATTCGTTAGTCTCCCGTTGGAAACTGTTAATATCAGTATTTCAGCAACATTCACCGATACATTTATGCAATTATAATTTTAAATTTCCTTTGTCTTTATATGATTCAAAATTTTTAGTGATAATTGATTTATATTATAATGGCGGCTACGAGGAGACTGCAGAAGGTGAGTCGTAATTTTTAAACAAACTATCTGTACGTTTTCTAGTTTTTCCGCAACGATGATAAGCAACGTGCGATGATAATACAATTTCGAGATCCATTAGTCACTGCTGTTTTATCGATTCGTATACTTATTTTTAATATTTTGTAGGTTTCAAGGTTATGATGAAAGATATTTCAGTCGGTTCTCTAAACGTTCCGTTTCTAGAAGTTTCTATATCGTTCTTTTATTCTTATCGTTCGTTCGATTTCTTTGCAGGAACTCGGAGACATACGCTCGTCCGGTTTAAAATCGTTCAGGGACATACAAGTAGACGAGCAGAACATTTTAACGTGGCAAGGACTGATCGTACCCGTAAGTATAGAGACGTTCGCGAGCGTCGGATCGTCTCATCGACGAACGTTTTTCGCAGGACAATCCTCCGTACAACAAAGGTGCCTTCAAAATCGAAATAAACTTTCCCGCTGAATATCCGTTCAAACCTCCGAAGATAAATTTCAAAACGAAGATCTATCATCCGAACGTCGACGAGAAGGGACAGGTCTGTCTGCCGATCATCAGCGCCGAGAACTGGAAGCCGGCGACGAAGACCGACCAAGGTACCGTCGGAACGTACGACGAGTCGTGCGACGATCGCGTACGTTTCGAAAAAAAAAAACGTTTCCCCGCTTCTCTTGCAGTGATCCAAGCGCTCGTCGCGCTCGTGAACGATCCGGAACCCGAGCACCCGCTCCGTGCCGATCTCGCGGAAGAGTTTCTGAAAGATCGCAAGAAGTTCGCGAAAAACGCCGAAGATTTTACGAAGAAGCACGGAGAGAAAAGACCGTCCGATTGAATTTCGGAGCGCCGTCGACCGGTCCGTCCGGGCGACGTAGAATCCGGTACGTGCGCGCCGTCGCCGCCGCGTATCGCCGGAGACCGAATCACGCCGGTCGTTCTCCCGTCACGACGGCGCGTCGCACGACCGGCGGCGCGGCGCGCGCCTCCGCGTAAAAAAACGCACCTGTAAACGATCGAGCCGAGCGCTCCGGTCGGACCGGCTTTCGATCGGGGCTCCGGTTCGAATCGGTCGTCGTCGTCTTTCGAAATCGTTTCGGCTTACGGAAAGACTCTGCATCAATGAAATATCCTCTGAAACGATCGATAAACGTGTAAAAATCAATAAATCGGTGTAAAACATTTCAATAGCGTTTCATTGAATATCGTTTTTAATGTCATGTACTCCAGTATATATCGCACATACAAAATAATCTAGTATTTGTTTGTTTTGAAACTGCGGCAGATTCACTTCAACATCGATGAATTATCACTTCCGACACCACGATATCGCATAAAATGCACAATAATCACCTGTCGTTCACGTCGACGGACTACTAATGCGCATTTCATCGTCGTCCGAACATTTCATTGTTAACAAAGTCCAAGCTAATTGTTCAAATCGACTTGTATCGATATTTTATGTTTTTCTATCTTTCTTCAATCCGTTTCCGACTCGCGACCGATTCTCTTTCTATTTGTTCAATAATCAATAATCGACGGTGTTTGAAATGTTAACGGCTTTCGGGGATCGGTTTGAAATGGTTGCAAGACGGTCTGAATCCGAGTTCATTACGCGCGGTATATTCCGTGCTGCACGTCATGTTCGCGTTAATAGAATGCAATTTTGTTCTAGACACAATTCTACATAACTTTTATGTTCGTTTAGTTCTTAGAAATTTAAGGTAGTTTTTGTGGAATTTCGGCGAACAGTGACCACATCGAAGGATAGTCATATTTCACGTTCATCGAGTTCGATGTCTTTGATTTTATTAGCGAATTCATATGAATTTCTTAATCGAACGTTTGCTCGATTTTATTTTCATTCGGATAAACTGTCGAATTAATAATCCGGATGTTAAAACAAGTTGACGAGTTAATTGCAGATATTATTCGGTCGCATCTCCTTTCCTTCTCGAAAGAGTCGGCTATCAGTCGGAGACGGATTGAAAAAAAAATAGAAAAACAAAATAGTATTTAAACAATTAGTTTAGATTCTATGACAGTAAAAGGCTCGGGCGACGATGAAATACGCATTAGCCCATTGTCGTAAACGACAAAGCGAACGATAAGTAATTATCGAACGTATTTTATAATAGATTGCGGTGTCAGGGGCGGGCGATAATTTATTTATGTTGAAATATAGTATTTATTATATCGATTGTAGTTTTGTCTTCACGCCGGTATATCCGTTCGACCGTATGCATTCGAATTAAATAAATGCCTGCGAAGAGCTGTGAAAAGATTTTTATAGGTATAGAACATAATTTTTCATCGGAGCGATGGTCGTTTTATGTAAGATAAACAAAATTGAAACAGACCCTTGCATTTAATGTCGTTTTCTTATTTCAATTATCTACATAAAACGATGATGTAATTATGTACTTATTATGTACTGTCTTTTTTATTTGTTGTAAGTATTTGTTGCTTCATTTGTATTCTTATGTTTGCCAAAGTCGGATTAAATGTAGGTATTTGTTTTTAAATATAATAATAATTAAAAAAAAAATGATAATTACGTTGGCATTTAGAAAATACTAAATAAAAATAAAGATAGTGGGTATAATTGAAATACCAAGTTTTACACTCAAGTTGTTATTAACGTTAATTGTTAGTTATTAATAATTTTCTAATTTGAGTTTGTGTAGTCTTGAATAAACATTTATTGAATTTTATATATATATATATATATATATATATATATATATATATATATATATATATATATATATATATATATATATGTACGTATGTAAATGTGTTTTTCTTCTAGTTCTTAAATGTAATTTTAAATAATTTATCCTTTTTTTTGTTTTCATTTTATACATAATATACAGTAACATTCGCCATTATTTGTATAGTATTTGACAGAAATTGTCAACAGCAAGTTAATTAAATTTAGCGATGAAAAATATAGTTTTGTTTGCATTTAATGAAATAATTATTATTAAAATATAAGAATTACCATTTGTAAAATAGATTTAATATAGAATAGCAAATTTAAGTACGTCAGTTACTGATTTTTTGTGACTGTAAAAATACTTATATTTCGCTGATACATGAATATTGTATATTTTTTTTTTTTATTGCATTTCAGTTGTGATTTCTGTAAACGTATAAATGCATCCACGCGTGTGCTTTGGTTGCCGATATACGCTAGTTCATTTCTTTTCAAGTTACATTGTGTCTTATAGAATAAAAGCATATTTTTGATCAGATATTTTTTTAGTATCCTTTTTCATAAAGCACGTTATAAAAAACATGGTGAATCACTGTTTATCGACATGTAATTTTGTTCCTTATATTTATTTTTCAGATCAAGATTTATGTAAAAACACCACTTTAACACTACATTTTTTTTAAAGTGTGCACGTACTATTATTGTCATCGTTCCCTCTCGATCCACCGTTGGGTGAAGGTCACTTTGAAATATACATATAAATATATATATATATATATATATATATATATATATATATATATATATATATATATAAATAATAATTTTCCTTTACATTTAAATAAATCAAATAATTCGTTTAAATCTCAATATATTTATGCTAAAAAATAATTACAGTACATTTCAATGTTAATCGAATGTTAAATGCTTTTAAAATGTATAAATGACGTGTTTTTATTCAAATTTTACACATCGTTTATTTTCATTTTCTATCGTACGTACGTACAATGAAACTATTTGTATATGTGTATGTTTGATTCATGTACGCAGAAACAAATACGTGTAATATCACAATGAAATAATTCAACTAATGAAATAATTCGTGCCTCTCCGTATCTACCGACACGAGCAATCGAGACGACGGTGCGTCGTGTGGATCATCGCTACGTGAATTCGAACATCCGAACCTCGCTCGTGTACGACATTTCGTCTCTAATTCGGCGAATCGACGACGCCTAGTGTTCTTGCCGTTTTTCGTATCCAATCGACAAAAGCGTCGACGCGCGTATAAACGCCCGGTCTGTTTCTTTTCGCGCATCCGTCGCCCCACGATACGAGACCGACGAGCGTGTGCGGTCGCGTTTTATCCGGCGAAGCGCAAGCGAGCGGTCCGCCGGAATCGCCGCCGCAAGCGTCGGTGCCTCCTCGTAAACTGCCGGCGCACACCATGGTGTCCAAGATCGCTTGCTGACGACCGCCGTACACGTCTCCTCGTCGACACACTTCGGATTCGACGATCGGGACGCTAGCCACGTGCAAAAGACGTGCGATGTTATTGAGTTCGTCGCCTTTGAGGGCGCCCCATCCGGTGACGCTGCATCTGGTACCGGGCGGTGGAACACTACGAGATTCCGGTAAGCATATCGACCGCACGTGTCCGTTGAACGAAAAACCAGAAACCTTTAATAATGCTATGTCGTTGCTGTACGGACCATCTGCAATTCAAACCGTGATTAATTTACGAACAAAGTTTATCAATCGCACGCGCGCGTACACACACACACACACATTCAACAATTTGTCGCACTAAAGTTAATAGTTTCTGAATTTTCATTTCTGCAGGACATCACTATTGTATGTTGAATGAAGATTAAGGATCACTATTCATTTGTATATAAATATATATATATATATATATATATATATATATATATCATCATCATCATCATAACGCCCACATCAGTCCACTACTGGACGAAAGCCTATATATATATATATATATATATATATATATATATATATATATATATATATATATATGTATGTATGTATGAATATAAAAAATGAGAAAATTACTTTAATGTTCATAATATTAATGAAAGTGAAATATGGTTTTATTTTTAAATTAATACCGAATTTTTTAAAAAAATAAATATCTACAGAATATTATCATAATTTGACAGTCGAAATTCTGTTTACGAAATTTCAAGTAAAAGTCGTTTTAATATATATGTCTCTTGTTTCTTTTTTCCTATAATAAAAATTAAATATTCTTTTGATTTCATTTTCGTGGAATTTCTTTTTTTTTCTTTTAAGGTTTGACGATTTTTTTAACTATTGACTATCGGTTCCGTTTTTTAAATGAAACGTTTCGTTTGCCGAAGATTTAATCGTGTACAGAAGTTTATTATTTAGCATGCGATCGACTTATTTTATTAGTGATAATTATTCGATTTTGATTTTTATTATCGATTAATTCTGTTCTCCCCCCCTCCCCGATCAACAGTCGATCGAGTACTACAATTGATTTATTTTTTTCATAAATGAGAAAATAACAGTGTTTTAAGCAATCGATCGTTACTTATTATCAAATTAGAACGCAACATATATTATAAAACATAGCAGATTTCACAGTCGTGTATTTTGAAGAAAACGACACGGACATCAAAATGCACGACGACGATATGAAAAAGTGAACGATGAATATCGAAATGTGCGTGCGTGCGTGTGTTTCGTAGACATTGTTACCTTTTCTAAAATCCGGATGAGCGACCATCGTTTCAACTCGTAACATTTGTTCGTACCGATCACGTGCTTCGAGATCATGGTCGCCGGCAATAACTCTCAATGTATCGACACGAACCGGAGCCTGCAAACAATGTGCGGCCGTTACTACCAAGTGTCCGTCGCCTATGATAGCTCCTCCGCAATGGTGGTTCCAGCGTTTTTTATCTTCGTCGAAGGCGGCTATCTCGACCTGCGCATAAATATTTATATATATATATATATACACACGTGTATGTGTTGTGCGTTTATGTGCAAAATATGCGTAAATACCTGCCACGGATACGCTCCGTACGGCGGCACGATCCCGCCGACAATTTTCGGTCCCCGAAACCCTGGCTCGAAGTCCACATCCCGAATGCCGCATATCGTCTTCAACGACGGCGAAACGGGCGCGTCGTTTATGGACGCGGCGATCGGAAATTTCGGATAGCCGCCACTTCGCCGTGTACGTCTCGGCGAGGCTTTCGTCGCCGCTCTAGTTTCACCGATTAATATCGCGAAGCAGATAAACAACGATATTAGCCAAACGAGTCCGGTCTTCAAGTCCATCGTAAACGTTAGAAGCATTCTATCGTCGATCGTCTCGTCTCGTACATCAAATAGATAGATCTGTAATATTGATATTTATGTAGAAATGTCGCGTACGTACGTTTTGCGATTTTATACGAGCAAGCGTGTATTTACATCGTTGGGGTAAATAGTTCTAGTGGGACGAAGTTTACGTGGAGAGTAAGCGATGTTTTTGAAAGAACGCAAAACGGATCGGCCGGGGGGCACAAAAACCGAAAGTACATTTTTTAAAAACGAAAATCGTGTCACGCCGACATTAATTCATCTCGAACGCATATTTTATTCATCGACTCTCGCTATGTTTGTCCGTCCCTCGCGTCGCCGATTAACTCTATTTGATCTCTGATGCACATCTCTTGTGCGAATAAAGATCGTCTTTAAACATATACACACATACATTTATATTATATATATATATATATATATATATATATATATATATATGTATATGTGTATGTATGTATGTATGTATAGAACTCGGTATTCAAATTAAATAGCGACGGCGTTGACAAATTTCACCGTCGACGAACAAATAAATGTTCTTTCGTTCACACATGCCACCGACCGTAATATGTACGGAACCATGCAAATAGCATTAATATTCATTGTTTACACGATCTCTTATCGTTGATTGACGATTGATCTTCTCCTTTTGTAAGAAATTCATTACCGACAATCATGAAGTATGTTTTCGATGCATTTAACCTACTAAATGTACAGTAAAACTCTATTATATATATGCAGATTTTAATTGGTGAACACGTTCTGCAAAGTATATCGGTACGGTGCGATTTTTGTGAATAAATTCAACATTTATATTTATGTATTTGTGAAATTGAAATTAAATCGAAGAACGTAGTTAATCGGGAATTTAATCGACATCGAGATTAATTACACATAAATATATTTTGAAAATAAACGTTTGCGTGTCCTTGTACGTTTCTAAATTTATGAATTTACTCGTTCTTGAAATTGTCAATTTTTCTCAAATGAATTATTTATTTTTTAATTTTAAGTAAAGCCCAACGAAGACGGACAACGTTTAAAATGTTCAAAAGCGGTAAATCGTTTCCTGGCATTTTATTGAAAATATTTAAGAAATGCTTCTCGAAAAATAATATCTCTTTTAAACGTCGAACAAACCAGTTTATAAATATCGTTTATTTTAAATAAATCCAGTTCCTGTTGATTTGTCGTTTACTATAATATTTCATGTTTATAACTGAACGTTTGTTATTTTTTTTTGGAAAATATTTCATGCCAAGCTATTTATTAATACTGCAATCATTATTATTATTATGTACGAACCATTTTATACAATTGACATATATATATATATATATATATATATATATATATATATATATATATATATATATATATATAACGAATGTTCGTGAATAAAAAATATATTGAGTTATAAAAAATATTATAGAAAAAATCGATTAATATAAAATGTTCAATCGAATTACAATAATTATGTAAAATATTTTAATATTTTTAAGGAATTCGAACAAGGTGAGCTATTTAATAACTATTTAATTACGTTCTTCTTTTCTACTTTCAAATAAAATAATACAATATATACATTAATAAAGTATAAATTGATGTTTGCTTCGAGCTAGAAATGAAAAAAAGAGTTAGTTTCACTTCATACTCATAAATTATGTAGAGTGTTAACAATCTCATGTCACTAGTTGTTATTATTATTATTCTTATTATGCTTTATATGTTACGTACAAGTGTGATACTAATTATATTACTGTTTATGTCATAATTTGTTCGTTTGAATTACTTTCTAACAAAGAAATCGGAACAAGAGCTTTTTTATTAATTCCTGATAATTCATTGACGATTCATTATCGATTAGTACATTTCTGTACGTATGTATATTTATTTATTTATTTGATTACTCCTTTCATTCGTTTCTATTTTACAATTTATTGCTATTAACCAAATAATTATATATATATATATATATATATATATATATATATATATATATATATATATATATATAACATATAAAACATATGCAACAATTATAATATAGTGGATTAATTGTAAATCGTATGAAAAGAGATATGGTCGAAGCATAAAAATACTAGTAAGAAATTAGATCTAATATTATTTATTAAAACAATATTTTCTCCTTATAACAATTTTAATTGCACCGTGTCATTTCTTATAATCCACTATATATTTATTACAAGTTAATAATTTTATACGTAAACGAAAGATAGATATTTTTTGTATAAAACTACGCAAATGAAAACATTAATTGAATTGTTAATTACAATTAAATTTATTAGACGTGTCTATTATTTAGTGTTGGTGTATGTTTTCATTCGTTAATTTACGTGTAAATTTAAACTGCGATGGCAATTTTAATTTGTACATACATACATACATACATACATACATATATATATATATATATATATATATATATATATATATATATATATATATATATATATATATATATATATATATATATATATATATATATATATATATATATATATATATATATATATATATATATATATATATATATAATATGTTATATATATATATATATATATATATATATACACATACACACACACATACATACATGTATATAAATGTTTGTAATAAACGCCGTAAATAAGTAAAAGTTGTTATAAACTGTCATACATGACTCACCTGCGCATAAACTAATCTGGGACGATCACTACAATAAGACTCAATCAACAACTCTTCATTTCACTCAATAAATCTCACTTTCGATGTTATTAAAATTGATCTGTCTATGTGCGAACATGAATTTCTCGTTATTATTTCAATGGAAAAGGACGCGCACGCACACGTACCGCGTCCGATCTGTTTGTTGAACGATCACGACAATCGAATATTGTTATTGTTGTCGTTATTTGAAATATTTGTTTATAGTCAATCGTCGAAAACCGTTGTTTATCGTCGTCGGTATTGAAAATCCGTTCGATTAGAAACCGTTAAATTCGTATCTGGCGATATATTATATCGATCCGCTACTACTATGCGAGAAAGTGCAATTTTACGTTATGGCGTCGAGATGTGCGCGTGGTTTTTTTCTTCCTAATCGTGTGCGAACTTTTGCCGTAGTAGTCCGTACACGCCCGTTCGATACGAAATCGATGCGCGGTGCGTGCGTGCGATTCGGATTTATTATTACAATCGTCGACGTCGTCGTGCAGATCTCGCCGGCGCATACCGAATCGCGTCACTTTTTAAACTGGCGACGATTTTTTCGTCGCCAATACTTTTATATTGTCTGTCATAATCGTCGTCATCGTGCCGATCGCCATCCACCTGTCCTAATTTCTTTTTCACCGGTTGCATCTCTTGCGGCATCGCATGTCGTCTCCACACACACATATCGATATATCATTTATCTTCTTATTGCGTCGACACTATTTCTATTATTTTCGTTTTATTTTAACACACTCTCGGTCGTATCGGTGCGTATCCTTTATATATATATATATATATATATATATATATATATATATATATATATATATATTTATTTATTATTATCATTAGTTACACAATGTACATACTGTTTCCGTGACCGTGTTTCTTTAAATATACTGGCAAGTCATCGGCGCGTATTGTTTAATTAAATAATATCTTTAAACAATTATATATATATATACACATGTAAGGAGAGAATTTCCTAATATAAAATAAAAGGAAATAAGCGCAGTTTTTAATTTATAATTTTTATTTGAAACGAACTTTTCGCCGAATTAAATTCATTGTCGAACAATATTTTGATTTTGACAAATTCAAATGAATTCGTGCGAATATAGATCTTATTGACAGATATATTTTTGAATATTACTCAAAATTTGAGGTTGATGACATCGTTAATAAAATGTGTACGATGCTCGGGTTGAACTAGTTTACATGCACAGTTCTTATAAGGCATCGTAAGTGTTTGTACATTCGGTGGAGATAAAATAAGAATTTGATCTTTTAATTTTAATATTTGTTATTTTCTTTAAATAAATGGATTTTTATATTTATGTTTCATTTATAATCCTAGACTGTATTAGGCTTTGTTATAAAAGTTGACATTTTATATCTTTGACGTATGACTTCGTTTTAATTCGAACGTGGTTATCGAATTGCTAAATTTGTATGACTGAATTGTATTTACTATTTTCGTAACTTATTATTAATATTATCATCTTATTTTTCCAGAGTACGATTCTGATTTCTAGAAGATTGCCGTAGAGAAAAAAATAACAAATTTCAAAGATGTTAACGGGTGCGTTTGAAATTTATTTTATTTGTGTCGTCCAGTCAAGTGTATCTAATTTATATTTGGTCATAATTCTAAAGTATTTCTTTTATATGTATATATATATATATATATAAAATTGTGTGTGTGTTTGTATGTTCGTGGTATATTTTGTTTTTATCATTATGTAGAACAAAAAAAAAAAAAATGTTCCGTTTTCAATTTTAAATTCGCAGAATCCCGAATGGTTTAATGATAATAAATCAATGTTGTGGTATAAACTATGACATCTTGATATTACAGGAAATGAATTTAGGTTACTCGAGAGTCTTGTAAGTTGTTTAAATCGTCAATATATTTCATTTATTTCAATTAAAGTATTTATTTTTTAAGTATAATTTTTCAATTCACATGCTCTCTGAAATATTGGCAATTAATCCTATAAATTTAAATGTGTATACATGTGTATATTTAGTCACGCAATGTATATACATTTCTCAATTCTTAATTAATTTATACACACAAACTATATATATATATATATATATATATATATATATATATATATATATATATATATATATATATGTATTTATTTATTTAGTCACATACACATATAGAATTTTTTTAATAGATAGTTTATGAGATTTTCCAAATTGCGATATTATATATTTTTTTTTATGTTAAAAAAAATGTTATCCATATTATATGATATTCGTTTAAAAAAATATTACCTATATGAAATATTTTCTTGTGCATATAAAACTGTTTGTTGATAATAATTACGTTGTGTACTTTTTATATGTATATTATTTCAAATTGACGGACAATAATTACATTTTTATCAATGATTTGTCTATTCAGAATAGACAAAAAAAATGATATAATTATTTTGTATAACTAATTAAATTGTCATCGAGTTAATTATATTCACACTCGATTAAAATTTATATTTTTACACACACACACACACACATTTATATATATATATATATATATATATATATATATATATATATACACACACGAGGGTCGTTTGATAAGTATGGTAAATTTATTTATTGTTTAATTTAATTAATTAATTAAATTTTTCAATTTAGTTTTTCTTATTTTTTTACCATACTTATCAAACGACCCTTGTATGTATGTATGTATGTATTTTAATTATTTTTTTTGCTTTTTTTGATATTATATGTGTGTATATTTTACATATTTGAAATTCATTAGTTATAAATAATTTTTAGTGCTGGTGATTGCATAAAATATGTCCTTAATCCAATTTCATTTATTATGTCATATTTACATAGTTACTTATTTACAAATTTACCACATTATCAGTGTCGTTCTATTAATATTATCATTATATACATACATACATACATACATACATATATATATATATATATATATATATATATATATATATATATATATATATATATATATATATATGTATTTTTTTTTTGTACATAGCTGCGAAATTCAAAAGACCAGAAGGCGGAAGGGAGATATTTGCCAACCTAATATATATGTCAATGTAAGTGTGTGTACTTATATTTATAATGTAACTTATAAATAAATAATTGTATTACGTTCACTAATTTCAACAATCGAACAATAGTCGTTTTTCCATTTTCTATTGCCAATTTTTCATATTCTTTTTTTGCGTTTTATACTTTTTTATATTATTTTTTGAATAGTCATTAAACGAATGTTTAAAAGAGAAATATATAATGAATGTCGGCGATTAATTTTCGCAACCGTACAATAAATGTACGTGCAAATGCATATATTTATAATGTATAAAAAATGATCAAACGAACGCCATAGACGAGACGCATTTCGCGTTTCGTCAATCGATTTGGATGTTATCAATCTAGTTCAGCGCACAGTCATGATCGCGGGAATTAATTAACGAGGACACACCGGCGAGTTTATCGCATCTATTACAATACATTATTTGTGTACATTTACGTAAACACATGTTTGTATATACATACACAGCAATGTACCACTGTGTGGGTACGCTTATTTATTACATAGTAGATGTGCAAGTTACACAACTGCATTATTTATATTGCACAGATCGCGTGTGTTTATCAAAGTAGGTTTTTAGGAATCCCTTCTCTGTTCCATTCGATTGTTATAATTTTACACAGAAAAGATTTAATATTTTTGAATATTATATGCCATGTAAGAATATATAGGTAATTATCAATAGGTTGCTTGAAATAACTATACAATAAGACATATATATATATATATATATATATATATATATATATATATATATATATATATATATATATATATATATATATATATATATATATACACACACATATACATACATATATATATAAATATACATCATACATACACACACACACACATATGTACATGCTTCAAAAAAAAGGAATCATTGATGTTTTGCAGTTGAACATAATAATTAATATTACATTTATAATTTCTGTTGAAAGCGAACGCTAAAAAAATTAGACTTTGTCGGAGAGCGTAATATTAATTTCTAGATCGGTATGGCATTCACCTTAGGCAGTCATGTTACAAATATTGAAAAATTCAAGATAAAAATTTAACAGCGTATCAAAATTAAAATATGAAAGCTTATTTTGTATAATTTGAATGCATTTTGAAATAGAAGAACGATGTTTTTGTTTATAAATTTTAATAAGAATTTAAAATGATCTCTTTTCCTTTATATATATATATATATGAAGTTAAAAAAAAAATAGTTGTTAAATATTTAAAATTAATAATAAAAAATAATAATAATAAATATTCAACGACTAAACAGAAATCTACTATATTATTTTTTTTATTTGCCGTTTGATGAGTCTACGATGTGTTCATAGATGGCGACAACGTATTGAATATAAATTATTAGACATTGATGTCTCTGGAATTACATGTCGATAGTTGGTAAAAAGAATGTGTCAGTAAGGAGATAATATTTTTGTTCGATATTTAATGAAACATTGAAATTTAGATCGTTCGATACGTTACAATGGCAGAAATAGGCGTTACTGGCGATTTAAATGATACGACTGTAAAATCGAAACGACCGTCAGGTAAATGATTTAGTGCCCTTTTCATGTTCTTAACAAATGGCAATTGACATTTCATTAAGTTTTATTGATTTTCGTAGAAATGTCATTGAAACGATGAATCATTTCAATTCGTTATTTATTTATAGTCTTATTACCGCACTATGTTTAATATTTACATATAATAATAGTTTCGAAATAATTTTCAAATAATTACTTTCAATAACAGACAGCGCGTTCAAACAGCAGAGATTACCCGCTTGGCAACCGATATTAACTGCCGGCACTGTCCTTCCTACGTTTTTTGTAATCGGAATAGCGTTTATACCTATCGGAGTCGGCTTGCTGTACTTTTCCGACGAAGTGAGTGATTATGTATTGTTTTGTGAATATTTAGTCGATTTTAACTGCGATCTATGTTTCATTCTGTCTATCTTTCATAGATCAAGGAAATAGAAATAGATTATACTGATTGTAATAGCACGACTTTGAAAGATGGATCTACGATGCCATGTGCGTCTGCAATAACAGAGGGACCTGATAAATATTGTACTTGTGAAATAGAATTTGAACTCAGAGAACCTTTTCTGGTAATATTTTTCTTTCAAAAGAAATAAATGTAATAAAATAAAACAGTTTAATTTATTAGAAAATGTATACTGATACTTTTGGATGTATTGATATATGTAGGAAAGATTTTTTTTTTAATTTCATGTGTTTAAAATTTATATTCATTTATATATATATATATATATATATATATATATATATATATATATATATATATGTATATGTGTGTGTGTTTACAGGGTAGTGTTTTTATGTATTACGGTTTAAGTAATTATTACCAAAATCATAGAAGATACGTCAAGTCTCGTGATGACAATCAGTTGCTCGGGCTTTTAAATGAAGAACCGTCGACAGACTGTGCTCCGTTCCAGTTCGACGATAAAAGAAGACCGGTCGCTCCTTGCGGAGCTATAGCGAATTCGTTGTTTAGCGGTAGTGTTTATATATATATGTTTTATGCGTCGATATAAAATTTTCATACGGATGATTTTTTACGTCTGTGATTTTTTTCCGCACAGATAATCTCACGTTGAGTATAAAAAGTTCTGCGAACGTGCCGTTGATCAGAACGGGTATCGCGTGGCCTTCTGACAAAAATATAAAATTCAAAAATCCCTCCGGCGATCTTCGAAAGGGTAAGAATCGCATCGACGTTTTATTCGATCGTCGTAACGCTTTGAAAAAAACGTTTAGCGTTCGAAAAGTTCGTAAGACCGCAGAACTGGACCAGAGATATTTGGGAACTCGATCCCGACGACGAAAGCAACAACGGATTCCAAAACGAAGACCTGATCGTGTGGATGCGGACGGCCGCTCTTCCCGCTTTTCGTAAACTGTACAGACGCGTCGATCACGCTCGGGAACCGTTCGAACGGGGGTTGCCGAACGGAACGTACGTGCTTCACGTCAATTACAGTAAGTCCGTCCGTTCGTTCCGGGCGACGGTTTTTTCTTTTTTTTAAAAAATCGATCGTCCGCTCCAGCGTACTCGGTCAAAGATTTCGACGGGCGAAAGAAGATGATTCTGTCTACGACGTCGATCCTCGGCGGGAAAAACCCTTTTCTCGGCATCGCGTATATCGTCGTAGGATGTATCTGCCTCGTGCTCGGGATTATTCTATTGTTCATACATGTGAAATGTAGTAAAAGGTGAGGTCGCGTCGTAATTGTTTTCGCTTTCGAATAACCACGATTATAAAATTGTTTTCAGTACGAACGAATTGATAAACGTTAATCCGAGAACACCGTATCAGTGACGGGCTTATCGATTTTGCAGCGTCGCCGAAATCGTCGCTAGTTTTTATCGTGTAGTAAAATTCATTAATATTTAAATTATATAGAATTATTAAAAACCGTGCTAACTCTTAATTAATTTGTTGAAAGTAGATGACCTTTAAATAGTTTTGTAGTTTGATATCTAAGACAAAATCACATTCATAGTTCAAGAAAAATAAATTTATATATATATATATATATAAATAATAGTTGCAAAATATATTTTTAATTACAGAATGTTTTATATATTTTCCATTTTAATTTTTAACTTTTACTTCCTTACTTCATGAACTTTGAATGTATTTAAATTATTATGGAGTGCCTTTAGTAATGAATATATTTTATTATTAAAATTTTACTACTATAATTTATAACTGAGCTAGTTTGTATTTTTACACTAGTAATGTTGAAAAGGCTATTATTGTATGTAAATGTATTTATTTTTTATTTGTTCATTTGAAAATTTCCAGTATTCTAGAATATTTTAATTGTTTTCATTGTAAAACTAGTTAATTATGTAAAGAGTCTTATATATTTTTATTAACGTGTTATGTTTTATGTAAAAAGTAAATGTATCCGATTGAAATAAAAATCTATGTATATCGTTATATGTATATATATATATTTATATTATTGGACATATTTTACCTCTCGTCACAAGAATATGTATGTATAGTGTTGAAAAAAGTCGGTCGTCGTGTATTGTGTTCATTTTATAAAAATAAATAATGTACATAGTATAGTACATGCTTATGTATATTGTAACAAATAATAAAGTTTCTTCAGTATTCTATTACTATTAACTCTCCAACATAGATTTTCTGACTTTTTCATCTATCCAATTTCTGTAGTATGCGATTTTCACATAAACACCTGGTTTATTTGCATATCCACAATGTTGTCCCCATGAAGTTATTCCATACAGTGTGAAAAGTCCTGTAAAAAAATTACAATTCATGATTATACATATGTGTATGTATATATATATATATACACACTGTATGCTTATCAATGGTTTTAACGGATTTTTCTTTCTTATCTAATCATTGTATTACATAAAGTGTGCTGTGTAATTAATTTTAGTTAGCTTTTGATTTCTTCACATGTATGTATCGACATTTTTTTAATCGAATTTGAAAAAAGATTATTCATTTTAATAAGTTTCTTAGATTGTAATTTAAGTAATATCTTTGTTTTTTAACAAACGTTAGTAAACGTTATAACCGAATTCACATAGATTATTTTTATAAAAAACTAACAACGTAACTTCCATTTAATTCGAGTATATATTTTAAATAGAAAATAATCGAATATGAAATTAATTTACGATCGTGTGCTCTCGAATATCATACCTTTTTCCAAACAAGCGAGCGGTCCTCCAGAATCTCCGTCACAAGCGTCGACACCTTCGTCGAGACTTCCGGCACATATCATACCGTCCGTGATCGCATTTCCGTACACTTCTTTCATACGGCAGATATCGGGCGATTGTAGCGGAACCCATCCTGCTCTGAGTTGTCTCGAAGCAGCTGAAAGTTAAATTAACGATCGATATGATATGTTATCGAAACGGATTTTGTTTTCTGACTCGGATGGATTTTTTCGATTTTTATAATTCCGAGAAAAAATAAAAAAAGGTCAACAATTATTTTTCGGCTGTCTAAATCGAATTTTCTTAATAATTAATGATATTTTTGTTAAAAAATAATCGTTTCGTATCGAAGTAGCCGGTTTCTATTAAAAAAGGTCCACCTTATAAATAATTTTAAAAACGACGACGTAATGTGTAAAATTTAATCGAAAATATTCTTTTCGTATAAAATAAAAGATCGAGTTAGAAAATGTTTGTTTGTTTTTTTTTTTTAAAAAATACAGAGTGAACGTCATTCGGAAAGAATCTTCTTTTATTCGATCGATAAACACGTGTAATGATTTCATTTAAACTAGTGCCTCCCCCCTCTAAACTTTAAACTAGCGAACAATTCGGTTAGCGATTGCTGGAACTAACGACCGGCGTATACGTGTTTATAATAAAGAATAACAACTCACTCGATTTGCCACTCTTCGTCGAGCCCCATCCCGAAATCGTACAATTTGTTCCAGGCGTGTATACGGTCCGGCTGTCCGGCAAACAGATCGGCCTTATGTGCTTGCCGAGCGGCAGTCCGTTCGATTTCAGTTTGATGAGTGCGATATCGTTATTCATGTGATGTCCCTTCCGAAATTCTTCATGTATATAGAAATCTTCGACGTAGGCCTCGGCTTCGGTATCTTCGTCGATATCGACGTCGTAATCTCCGGCTCGTATAAAATACGATCCTTTTGAAAATCCGGTCAAGCAGTGGGCCGCCGTCAGAATATGGTGCTGCGATATTATCACTCCGCCGCACCAGTGCGACGATTTACTTAGACTCCTTACTCGTAGACTCACCTGATGTATTTTTTTTAAATACGTATACGTGCGAAAGATTTTTTTTTAAATATACACACATATATATCTATATCTATCTTACTTGCCACGGATAATGTCCTTTTTGTGCCAAAGAACCGGCGACGACACGAAAAGCGACTCCTGTGTTCGCATCGAACGTGTCTTCGTCTCTGTATCCACATTTCACCGGTAGCATATTTACAGTAGAGAGAGTTTTTTTCGGTAGCTTCGGCTTTTGAACAACATTCGGTCCAATACCGCAAATAACTCCGACATCTTCGTCATGGCCGCAATTATGTTGTCCCCAATCGTCGTGATGACAATTTTCAATCGTTCGTTCATTTCCAATACAAATTACACGATCCAACCAAATAGGACCTGATCCTGAATTTATCATTCGGTTATAAATAGAGTAGAACAATAGTGGTTACATATATATATATATATATATATATATATATATATATATATATATATATATATATATATATATATATATATATATATATATATATATATGTAATTTGTATTTAATTCGCTCATATATTCATTTTGTCTAATAATCTTTTTGTGTATGGAATAGTCAAAAGTTGTGCGTTCTGCTTTGCTAGGCTCATAGCTGTTGTGTCAGTAATCGTTTTGGTCGGGCATTTTTTTTTATATTATTTATTTAAGAACATTTCTTCTTAGATAAAGAATTGATTTCAAACTGAGTTAAAATTAATCTAAATGCTCATATTTGAGAAATATAATTAAACATGAAATATTACAAATCATATTGTAAATGTAAAGATGTTGTTCATCGTCTGTCGCCTATGAATAATTGTTGTTTTTCTGCATAGTTTCGTTAGCGATTACCTGGTCCGAATACGCCTTCTTTTTTCACGATTGCAGATCCGTTGTAGCCAAGTTGCGAGCAAACAACTTTCGCAGCTCGTTCGCTGAAGTCATCGTCACAGATCGTACCCCATACACCGTTATGTCTTACTTCGACTCGACCTTGTGACTTTGTCGGACCGTTCACAAGTCTGACTTCTAGCGGAGCCTATTATTGTCATTGTGATTATTATTTAAAAGTTGATATTTGTATGTGTTCGCTTTGTAATTTCATTTGCTGTATTCGACTCTTTTAAATATAAGACTTTGGGGCCGTATGTTTTTTTCGCGCATCTTATTTAAGACTCGTGTTAATTTTCCTTTAAATAATATGAGATATATGAAAAAGCACGATCCTAAACTGACGATTGAGAGGTTATCATCGATAATATCGTAGATTTTGTCACGCCGAGGGTTTTAAAAATCTCGCGTGAGATGAACAAAAGCAATCATGAAGAAATAATCGTCACCTTTTGATAGCAACTCTAACTTGAAATTGTCGCGTATTTAAAAGAGTTGAATATATATATATATATATATATATATATATATATATATATATATATATATATAAAGAGAGAGAGAAACGTACTTTGCAGAATTCATCAGATTCGTCAGATCCATCATCGCAATCAGTTACGATGTCACAGAGAAACGGAAGTGGAATGCATTCATTTTTTGTACTACACATCCAATAATTTTGTGGACACGTTTGTGTCGGAGTTTTACAAACAACACCGACAATCTGCAATAATAATAATAATAATAATATGATATTATTTTTTGTACTTTGTTCTTTTCGAAAATATTTAAACGGCTAAAATTCGCACTGAAAATGGTCGTCTGTTTGTATTTGATTTATTGTTGATTTAAAAAAGAGTCGGTATAGTTTTTTTTAAAAAATGTATATTCTCATGTATGGGGATCAACTGTGTCTCTGCTCTTCGATAGATAATTGTCTAATTTATGCGAATTTTGAATTAGTCAATTGTTCGAGATGTTCTTGATTTCAAGGACTGAACAATAATCGATTCAAGAAATTACATGATATTTGTAATAAGTGAAAATGAATTTGTCAATTCGATAAAAAGATAAAGAACGAATAGAATAAAGAGTCTACCTCTTGGGGCGAACAATCGTGCATTCCCCATCCATTAAACGAACAATCTCGGAGCGACGACTCGTTTCCAAAACAAGTAACATCGTCCATCATTATAATAGTTTTGTTCTCGATGTCTTCGTCGATTTCGTTTCCGGCCATGTAGAAGTGCGAATTTCCTTTCACTTGCACCGCACCGTGAGCGAATCCTAGTTCTCTGCAAGCGACCTGCAGTTGCGATAATAATTAACGAGAGTGAAATAAATATTAGGAGCGAGTATTACGTTAGCATCTCTGATTCCGAATTGGTCATCGCAGATGAAACCCCATTGGCCATAAACTCTGACTTCTAAACGACCTTCGTTGGTCTTATCCGATCCGGCTAATCGTATAGCATAGTTAATATCGTCTGTTCGACATATTTGTCGTTCGTCGGATCGGTCGCCACAGTCATCTACCGAATCACACACCTAAGTCGATGGAAAATGTTGAAAACAAATAAAGACAAATAATTTCACTCGTTTTATATTTTTTACTTTTAAATACACACACACACACACACATTATATGCATATATGAAATATTGGGAAACGTGTCTATATCGTGTGCGTATTTATGAACTTACTTTAGATTTATCGAGACATTTTAAGTTGTCACACTGAAATTTTCCATCGCAATTCACAGAATACGCTTTTAATTCGTAATAATCGTACGGTTTCGAATAATATAATCGACCCGAATGGCCAACGTTGCTGTCGCTGAGCATACAATCGTTTTTTTCATGACTAGAACATAAAAGTGTGTTTTATTTGATGAATTCTTTTTTTTTTAAAAAAAATCTTGTTTTATAGAAATATATTCTGTCAATTTTGTTCATTCTCGATAGAGAATTTTATACACGATCGCACGGTATTTTTTATGACATTTTTGTAAATGTAACTTTCTGCTATTCAATTGAAATGAGTATCTTGTATTTTTTATAGCTTAAATTTTCTATACATAGTTGTGACATAAAACTCATTTCGTTTAAACATCACAAGGGATTAAAAAATGGAATTAATTTTAAAATGTTGTCGGTAAAATCATTTTCTCATGTGGTTTGTTTTGGCTCGAGATCAGTTTGAAATTATTTTATCGATTGCTATAAATAATCGGACGCAAAATATACATATTTCTCGCTATTAAATCATTATCAATGACGATTAAATTTTGTAACGGATTGTCATTGTTGTTATTATTATTTTAATTAAAAACTAAATACAATAGCATAAAGTTTGTAGTCGATTCATCTGTTTAAACACGCTCACTCGATACACCGGATCGAATTATTATTATGTTTCATCGAATTATTATTTACTCACTCGTAATTGAAAGACATACATTGGAATGCCTTTGATTGTAAACAGTATTGTGCACATGTTTCCAGTTTAATATTCATCCACTTTTCGACGCCGTGCGCTTCTAATTTCGATTCTTTATGTTTTGTGAAAAAGTCGAGATTTTCCGTACAGTTTGCTTCATCTTTGCTATCCGAACATTGCTGAAAAATATATCAATGTACATACATACATATTTATTGTGATCGGCGAAGAAATATAATAGGGATTAGTGAAAACGTGCTATGAATATTTGTCGAATTGGATTTGTCACAAATAGTAAACGGGGTGCGTCGGTCAATACGATCGACCGGCAACGGGCAAAGATGTACGAATTTAATTTTAAACGATTATCAACGAACTCGTTCGGATCGTTCGGTTTCAATACTTACATGCTTTCCATCGCAAACGTAATTCAACGGTATGCAGTTGTGTGCATCGCATCGAAATTGTTCCTTCGTACAGTTTTTGAACGGTCGACTTGTATTTTTCGCTGTCAGATTTTCAATCTTCTGATCCAATGTTTCGATTTCCAATGGCGTTAACGAATCCTGCGACAAAATTTCATAATCCGGCTCTTCGAACGTCCTGTACGAAGTCGTTCTCATCGTCGGTAAAATATCTTTATACGAACCGTAAACTCCGAAATCCCCTTCCGGAATATCGTCGTCGTCGTCCACTTCTTGTTCGTCCGCTGTTCGAGGCGCGTAGAACGGATACGGATATTTAAAGTTCGTCTGCTCGAACGGCGTTCGATCGTGTGTTTCGGTCGGAGGTGCGTTCTTCGTCGTCGTGGACGCGTGCGTTAGTTTAGTTGTCGTCGTCGGCGTAGTAGCAGCGACCGTCGTGACTCTCTCTGACGATCGTGTTCTGTACGGGAAATCGACGTGCGCGCCGCCGCTGCCGGCCGCCTCTAAATCGTCTCTCTCGGATTGCCGACGAGCAGAAACAGGCGGTCGCGCTGTGTCCGAACGAGAACCGTACACACGCTGTATCGTCGTCGTGTCCGTTCGATGTGTCCGATCGAAATTCGAATCAGAGTCGCGGGTTCGATGCCGATTCGGGTTTAGATTCTCTCGCTCCACTTGCACGTCTTGTCGTTTATGCGTTTCTTCGTAATCACGGTACGTGTTTTGAGGAACGGGCGCGGATTTCTCCGCTTCTCTGTGAATATATACCGGTCTCAGTGTACTCGACGTGTGTCCGTTCTGTTCTGTTCGTTGTCCTGGAAAGATGTACACGTGTCGAGAGCTCGGTGTCGTTCGATGCGTCGTCGGCGGTGGATTATTTACGTATCGAATGTCGGAATGAAAATTGTTCGACGCCGTCTGTTGTATTTGCGACTCTTCACGATCACGATATACGTTTTTGGAAACCGTTCCGCTATTCTGAGACGATGCCAAGAGCGCATAAGGTGTCGTGTACGCCGGATAAATGTCATGTTTGAAACCTATTTCGTGCATGTAAGAAGGCGGTCGTCGTTCGTTTGCCGCGATCTCGCGATCATCGTCGTTCACATCGTCTCTGTGATCGTTTTCACGGATAATATAATGTCCTCCGGGTCCTCGTCTCGGCGGATACACCGTCGATTGTCGATTACTACCGGCCGTTTCGATAGTCACCGATGGAACGTTCACGATCGGCCGGTTATTAAAAACATTTTCATTCGCGACGACGGTCGCTCTTTGCGGCGGTCTCGTCGTCGTCCGCGATCCGGTATCTGCTCGCGATTGAGGAGAAAAACTCCTCGACTCCTGTCCTCGATACACTAGAGATACTTCGCTTATGTCCGATGCTGCCGTTTCAGGCGAGGTAAAACGATCACGAGCTCGAGGTGTTTCATCCGTCGAAGGTTTTATAAATCCGTACGAAGGATAGCGGGGCGTCGAATGTACATTCGAACTCGATTGTTGTACGTACGAATTGAAATTGTCGTACACGCGTTGCGAATCGGGATATCTGGTCGCTTGCACGCCTGCATAGTTCACGTTTCGATGGCCGGTCGTCGTCTTCACCGAATGAACTGCGTCCTTATGTCCGACATTGCATTTCACTTTGTGCGCGTGATCGCACGTTCTGATAATCGGATCGAACAGAGTTCCCGGACCGCAGTCCTGAACGAAAGTCCTCCCTCGGTCGCAGTTTAAAAACTTCGAACAATCGTACGGATGCGCCGTCGGTCCGTTCGCGTCTTCGGGACATGCGGGACGAGCGGATCGTTTCGCGCCGTCGACTTCCTTATCGAAACGACGATCGACGACGTGTGATTCCGGGGGTTCGGTGCCGCTCTCTTCGTCCGCTTTCGTATCGCACTTATAGTTGCTTTCGAAATCACACACGTTGACGTTCGGATTGAACACCGTGCCGGGTCCACACTCTTGTCGATAATTACGTCCGTCGTTACAGTTCCAAAATTTGGTGCAATCGGATGCGTCCGGGAGTAGACCTACGAAATCTTCGGGACATTTCGTGACGATTTCATCGTCGCGTGAATCGGCGCTCCGATACGACGCAGAGAACGTACTCTCCGCCGAAACGAATCCCTGTAAACGATCCGTACGGCGCGTGTCGTGATCGTGACGATAGGACGCCCGAACGTTCTTTCCTCTTCTGTTCGTCGTCGTCGTCGTCGTGCGATTGCCGTCCGCGTCGAACGCTTCGGCTTGACCTATGTACGCCGTGCATTGCACTTTATCCGGGAAATCGCATTCGTACGTTCTGGGATTAAACAACGTTCCCGGACCGCAGTTCTGTATGTGTCCTCTGCCTTTCCAACAATTGAGGAAACGTTTGCAGTCCAATGCGTACGGATAGGCGCCGGTCGCGTTCGTCGGACAGCTCAAGAACGACTCCGGACCGCTGTGTCCGATTACGACGTCGTCGTTCGTACGCGCGTTCTCGTCGCGAACGGACGTCTCGCGCCCGTGAGAATATGCACGACGATCGGAACTGGCCGCAGCGTGTAAACTCTCGTCTCGGTCGTCTGTTCGATTCGTCGGCGGTTCTGCGTCGACGACAGTGCGCTGACGACCGATTCTACTGTAATTATGGTGCATTATTACGCCGCCGCCGCCACGTTCGATTTCGTCGGCTGCTGGCCGTCGAATAGATGCGGTTTTCACGGCATCGTGAATATTTAAATTTTTGTCGAATCTCAGCGGAGGTTTTGTCGACACTTCCGACGGAGTATAGACCTGTTTTTAAAAATCATTTATATATGTACTGTTTATATATTTAATATACATAATAATTAAATCCTATTTATTGAATCGATAGACGTATCTTTACTGTTTGATAGTATTTTAAAATATTGAAAAGAATGTATCGATTGAATTTTACATATGAACCGGTGACGATTATGAAACCGGTCCAAGGCATATGAATTTTTCGTTTTGAGATATTTTGAATTGTTTTAAAAAATATTTGTCTATGATGACACATAAAAAAAGTAAGTGTATTTATTCATGAATGATAATTCTTTAATGTAAATTTAAAGATAATGTGCGACTAGATATATTTTTTAATGTCTCAAATGACTTGGACAATAATAAAATTAATAGTAGGTTTTATTCAAAAAATCCAGTAAAAAATAAATATTCACATTTCAAAATTATTAATTATTCATAAATCATTTGCAGTTTTGTGATGTTTTGAGAGTTTTAAAATAGTTATGATGTTATATATATATACATACATACACATACATGTATGATAAATCCATCACATTTTTATATTTTTCCTTCGTCACTGACCCGAAATCTTCATATAATGGCAATAATTCTAATGCTTACGTATATTTTTAATCTTCCCCCCTTGGGTCTATGAACTAAAATATGAAATTACGCTTCATCGACTAATATTTTTTTATAAAACATCATATATTTTTTAAAAAAAACCTTGTTCATTGTATTTGTAACCGATTAATAAGATTCCCATTAGTATTTATTGTTCGTTTTGTAATTGATTTTTCTAGTTTTTCGGTTGAAAAAAATCTTCCCGAGTCATTTTCTATGTACTATAAATGAGACTTTTTTTCGGTACTGAAATATTACCTTGTAATAATCTTCAGGAATATACAGGGTAGTTTACGTTTTTTATTTGAATCTTGATCAGTCCAAAATGATTTGACAATATTTACTTTTTTAAAAAATTAAAATCGCTAATAAAACAAGTATCTTAGACCATTGACAAAATAATAATGATCTGAATTTCATTAAACGAAAAAAATATCGTTTCAATAAAACCACTACTTTTTAAATTTCTTTTAAAAAAAATTGTTTTCTTTCATTATAACTTAGATCATTGCCATACTAATTTAGCAACGAATACATTTTTTTTACTTTTTAACTTTGACCAATTTCATAACCACCGGTTCATGTACACGCAATGTTTCAATGAAAAATGAAATAAATGTAAAAAATAATATAATTTATAAAATTCATATTGCATATTATATTATCGAACATGTATTTTTACTTTTAATAATATGCCTTAATATTTTTAAATAATTTATTAATAAGAATGTATATATATATATATATATATATATATATATATATATATATATATATATATATACACTAATTGTACAAAATTAATCCTTTTTCATTTTCAAGATTCCCATGTTTTAAAGCTTTGAGACTTTGGGTCTTTGGTTTATTTCCAGAAAATCCACTAAATTAAATTATCAATACTATATAACTGTTTATAAATAAATATTAAATTTTGTATATTTTACCTTACTTATAAATATGATAATTTATTTAAATTTGAATATACGTGCACAAACTTATTTATATATATATATATATATATATATATATATATATATATATATATATATATATAAATTGGGGTTTAAATTGAAACATTTCATAAAAGACAATAATATAATTAAACAAATGTAAAATGTGTGCAATATATGTTTTTTTCAATTAAATAATCAAAGATCATAATTTAAAATTATATACATAGTTTTGATTAAGTTAAAAATAAATTAATATCTACTTTAATAATATATAAATGAAAATGAAAATTTCGTTGACTCGTATATGCATTGAGAAAAAATTCGAAATAAAAAGTGTTTGTAAACAACAAATTACTTTGATAGTTTTTTTTGACGTGGATACGTCTCTATGAGAGTTGTTTTTTAATCAGCGACAATGTTTTTTTTTTTTGACTACGTTTCTATCGATAACAAGTTGGGTGCATATTTGTTTATATATAAATATACGAACACCTTTGAAATATATATTAACAAACATTTTCACTTACTGCTGAACATACACATATCGTCGCACACACAAATAGCAATACGTTTTTATTAAGTAATCGAATTTCCCATTTAACGACGCTCGTTTTGAATCTTTTCATTTCGATCGATTATCTGAAGTTCTGCGCCTGAACTGAATCGAGTCGATTCGATGTGTTGATATCGTGTTTTGCAGAAACGATTTTCGGCGAAAACAACAACTTATTCGTTATTTATCATTGCACAATGATGAACATTTATCATATTGTTTGTGTCATAGGGTCAACGATAAGATTGATACGGATTCATACGCGAACGACACGGGCGTACTTTCGACGGTTATGTGTTTTATCATGTTCGTTTCTTTTAAGATAGCCAGAGTGTAGAATAGTTGGGTTTTCAATGCGCCGCCGTATGCACAATTTTATTTTATTTTTTTAAAAAAATATTTTAATATATATATATATATATATATATATATATATATATATATATATATATATATCGACACACAATATATCTTAATTTTATTTTCATACTTATATCGAAACGAGTAACGATTTTTTTCTTAAATATTTGATTTAATTAATGTCAACGTTTAGTTCTTTAGGTTTCTTTAATCAATCAAACTGCATAATAAATGTTTTTTTAAAAAAAAATCAACAGTACAACACGGTTTTTATCTTTTGTACAAATTTCGACAATTTCAAATGAAAACAAATTCGAATTTTTATAAAATTGGACACGTTAACTCGAGCATATATTTGTACTAATATACGAAATATTTTTTTGTGTTTCTGTTATTGTACGTTATATTTTATATTTTTTATTCTGCACTTTTGTACGTATTTGTCAATTTATTACATTTTTCCGGAGTAACTTGCAAATAAAAATACGTTTCTCTCTATCATTTGTGCAACGTCATTCTCATAAAACAATTATACCAAAAAATGTCAATTTTACATGTATGTATATATATATTGATTGTAATCCAAGTGTAATTCTTATTTAAAACTTATAATTTTTTTTCTTTTGTGATTGGATTCGTCGCGATAAACAGATATCTAATATAAGAAAATACCCGTCCAACAATATTTTATTTCAAAGTATAATTTATTTTTACTAAATCTCTAGTAAATCATGAAGTGTTTTTTCCATTTCTACGTTTTACCAAATTGCATTTAATAAAAAGTGCTGTTGATGTTTTTAAATAAACACAATGAAGTGTTTTTCTATTTCTAAGAATATTTTTGTTGAAAAATACGTGAGCGAGCACGGATTATTGTAATAATATTTTGATGGTTGACCTATAGAAAATCCGTGGGTGAAGTGATTGTTGTGTCGGTATATACGATGAACGCATCGTCATCACTCGGTGTTTTTATTTGTTTTTTTCAAGTTTAGTCCGCACTCTCGTCAGAGCAACAACAATTGCTTTCGAGATGCTTTGCATATCTTTACTGTATATTAAATGTAACAAACTGTAACTTTATCATTTTTATTTCAATAAACACTTAATTTTATCTGCAAACCGATTGGGATTTATTATACACTTAATAAAATTCAATAATTTTTTACGAACGATCGAACTGAAATTGAAATAAATTCACTTGATCATTTGCGTACAATTTAGATTTTTATTTCAGTAGGAGAAAGTTTGTTTGAATTATTGTAATATTGTATAAAATTTATTACTGCAATAACATATATTTCAAATGTAATTTAAAAATAATGTTTCTTCATATTGCAATATTTATTTCTCGACAAATTATAGATTAAAGGTACGATATTTGATCCGATAGAATTGTAAAAATATCCACTGATCAAAGTAAGGATTACTGTATTCATTTCATAATTTTGTTTTATGCATTTTTTCAATCAATCGATATATACATACACACACACACATATATAATTATGTATATATATATATATATATATATATATATATATATATATATGTATGTATGTATGTATGTATGTATGTATGTATATATGTACAAAATAACTAAACACGACGCCACTGGCAAACACAATAATAATGAGTAAATTGCTCCCTATCGAATTCGTTCCGAGAAATGTGGCGGTCAACTGTTAAGTGCTCATCGGATGATCGTTCATTAAATCAACAATTAAATAGAACATTATTCATTTTCTAATTATTTTTTTAATCTCGTACAACGAAAAATATGACGCAGTGTTATTTTTTTCCGGTTCAGTGGTTATGTATTTATACCGCAAAAATCTCACAAAATGTGATCACGTTCCAGAAATCGATTGTTAGAAATTATACGTTACTGATAACAGAAATATAATCGATGCTGGATTTATCTGCAGGCTTGGCAGGATGAAATCTCAGGGGCCTCCTTCCAAAGCGTGTAATATTTTTGACAGTCGTAGATTTTTTTTACATTCTTCTATTTTCTTTCAGTCTCGAAAGTGTGGGTTTGTGAAGGGTTCGGAGGTTTCATAAGTGAAATAGTCTAGGGCCTCTCTTCATCTGAACTCGACTCTGATTATCATTTAAGTTATTTATTGATTTCAATATATATATATATATATATATATATATATATATATATATATATATATATATATATATATATATGTACTGTTTCATATTAATTTTTTATTGTTATACAATTACTTTGAACGGAATTCGTCGTTACTTTTTCATCGATTCAGTTTAAGATATAAACTTTCTGTAAATTTTTCACAAAAATTATTTTACATATATATTGAAAATAAACACAATTTTTCTTTCATTTCTAAATTATTTGTTTGATCAGTTATCTCTAATAAATTAAAAAGAAACTAGTTAATTGTGAATTTAAAAAGAAATAAGTAGACAAAAAAAGAATATTTGATTATAAGTTATCATATCGATTTCTGTCTTTGCTTATTAAAATTAAAAATACATTTGTTGAATAAAAATATGCTTTGCTAATTAGAGTCGTTTCTTTTGATCAGCATTATTAGTTTTCTATAATTCTAACGGTTTGTTCTCAGTATCAATGATACTTGTATTTGGGAATACAATTAAATTTGACATATATAGTTTCGCCACCGTTGCCTCTTTAGTCACTTTATATATATATAAAAAAAATGACAATGCGCTGACGTATTTTTAAAATAAACCTTTTTTTAATAGATTCTATTACAATTTCTTAACTTTTGAATATTTGATTTTACAAAAACATGTTTAAGTGATGGAAAGCTTATTGATGTAATATCTAATGAATGAGTCATTATTAATAATGTTGAATTTATTGATTAAAATTACACACACACACACACACACACATATATATATATATATATATATATATATATATATATATACACACACATATACATATGTGAATTGAAAAAAAATAATTTTAAATTTCTTCAAAGTAATGAGTTTGTAACAGCATTATGAAAATTCCAATGAATATTTTAAACAGTTATAAACGGTACAATAAGCAGTTGACTGCATGTGACTTATCATACAATTCTTTCGGTAGATAAAATCCAAATGTGTCGTGCATGTCGATTTTTACGTTGTGTGTGCGTATTTGCTTAGGAAATTCTTAAAAATTACTCCATACGGTTCTTTAATTTATTTTTCATTTTAAAATACTCGTCGTCGTGATTACAAAATATCCGTCAAATATAAAAAGGAAAAATGTTCATAGTACAAAAATAGATATATGTATATATATAGTACTGTTATTATTATTATTGTTATGATGATGATGTTATCCGCCGTTGTATGTATTTTTCGATTAATTGAAATATATGCGAATGTCACCGTCGATCAATATTCAATCTGCAATTCGACGAAACTTCTGTAACGAACGATGTCTGTGAAGACGGTGTACTGAATTCGATCGCATTTTCTGTCCTTGGTCGCTTTGGTGTTCGATACTACGCCGCGCAAATGCCACACGTCCCTGCGATCACGATCGAAAAACATACCGCCGCCCGAGTCTCCGCTACATGCCGTCGTACCTGTCGAGATCGATACACGATTAATATATGCGCTGCTCTCGAGCGATCGCATATTTAAACAGTTTACCGTTTCTTAAGCCGGCGCAATAAGATGTGGTCGGCAATCGGCCGTAGAATGTCGGATTCGAATCTATGCACGTTTGTCGGGAGACGATCGGTATGTCGATTTTTTGTAACTCGTTTGTGAGTTCGTCGTTCTCGTCTTTGCCCCAGCCGACGACCTGTAAATTTTCTTTTTTTTTAAAAAAAAAACAACAACTATCATCGTATGCAAAATGTCACCGAATCGTCCGAACGTAGAGAAGCGACAAAAAAAAAATAGTTATTCAACGATACTCGTTCGATATTTTTTTTTAAATGTCGTTAGAGCAAAACGAACAGTTCACTTATGCTATTTGATTAGTGATGTCCGAAGTGCGTCTCGAAGATAATGTCTTTTTGAAATTTTCTTTTTTTAATAATTTCGTTTAAGTAGACTATGTCATATCACTCACAGTTCCTGTTTGATTGTATAAGCTAGATATTTCTGATTCGTCTCCCCATAAACAAGCAGGACGTACGAACTCCGTGTATCGTACTGGTTCGCGCAATTTGATTATTGCGATGTCGTTGTGCAGTTGAACCGGATCAAAATCCGGATGAATGTTTATCGACAGAACCTAAAATATGTATGAATATATATATATATATATATATATATATATATATATCGAAGCTGATAGTTGTTTCGAGATTTTCGGTAGTTCGATTGTGTTTTCAATATTGCAATGGATTAAATGATTACCGGAACACTTTGGAACGATGCTTCCCAATCGGACAATCTGTATTTGCCTAAATAAATATTGAGGTTGTTAGGTCGATTGATTCTTGCGTTCTCCGGACTGACACAATGCGCCGCGGTTATTATGTGACGTAGTGTGATGAGTGTACCGCCGCACAAGTATATTAAATTGACACCGCTCGATTTGTAAAGAGCAACATGCCACGGCCATTGTCCCGGAGTTGTCTTCTCGGCATGGACGAGCAACGGTATCGGCGGCAAATATCTTCGACCGCATATTTCGGCCACTGACAAATAAACGATTAAACAATTCAACGATTTACTAGTACATATATACATATATACTACGGCTAGCGTTATGATTATTGTTCTATTAAGATTCATCGTGAAACTAGAAAGTGTGATGTTGTATTCGCGATAAGTCTTTCTACGACTGAACAAAAAAAAATGTCACATCGTCACAATAGCAAATTCAATGATACAAACAGTTAGACTGAGAATCGAACAAAGGACATGTCTTTGAAAATATTTAAATAAACCGA
Organism: Neoneuromus ignobilis; assembly: GCA_029203775.1. Lineage (NCBI taxonomy): Eukaryota > Metazoa > Arthropoda > Insecta > Megaloptera > Corydalidae > Neoneuromus > Neoneuromus ignobilis. The sequence goes on from CP092092.1 coordinate 41,114,970, forward strand.
TCTCGAAAAAGTCATAGGACAATGTAGTATCGAGAACACAATTGCAAAATCATATGTTTTTAATTTTTAGTGTGGATTCACACTGAACCCCCCAGGTCTTTATTCAATCTTGTTAGCATTGACTTTACTATGTTAGTAGTTATTTAAGTAGGAATAACGGCCGATTCATTTGCTGGAATCTTTGATCGATTGAAATCGTTACGATAAAAATATTCGAATAATAATAATAATAATTATTAAACACGATCCGATGTATATGCGGTCGGCGTTGTTCGAGGCAGCAAAAAATAAATAAAAAATAAAACGAAATGAACAACGGATAAAAGTGTGTTTATTCTTACACGGTCTCGAGTCCGGCGGCGGGGTCGGCTGATCGCCTATATTAGGCGTGTAAATACTTTGAACTAAATTCGTGATTATGGTTTCATCGGTGGGTATGTTGTTCGATGCGGAACATACTGTTTTCCCGTTCAGTCGAATTCGTTCGACTGTTGACAAATCTTCCCGTTTTCCATTCTTCACGTAGATCCGAACGACTTTCGTCTCGCCGGGACGTAATTTTTCGTTGAGATTTTCGATCGTGTACAATTTATTGTTTTTACTTTTCACGTCGCCGAACGAATTCTGCAAAGAAAAACAATTATTTAGAAATGCCATTGTTATCGTGCACGGTTCTTTTCGTGTACGGCCGTTATTCTCGAATAAAACATTACGGATTTTTTTTATCGATGCGGAAATGTTACGGTTTCACATCTTTTCATTTACACAGTATTTTGACGATGATATCACTATTATTGGCATGCGAGTTTATTAAATCTAAAATACGATGTGTCTGAGGCAAATAAGACAATATTATTGAACGTGTACGTACGATGAACGAAATGAATAACTGTTATTTTGTTATTTTTTGGTGAAAAATAAATTTACGTCGGTCCGAATTCGACTGGGTAGGATTTCACATTTGTTTTAAAAAATCTTAAAAAGTTTATATATAAAACATTTTTTTTTCTTCTAACGTACATACGTATAAGTTGATTTTTATTCTCGAACTTAATTCCACCGTCAGGACTTTCGACTATAATTGGATTTAATCTATTTATCGGTGTGATTTTGTTTTACAATTCGTTCAACATTCTGACAAATAGTAATTCTGTTCCATCGAATATTCTTTTAAATATAATGTTGTTGTTGTTTTTTTTTTAAAAAAAATATATATATACATTCAATATATAAATCATTATCTGTTCAACAATAACTTGTTATATTTATAAATGCATATTTTTATTATTAATTATGTATACGTCTTTTAAAACAGAAACAATTATATATAATAAGCGATACTCACCCCCAACAAATCTGCCGCTTTGTTTAATGTGATTTCTATTCTAATTCCAGTTAATTCTACATCCGTGGCCAATCGCAGTCGGCCATACCACGCTTTTCCAGCAACTCGACTACTCTCGTTCACCGTTTCACTGTATGTAAGTACATTTTTACATGGACTAATTAATTCTTGAGCCTTAATCGGTTCGAATGTCAACAGTGCGACGAAAATTAAAACCGTACGTCTAATAGAGGCACTTGATCCCATTTTATTATGATCTGTATGCAAGTCAATGAATACAATTAATACATTGTTTGTCGATTTCGGAATAAATTTGAGGAAAATTATTCGTCGAATTTTGTTGCCAATAAAACGATCTTGAATATCATCTCATTGCAATTAAGTGTGTCGATTGATTGTTATATATATATATATATATATATATATATATATATATATATATATATATATATATTAAAATAACTATGTCAGACAATACTTATTTATAGTGATTTTCTGCATGGGAAAAATTGTACGTTTTTATGAAATGAAACAATTCACAATTAAACATTTAACAATTTAAGGATTTTAAATTTGTTTGTAATAAAAGAGGAGGGTATTTCAGTAAAACTTCATTGTCTGAAGTAACTATTTAGCGTTGATATTTTTTATTTCTTCATGAACATGAATCATACATACATACATATATATATATATATATATATATATATATATATATATATATATATATATATATGATAATTTTTAAATTATTTTTGTGTTTTTTTAAAAAAATATTATTCAATTTAAAGTTTCATTTTAAAAATATCTTTGTAATTTATTAAAAGAACTTTATGGAATGTAATTTGAAGGACAGATTTAACTATTCTTACTATATATATATATATATATATATATATATATATATATATATATATATATATATATATATATATATATATATATGATTTTTGTTATTATTCTTTCAATATTAATAATAAAAACAAATCGATAAAAAGATTAAATAATTTTCAATCGAATTTTTAATGAAATCGAATTTATAAGCGTTCAATATTTATTTTCAAAGACTTATTACTGACTAATAAAATAAGTCAGTAATTCAAGTCGTGATATGTCGATTTCCTACGGATTATCATTTTTTGCGGTTATGTTTTTACAAAGTTTGATATAACGTCAAGAAATTATCTATCACGTATACTATAAATATTAGTAAAACGTATTTTTTTCAAAAAACGCATTTGATCTAATATGTTAAGATATTGTTTTCTAACTGATTTGAAACCGTCGTTTGATTATTCGATTTTAGTTCAGTTCGAAATGTCAAACTAATTAAACAACTATTAATAGTTCGAGTATTGAAATTTAATAACATATCGACTTTTGTCTACGATATTAAAATACACACACACGTTCAAGTTTAAAATGTAACACGAGTATAGAAAATTTTATTGCAAGATGATCGTTGATGTAATGACATTTCTCACGATAGATAGATAATTAGTGATATGTTTAATTGAATTTATATATATATATATATATATATATATATATATATATATATATATATATATATAAACATACACGTTATTTGGTCGAGTCGTGGGGTTTAAACATTAATTTTAATTTGATATATTGAAAGAAGCAGCACAGTTTTTAAGTTATTCACTTGTATATTTTTCAATTCTATATTTTAAACGGACGAAGAAAAAAAAACTTAAACAGTTCACAGCTTAATGACTATTAACAATTGTTTGTTGCTGTTGTTGTTGAGATATCGCACTTAACGTTTTACACACAAACTTAAGTTGGAAATAAATTCGCATATGCAATATTCGCTAATATCGCTACGTTCGGCAAATCCTGTGTTCTTTTCGATCGACAATATCTGATTTTAAATAAAATAAGTACTAGGCTATTTTATTTACTTACTAAACATTATTTACATCGTTTACCGCAAACACATTCGACCACAAATCAACAATGTGTTTACGTGCACGTACAGTGTAGACATAAGAAACGAGTCGACGATAATATGCCCGTACGGAGAGACGTCGGTCACTTTCTTGACCTGTGACCGGTTTGACTTCATTGACGCGCTAACGGAGGGGGCTCACGGTGGACATGTATGTATTTATTTTATTTTATTTTTTCTTAAAAAAATAAAATAAAACAGGAATAAAAACATCCCGGCCGATAAAAATCGTGTGTTTGTAGAAATTTTATAGGTTTGAATTTCAGTAGCGGTTCGTCGTCGAGTCTAAAGCATATATTAAATCATCATGCAAAAGTGTTCGAAGCCAAATCAGATTTTATTATAATCGAAACAAGTGCAAAATACCACTTATCCTTTCAGCTAGAACCGATTTGTTTCTAATAAATTACAGATTTATATTTTTTCAATAAAGTAAATAATATTCGCATAGACATATTTTCAAACGAATAGATATTTCTTATAAAAAATACTGCTGTTTATATATATATATATATATATATATATATATATATATATATATATATATAAAACACAAACATTTTCATCATTAATCTCATTATATCCATTGTTGGATGAAGAACTTTTTCAAAATATTTTACTTCGAGCGACCCAGTAACTTGCTTTTCCATTCAACAATGAAAAATTATCTCGTGTCTCTATTCAATCTCTCTTTCTCTCTCTATATATATCTAATCATAACTTCTGTTATCCATTAAATGTTTTTTTCCCCAATATATGATAGACTTATTTCCATTTTAAACTTTTCATTCTTGCTACAACATCTGTAATTTTTGTTTTATTTCGAATTGAATTGGTTCTCTTCCTGTCTCCACGTGTTATTCATGACGTGTCTCTTTTTATTCTCATTTGTGTCATATGAAACCGCTAAATTATTCTAACGTTTAAGACAAGTGTTTCATTGCAATAGATGAGAACGAATAAATGCTTGAATCGAAAACTTGTTTCTTAGAACATAGAGAAATGATTTAATTTCATAATAGAAGAATTTCTTCGTTTTAGTTTATTTCTATTTTCTTGTTTACTTTAGCTATAAATGTTTTGTTGTGTATTAATAAACTCTTTTATATGTATATATATATATATATATATATATATATATATATATATAAATAATATTAATTTCTCATAAAGTTCAATCGAAATTATTTCGGCTAAATAAATTGCCTCAATTGTCCACCGTTAGGTCCGAGACTGGTTTATTCTTTAAGATTTCGTTTCTTCTTTTACTTTACACGACTTCATGGTCAGCATTGATATAATACGTAAAATCCAGTCGTTGTATTTACGTATATTTCAACAAATTCTCCAATTTGTTTACAGAGACAAGATTTGGAAAATCCATATAATTATAAACGAAGATCACAGCTACAAAATATGTATAATATTGAAGATACGATTTTATTTTATAATTCAAGAATACACTTTTTTCAATCGAAAGATTATTTTCTATGGATTATAAATTACTTATTAATTAAAAACAAATATGATGTGTTTAGAGTGAAGGTCATGCAATTATATACATATATATATATATATATATATACATAAATGCCATTATCGTTAATAAGGAAAATTTATATTTAAATTGTTTTTTTATACATTGTATTTTTAAAAATAAATTCCATGACAAAATTGAAATGTTCATATTAGTATTTTGATAAATTTATTCGGAATTTCCAAATATTTATTAAATTACTATTGAAGTAAATAATTTGAGGAAATGATAAAAACGAAAAATGTAATATCATATTTAAATATTTCAAAATATGTTCATTCTTCACAATTTGTCATAATTATTACTGGCCATGACATACATGCATATATATATATATATATATATATATATATATATATATATATATATATATGCATGTGTGTGTGTGTACGTGTGCATACATGACAATTTACCTGTTCGACATATATATTTATGAACGGGGAAATCTTATTATTAAACTTTCCATAAAAAATCTAGAAATTTGCGGGAAAGAATTGTTAAAATTTTATTATAATTAGAAATATTTTCAAAAACAGTTGTATTATAGTTTATATCGAATCGAATAACAGGAATGATATAAATTTTTGGCATGTCAAGTCAATACTTACTGTTAGTCAATACTACTGTTCATGTACTACTTAATTATTATTATATTTTTTTAGAAATTAAATTTATTTCAACAATTAATCAAATTCTTTATCTAATAACACCATCTGACTTCATGAATGAAATTACGAAAATATTGTTGTTAAATTATCTACTTACACGGTACTAAATCGAAGTTGTTGACATAAATCGAGTAAAGATAATACGGTAAGAGTCTCTGGTATATTTCTGTTTATCAATAATATATATATATATTTTAAAAGAAAAATATCTCTTAGTTTTGTATACATATGTACTTTATAAACATAATGAATCGTCTTAAAACAAAGAAATAATTTATATATATATATATATATAATGTAATAGGTTTCTTGGAAAAATGTAAAGACATTAAATTGATTACAAAGTTTAGTGTAGTAAATATAAATCCAGTATAGATATTCGTTAGTAGATAAAATATCATTAGTTCGAATATTTCTGATACGCTACTGTATAAAGGTCAGTGTTCGAAAGATTTTTCTTTATTCTTATTTATTTAAGAATAACAAAAATATAAATTGTATATATATATATATATATGTGTGTGTGTGTGTCTCTCTCTCTCTCTCTCTCTCTCTGTGTGTGTGTGTGTGTGTGTGTGTGTGTGTATGTATATAAAGAAATAGAAATAACAGAAAAATAGTAGCAACAGAAATCGATATTGATCATTTCCATATATAATATGATTGCGAATCCAATTCTCAAATTTGGCCACATCTTCAAACACCTTGTAGAATTGACCTTCGCATCGATTCGAATAGCGATTAAATGAAGTGGTTCCTTTTAATTGCCATAGTTGAAAATCAATGCCGTTGCGTAGAAAATACATACTGCCACCTGAATCTCCAATACATATTGACATTCATCGAACAGGAAAAAAATTCAATTTAATCAATTAAATTCTTTAGAAATTATACATAAACATTAACAGTTTGAGAAATAATAATATGAACATTCACAATTCAATTTTGGATGGAACTGTTGATTTTTATTACATTATTTTTTTAAAATGTTTATACATATTGTATATATATATATATATATATATATATATATATATATATATATATATATATATATATATACATCTGTGAAATTACAGATAACTAATTACTTTGGTACTACATGTAGTAAATAATTTAAAAATTCATTTTTTTCTAATTATCTGTGTTGTTTTGAGTCTTCGAATAAGATCCATGATTTATTATTATAAGTGAAAGAAAGTAGATATGATATTTTAAAATGTAGAGAAATATTCAATTTTCTTAATACAAGGATTTTTTTTTAAATTGACACCATCTTATTTTTATTTTCTTGTTCATTTCATATATTTATATATATATATATATATATATATATATATATATATATATATATGTGTGTGTGTGTGTGTGTGTGTATGTGTGCATGTATAGGTATGTATAAAAAAGTAATATATAAAATAAAAACTTATTTTTACTTCAATATATAATATATTTTTAAATTTAATTACAAAAGTATAGATTGTAAATCAAATTTATAATAGAAACAAATTAGCATATTCAATGTTCAAATATGTTTTCTTCTATTTCCCAAATAAAAAAAATATTTTATTCCTAAACAATGTTAAAAATAACATGTTGATATCAGAATATGTTGTACAAAAATAGTTTTTAATATTAAATGTTTAAAAGAGTTTAGTGTGAAAATAAATCTGTTTTTCAAAAAACAATCTTAGCAACAATCCAATGATTGTTAGATTTTTTTTTAAAAAAAAAATAATAAAAATACAAAATATACGGTGCGAATTTTCAAATGTAGAAAATGAAAATAAAACCATTAGTATGTGGAATTTGCAGAAAGTGTAAAAACCCGTTTATGCAAGTCGGTCCGATGATAACGTGAACTATCGTTAAGTATTAATCACTGATTCGATCCAGTTTTTATGTTTAGCGGCATCTGCAAACACTGCATAATGATGACTGTCGCATACCTTTTGCAATGCGACGCTAATCGATGTAATTCCACGTAGTTGCCATACTTGAGGATTTGTGTTCGGCCGAGAAAATACCATACCGCCACCCGAATCGCCGCTACATACCGAAGTACCTAAAACGAAAAGAAATGTTTCAACGTGTGTGTGCATATGTTACATATGTACATGTTATTTAACGAATTTTATTTTAGTGAAATATTTTTATAGAACGTGTGAGATTTTTAAAAATGTTCGACTCGAATATATTTATAAAATTCACACGTACCGTTCGTGAATCCCGCGCAATATGTTCTAGAGGAGGTGAAACGGTAAAAGAACTCTGGCTTCGAATCGATACAAGTTTGCTGCGAGACAATGGGCATCTGCGCTTGCATTAAATGTTCTGTCACGTGGCCGTTTTCATCGTAACCCCAACCGACGACCTATAATACGATATTGTCGATTTCTTTGCGCACGAATAAAAAAAAAATAATGAAATCTATCTACGTACGGTCCCTTCTTTCTTGACAATGCTCGATAAATCCGTATCTCCTTGCCATAAACAAACAGGTCTCACATGATCGGTTATTTCAACATCTTTTACTAACTTCAACACTGCAACATCACAATCGAAACTTGTGTTATTGAATTCAGGATGAACTAGAATATTCTCTACCTTGAAAAAAATGAATATTTCGAAAGTGTGCGGAATTTCTACATTGCTCGAGAATTAAAATAACAGAATAAAGTTTTTAGAACAAATTACAAATTTATAAACACACACACACATATACATATATATATGTATGTATGTATGTGTGTATAAACTTTAAAAGTACCTGGAAGTTTTGAAGACCGGGATCGGCCCATTTGGTGAGATTAAATTTGCCTACGTACAGCATAAAACTACTGGGATTGATGATCCGACTAAACGAACCTAACGTGACACAATGGGCGGCTGTGACGACGTGTCGTCGCGATACTAACGATCCTCCGCAAACATATTTAAGATGGATTCCTTCGCTCCGATACAACGCCACATGCCACGGCCATTGTCCAGCCGTTGTCTCTTCGCCGTGCGTGATTAACGGTCGGGCTTGCGCAGCGACCACGCCACATTGGAACCGATCTCTGTTAGTCTCGAAATCTATTCGAAACATTTATGTTTTTCCCTCTAATATTTCTAGCCGAAGGAATAACAATTATCGTATTAATATATATTAGAAACGTACTGTTCGATCCGTGCAGGCGATTATTAGTTATTGCCGATCGGTTTCTCGTCGGATTCAATTCGCTGACGAACCCGTAATTGTTAAAACCGATATCGGTTAGCGCCGAAGAGATCCAAACAGGACGTTGGGTCGTAGTTGTGAAATCGCTGGACACTGACGGCCTTGAATTAAAATAAAAATATCGACCGTTGCTAGATAAACCGTTTAGATTTTTAATATCGATTCCGGAACATTATATGAGATTATTGAAAATGTCTAATCGATTTTTTCGTATTTATATTGTTGTTCGATTTTAATGACAACTAATTAAATGTAATGACGACTTCTTAGCAAAATCGATTTAGAATTCGTCTCGATTGCTGTCCTCGAATCGTTATTCAAAAAAAGTCGGATTTTCAGATTAGGGTGTATCTTCGAGGGGCTCATTATTTGAACTAAATTGTCGGAACCGTTTGCGAGCAGTTCGTTCCTTTATTGTATCTCTTCCGAATGTTTTTCAAATTTTTCGACAGCGAGTTGGAATCAAGTTCGAACTCGTACAATAAACACCCACGAATTTGTTTTTGGTCAGCCGTATTAAAATTACTGCTCAACGTGCTCTGATCAAATGACTCGGAAGGTGTACTTTATAATTCAAGTTAATGACTATATACAATCATTAATTAGGCGTCATAAAAATTCCAAGAATTATGACTAACGAAAATCGATAAAAACTTTCCCGGATACCTGATATATATATACGCGTGTGTGTGTGTGTAATCTTTTTATTTGGTAAAAATGAATTTTAATAAAACGTAATTGTTAATATAATACTCGTAAACAGATTAAATATTTAAATGATATTTTGACAGAATTTATATCGAAATCTTACGAGTCTCTTTTGATGTATTTATTTTTCATTGCTGTAAAACTGTTTAAAGTTTTTTTTTTTTTTTTAAAAAAAAATAATCTTATTTCGAAATGTTCCAATAGCTAAATAAAATCGAACAAAACGACGCACCGATTTATTCTTTCTCCGCGTAAATAGAAAATGATATTAAAGGTATTTCTGTCGAATGAAAATCGTATTATATTTGAACCGATGGAAGATTGCAGATTCGCACTTACATACTATTTTCATATTTATGAACGGCGCTCGCTCGAATCCCATTTTCATTACCGTGATTGTCGTTTGTATTAAAATAATTATTTTTTTCTGTCGTCGTGGTCGTTCGTTTCGTCGATACGGATGCACGTTGAGGTTGAGATGCCGTTTTTCGTTTTGTACATATTGCTCGCCCATTAAGACGTATCGATTCTAAAATCGGCGCAGACGTCGCCGAATCATATTTAACAAAAAATCGTATGGATTTTCTGTTGTTCGGTATAAAATGTTCGTTTCTGTTTGTTATTGTGAATAGTTTGTTGTCGCTGGTTGTAACGTCGCCGAACCAGTTCTGAAAAATATCAATTTTATCGTATACTATGACTAAATTATACGTCGTCAACAAAAATAATTGTAATTGTTGCATGTTCCCATTTCTGTGTATCTGTTATTTTATTTTACTTTTTTGAAATATCGTTCAAATCACCATCTAACAAGCAATAAATTATCGTAATCGAATAACAATAATAATAAATATGTACGAAATCGATAGTACGTACGGTTCTTGCGATGTTTCTTTTATTTCATTTGTTCATTTTGAATAATCTTCGCTTTAAAGTTCCGTATTTTGTGAACGTTTTAAAAATCAATCGCCACTAGTAAATATCAACAGATTAATTACGATGGCGTGTTTTCGTATACTTACGCCCAGTAATTCGGCCCTTCTGTCTAGTATGACATCTATCCAGATGCTAAACAACTCTTCGTCGGATTGCAATACGACATTACCGTACCAACGGTTTTCTTCCCGCAAGCTCTCGTAGGTAAAGATATTCGGACATGGCGATTGTTGAGCATTTACTCCACGATCGATACGTACAGTGACAATTACAAACGAAATAGCCAATAACAATGCCACGTCGCAATGTTTGTGTTCATTCATTTCACTTGGCTGAAAAGAATTCAAATATAAACGACTCGTTTGATTTTTACACGAAATTTAATTGTGTGATTTCGTCATTTTTAATATAAATACTTGTCGACAATGACACACGGAATTTTGTTATTCGATAATCATTTATTCAAAATTTCAAATTTGTTCAATTGTCAAAACGAATAGTTATTAATGAATAATAATGAATTTTTTGAACTATCGGCTTTTCATTTATACCGTATTAAATTATATGCACACATACTGTTTAATTAATTATCCTTCGACGAAATGAAATGAAATAACCGAATATTTAATTGACCGATCGACCGTCTATCTATTTATCTATTTTAATACTAATTGCAAACGAGTCGCACAATCGATAAAAAACGTTGAAGTATCACGTAGAAATATTTCAATAAATACAGGTTTTGCAAGTGAAATGTATTATTACCGCTAAAAAAAAAATCACGTAAATTAATTATATACTGGTGATTTCAATATATCAAATAATATATAACGTGGTTCTTAGAAGTTTGTCGTTGAATATGAGATTTTCAACTTTTAAAGTATTCATTGACTTTGAGAAGATGTACTTGAATGCTCGAGAAAAAATTTCGTAGTCTATGTAAACAAATTGGAGTGTTTAATTAAGTTATAGTTAATTGCTTTTTTTAGTTATTACATCAGTTATTATGTTGTTAATGGCTTCATTAGATTGGTTATATATTTATATATATATATATAGGTAGTATAAATAAGACTGAAGGATGTAATATGTAAATGCATGTCTAATCCTTCAGTTTCATTTGGAACATTCTTTATATACACGCATATATATATATATATATATATATATATATATGTGTATTCCTGTAGTTGTAAGAAAATAATAATGTTAGTAAATAAGATAAATCAATATTGAACAAAATGCAATACTTATTTATAGATAAACATTTGTATGGCAATTATTTGTGATTTTAGAAATAACTTATGATGTTTATATTAATATATATATATATATATATATATATATATATATATATATATATATATATATTTACGGATGTTAAAAATATGTTATTTAAAGTGAAGATATGTAATTTTATACGAAGTTATTATCTTTGATATTTCCTTTTATTTTCAGTGAATTAGGATTATACTTACCACTAAGTATATACAATACAGTTTTATTGTGTTTTATTTGGTTGTTTTTTTTTTTTAAAAAAAATATAAATAATAATATAGTGTCATTCCATTCGATTTGCTTTTTTGATTTTTCGCATTTAAGATTATTTTTATATCATAATTAAATATTCAAAATAAGTTACGTTCATAATTTTAAAACATTATATATATATATATATATATATATATATATATATATATATATATATATATATATATTTAAAAGTGAAAAAATTAAGAACTATTCTCATATAATATTAATTTAATTTCGTATAATTTAAAATCAGCATTATTATAATATAATTACCTGTATGCACACTATATACTTATGTATGTATTATTATTTAATTTAAGAAATCACCATCATTTTTATATTGAACATGTTCCGTACGAAAATAAATAATTTATATACGTTTTTAACTGGTACATTTCAATCATCACACTCATAATTATTATACAATATAAATAAAACGTACCTCTATTAGTAAAATTACTTTTAATAGACGTCGAATAATCACCGTTCACGATCTATACGTATCTTAAGACATTTAATCGGTCATTATGAATGTACAACACATCATACGAAACTAAAGTATGTTTTCTAATGATGACGGGGAAATTACCGTACAAAAATACAACAATGACGATAAAACAAACGTTTTAAAAATACTATTGTACGAACGTCGTTCATATTATTTGAATTTTACTCTACCTTGACCGTTGCACTTATCGTTCCGTCAATGATCCAGGGATGGATTAATTATATTGTTATTCGATTATTGTTAACAAATATGCTAATATTAGAAATAAATAATATTCTTGGTGTCATTTTCTGAGCTATTATCATTACTTTTTTTAATCGATCACCATTATAAAGATATTATAGTTTATTGATTAATATTGAGCAGGTTTTAGCAAATTTGTAACATAAAGAAATTTCATAAACATTACAAGTCAATAGAAAAACATAATCGGATAATAATGAAAATTTAAGATGGAAAATTCAATTTTAATTTTAACATGTATATATTGCAGTATAAAGATGAGTTGTACAATTAATAAAATCAAAATAAATTAAGGGCAGCTCGAATGAGATTAAAATGTTTCGACATACTTTGACTTGTTTGTGATAATTTATTATTCTTTTTTATTCTTCAGTCTCGTTTGTGCCATCATATATATATATACGAGGGTCGTTTGATAAGTATGGTAAAAGAAGTAGGAAATACTAAATTGAAAAAAATAATTAATTAATTAAATTGAACAATAAATAATTTTACCATACTTACCAAACGACTATCGTATATATATATAATACTATAGTATTGTACTTTTAATTAACAATAACAATTAATAAGTAAGGATCTGGCATAATTTCAAGTTTACTAAATTATAATGTTAATTATTCGTATTTCTTCTTGTCGAACTGGTTTTAAGTGCGTCTCCTCATAATTATTCATTTTCTTTTATGGTATCTTTACGTAGTATCGTGTGTATATATATACATATATATATATATATATATATATATATATATATATATATATATATATATATATATATATATATATATATATAATATATATATATATATATAAAGATAGATAAGTTATTTTTATCTTTTAAAATCAAACATCTTTGTTCATAAAATGAAAAAGACAATTAAATTTGAATTCTTAAATATTCTTTATTATTTTCCTCTCTTATTCTCTTTATATACATATATATTTATTTATTGACAATCTTTATAAGATGGTCCAAATGAGATTGAACGATAGTAAAGAATAATAAATAATAGTAAGCAAATAAATGTATGTTTAAACCCTTCAGTCTCATTTGAGCTATTCCTAATATGATATACTATCATATACTATATTATGATGTATTATTATTCCTAATATGATATACGAGGGTCGTTTGATAAGTATGGTAAAAAAGTAAGAAAAACTAAATTGAAAAATTTAATTAAATTAATTAATTAAATTAAACAATAAATAAATTTACCATACTTATAAAACGACTCTCGTGTATACATATATAAATATATATATATATATATATATATATATATATATATATATATATATATATATATATATATATATATATATATATATATATATATATATATATATATATATATATATATATATAAATATATATTAGGTTGGCAAGTATCTCCCTTCCGATTTTTTTTTTTTTTTTTTTTTTGTACATAGCCGCGAAATTTAAACAGACGGAAGGCGGAAGGGAGATATTTGCCAACCTAATATATATATATATATATATATATATATATGCTGTTTTCAACATTTTTGAAAATACAATCTATTTTTATATATAGATATGCTACATATTGTAATATGTCTATTTTAGCTTGTAAGATTTTTTTTTACAACATGTATAATATTTTAGAAATCACTGATATTGAAATTTGCTTGACTGAACTGTACGGCATTTTTTTGAAAAGTTAGGTTATGTGTTGCGAATAAAATTTTAGGCACATATTTTATTTATTGTATATAAATATTACATATTAATATTCGTTTGTATAAATTTCAATGGCTAATAATACATCAGAAAATAGTGCGATGATCGAAGACATGTGCGTTACTGAAAGTAACGAAGATGAAATAGAAGAAAAAATTAATGGAAATAGTTCTGATTCAGAAGAGGATGAAAAGGTTAAAAGTTATTTATCTATTTTTAATTAACAATTTATTATATCGATGTCTACAGGAAGCAGAATTAGAGCAAAAGGCTATCGATGTTGAAAAGTGTCTATTAGAAAATCCGTACGATTATGATTCACATATTTCCCTTATTGAAATTAAACACAGCCTCGGTGATTTAATCGGATTGAGGTCTGCGTACGAACGTTTCAGCTCGTTATATCCGTTGACACCGAAATTATGGCTCGAGTGGATAACGATAGAAAAAGAGATCGCGACTTCCGACGAAGAGAACGAATACCTTACGAGTTTATTCGAAAGAAGCGTATCCGATTACCTCTGTAAATATCGACACGATCTGTGAGTCGACGGGTGTTTCATTGATTTCTTTCTCGCTTGTTAGCCGTACGACTGTGGCTCGAATACGTTCGGTTCGTTTCGAAATCGCCGTCGACCGACGTCGAGACGAAAAGAACGTTGTTCAAAAGGGCCGTCGGCGAAGCCGGACTGCACGTTTCGGAGTCGGACGCGCTGTGGGACGCGTACGTCGGTTTCGAATCCGATCGGTTATCGAGCGTATCGGACGAAGATCCGAGCGAGCGGCGCCGACAGACACGCGTTCTGGAATCGATCTACGAAGAGCGTTTCGGCGTTCCGCTTATAAAAATGGAAAGCGCGTTCGTCGATTTTCTCGTGTTCGCGGAAAGATCGTCGACCGATTCAATAGACGTCGATAGAATTAAACAGAAGTATGTGTTCGTTATAAAATAATAATAGATCGGTAAAAGATCTGTTTATTTCAGATATAAAACAACAGTGAAACGTCTCTCGCAACTCGAAGAAATAGAACGAAATATTATCGCTTGTAAGGATGAAAATAAAAAAGTAAGGTTATATTTCGAGTATATTCAATTACAAAACGATAATGTGCAGAGCTCTTGTGCTGCTTATGAACGAGCTATTTCTGATATTCCATTAAATGGAGAACTTTGGCGTCGTTACTGTTCTTTAGTTTTTTCAAAAGGGTCTGTGGAACATGCTCTTAAAATTTGTGAACGATCTATTAGAAACTGCCCGTGGAATTCAGAATTATGGGTGTTTAAATTTCGTGTAATGGAATTATTTGGAAAAAACCATGAGGAAGTGAGTATTTGTGAAATAGTTTCTTGTGTGTACATGCACGTGTGTGTATGTGTGTGTGTATATGTATATATATATATATATATATATGTATATATATATATATATATATATATATATATATATATATATATATATATATATATATATATATATATATATATATATATATATATATATATATATATATATATATATATATATATATATATACATACATATATATATATATTAGGTTGGCAAATATCTCCCTTCCGCCTTCCGTCCTTTTGAATTTCATGGCTATGTACAAAAAAAAAAAAAAGCGGAAGGGAGATACTTGCCAAACTAATATATATATATATATACATATACATATATATATACATACATATATATATATATATATATATATATATATATATATATATATATATATATATATATATATATATATATATATATATATATATATATATATATATACACACATACATACATACATATGCATTCAGCAAGCATAAGTGTATGTGCGTGTGTGTGTATGTATGTCTATATATATATATATATATATATATATATATATATATATATATATATATATATATATATATATATATATATATATATGTATGTATGTATTAGTGATATGCTGGATATCAATGGAAAAAAAAGATCCATGATCCATTTCTTTTCACTGGATCTCAAACGGATCTTTGAAACCCATTATTAGGTCTAAAAACAACAGTAATAAAGAAAAGGAAACCAAATTTACTATCAATAAAGTATCTTTTATTTTTAAGTCAACATTGTAGCAATCATAAAAAATAAAAACATAGGCTCGTGTAACAAACCTCTAACACAATGCAGACAAAAGGAAAACTATTAAAATACTTTAATATGTATGACTTGAAACAAAAATCAGATTTTTTTTATTAATAATCAAGTTAAACATTGTAATCGAAATTCAGTAGTGGTAAATTGTATTTCAGAAAGGGCAACTTTGCAGCTTTGTTGCCTTCTAGTCTATTCCGGCGATCGTAGATAACGCCTGCTGCGCTGAAAAATCGCTCGCTCGGAACGCTCGTGGCAGGAACAGATAAATATGTACAAACGAGCGGCTTAAATTTGCATATTTGTTATTATTTACTTCCTGATTTTTTAATGGATCGTAATCTCTCGGTAACCTAATTTCTTTGACATATTCTGTAAGTGAATTACAGTCTGTTTCAGAAGTTTCGTTTTCAGATTTGTCATCATCAGAGTCTAGCATACTATCCATCGAATCCATAAATGTATTGTAGTTCCCTCTTTTTTCTGCATGTCGTTTTTCTTTAGAAGTCGTAGCTGTCCTGAAATTTGCATCGTCTTCCAAAAACGTAATTAATTTGTTTAATATCTTTTAAGCGTCGAAGAATTTACCCTCGTATCTAGGATCGAAATACGTCGCTGTTCGATAGAGATTATCGTTTTATATTTCAGCGAATCGTCGCAATATAGAAGGTACTGTTCCGGTGCGTCGGGGAATCTCGCAAGGCTTTTAAAACGTTTCGATCGAGACGGATTTGTATATTTTTTAAATTTCGCATCGCCATCGTCGAATATTTAAAGTGACCTACAATGTTTTTACATTTTGCTAGTAACATCGAAATTATCTCGACACTTAAGAGATTCTTTTACTATAAGGTGTGACTGATGTGCTGCACAATCTGTATGATTAAAGCTACATAAATTGCACGCTCGCTTCATATCCGTCCCGTCGTCATCTCTTACGATGCAATGTACATTCTATTTTAATATTTTCCACTTTCGAAGCATGGACTTAAATCTTTCTGAAATGTAATCTCCTGTGTTACGATCCTCGAGAACCGTAAAATAGTTCCGTACTGCACTACTAAACTTTTTCGTCGACATTGTTACAATTTATTTTACCATCGAAAACACTACCGTTTCCCAAGCCGTCCTTTGCTACACAAAAATGAAAACATTTAGGCCGTGCAAGAGCATCATGCCTTTGTTTACGTCAAGCGCGATACGCTTAGAATTGCCGCGTCAAGGTCACAACAATACAAACAAATTGAAAGATCCGTATCCGTGGATCTTGATACATATTATATAATCCGCATATCTTCGACGATCCGGCACATCACTAATATGTATATATATATATATATATATATATATATATATATATATATATATATATATATATATATATATATATATATATATAAAACTGTGTCGAAAAAGATTGATTTTTATAATAAGTCATTCTTTTAAAATTCTCATTTCCTGTAAATAATTTTAGATAACTTCTTGTTTTGAGAATGCTTTAATAGCTGTAAACGATGCGAATTCACATCTTGATTTGTGGCTCGCATACGTCGAGCATTGTAAACGAAATTTAAATAACAATTCAAGTGAACAAACTGCTTTTGAATATCTTCGCAAAGTTTTTGAAAAAGCTTGCACTCATCTTGCTGAAACTTGGGGACTTGAAGGTGATCCCAATTGTATTATATTAAGGTAAATATTTTAAAGTTTTATAACTTTTTATCATCACTATGTCGATCGATGATTATCGAAGGAAAAATTAATTTCTTCAGATATTGGGCCAGATTAGAAGCATCGACATTCGGCGACATCGATGCCGCTCGAAAACTATGGGTAGATATATTAAGTCGTGATCACGGTAAAACCGCTGCAGCTTGGTTAGAGTTATTGACCCTCGAAAGATTATACGGAAACCCGAAGCGTCTGAGAAAAATGTATCTGCGTGCGCTCGAAAAGACTCAAGTAATAAATTGTTTTATTTATGGACGATCGTGCGTGTGTTTTTTTATTTTTTTTTTATTATTTCGAAGGACTGGCCGCAAAGTATCGCCGAGTCGTGGCTTAATTACGAGCGTGATGTCGGTACGTTAGAAACGTTAATGTTCTGCGTCGAAACGTGTCGTGAACTCGCGATAAAAAGAGAGGTCGAAAAACAAGACGAATATCGCGAAATCGATATCGGCGAA
Source organism: Neoneuromus ignobilis (assembly GCA_029203775.1). Lineage (NCBI taxonomy): Eukaryota > Metazoa > Arthropoda > Insecta > Megaloptera > Corydalidae > Neoneuromus > Neoneuromus ignobilis. The sequence goes on from CP092092.1 coordinate 41,133,669, forward strand.
GATAATACCGACAGAAAACGAAAATTCGAAAAATCACGTCGAAAGGATCGAGATCGACCACGAGCGAAAAAAGCCAAAATCTTCGAAACGAACGATGAATCCACGACGGGAAATACGTCGGTCGTGAACGAGACGGAGAGGAAAAGAGACGTTCGTTTACCCGTCGCTCCCGATAGAGAATCCAGAACCGTGTTCGTCAGTAACATCGACTACTCGGTCGACGAAGCGACCGTCGCGAATTGGTTCGGCGATTCCGTCGCCGACGTGAGGCTCGTTCGAAATTTTTCGGGCAAAAGCAAAGGATACTGTTACGTGGAATTTTCTTCGGCGGTAAGTGTACTCGCCGATTTAATAAAATCAGACGAGCACCCTCCTATCGATCGAATATGTTTGTAGGACGGAGCGACGGAGGCGTTAAAGAAAGACGGCGACAAACTGAACGATCGTCCCACGTTCGTGTCGAAGTGCGAGAACGAAAAAAAGAATCGAGAACACGCGTTCAAGTATTCGGTCGGGAAGGAACCGGATAAATTGTTCGTGAAAGGTCTTCCGCGAGAAACGACCGCGGACGATCTCGTCGAAATGTTTTCCAAGTTCGGAAAGTTGAAAGACGTCCGAACGGTACGTTTCAAAAGCGGCCAGTCGAAGGGTCTCGCTTACGTCGATTTCGAAAAGGCGACGGACGCGGCGAAAGCGGTGTTAGCGACGAACGGCACGATCGTCGGAGGACGCGCGATAACCGTCGCCATCAGCGAGCCGCCTCGACGCGGCGAGGCCGCTTCCGGTTCCGCATCGGACACGCCGCACGCCGTTCCGGCGTCCGCGCTAAGGTCAGTCGACAGTTGTCATTTCTATCGTGCGAATCGTTGTCGATCGTTGGTTATATTTTAGGAAAAATAAGTTACAAGTACCGCTCGTTCCGACAATCGTACAAAAGCGAACGACTATCGACGGATCGGAACGACCGAAAGGAAAATCGAATGCCGATTTTAGAGCGATGTTGTTCGGAAACAAGCAGTAGCGACACGTACACACAGATGAATATTTTCTCTAAGATTTTTTTTTTTTTACAATTAAATAAAATCAGTACTCCATATAGCGTTCTTTATTTATCGTGAGTTGTGCATATTTTTAAACATGATTTATTGTAGAAATTAACAAAATCGAATATTGTATTTTTTCTAGGCTGTAAAATGTAATTTTTCCTCGCCATCTTCATCACTCTCTGATCGTTTGAGGAACGTAATCGGGCTTAACGGCTTCGTTAAATGATTTCGCATATAAATCGAGTCGCTGCGTCATCTAAAACAAATGTGTAAAATTGTTTATTGTTATTTAAAAATAACGGTTGGAATTTTTTCCGTTCACCCTAAATCCCCAATGGTCTTTGATTTGCCGACATAGATTTAAATCCAATTTTGCGAATAATAATCCGTCGCCGGTACGAGAGAGTCCCTAAGAGGGAATCCATATGAAATCACACGTTCCATAATAATAATAATAATGATAATGATGTGATAAAATAAACACATACGTACCGGCGTACGCGTCCCGTTGGGTGCGGTAATATAACTCGAGCCATAGAAATGGCCGAACGCATTGTGCGCAGGTCGACCGTCGCCAGACGTAAACGCGTTCGGAAAGACCTCTGTGCCGACGCGATTAATTGCAACAGTGTAATAACTGTTTGCGATTGCCGCATTTCTCGCCTCTATTCCCCATAACGGTTCGCTCAAATCGCCCACCGTTGCCGACGGATTGAAAACGATATCTGCATTGTTAATACCGAACATCATCCAGTTTTGCGGATGATGTCGTCCGTAGCAGATGTTAATTGCAATTCGACCGTATTTAGTCTAACAGTAAACGACAATTATTCGAAACACATCGGAACATATAACGTACGTACATACAGACGATCGTCCATTTACCTCGAACACGGGATGGCCCGTATTACCTTCCATGTAATAAGTCGACTCGTTAAAATCACCCACTCTCGGAATATGATTTTTGCGATGCGTTCCGATCACGTTACCGGCCGTGCCGATGACCACGGCCGTGTTCCATACGGTGTCTCCGTGAGTTTCATCCCTTTCGAGAATCGGCGATACGATCACCATGTCGAACTGAACAGCCAACTAAAATAAATAGTCGAGCTAACCAACTATCGAACGGCGGTTCCAAACGAACAAGTATAAAGAAGCATACTATTAACAAAAGTATTATTCGCCGCTTCTGACTGGACGAAATGTGGGATTCGTTTCAAACAACTACATATATCTGCCTATTCCACGAGTGTATTATTCCGTTTGGATTCGAAGGCGCGAGTCTTTCGTCGATGAGATGTTCGATTCGACCGACATAATCGACTATTTATTTAGAAGTATTCGTCGTAATTCGTTTTAACGACCGTTTCGTCTAAATGAACAACTGAGGAACAGTGCACGATTCTTTTAGCGGACTACTATCATAATCTTTCGTAGCTCTACGGTTGTACTTAGCTATGTATTTTATTTTTCATCACGAGTCACAAAAACAATGTTTTTGTACGATGATGAAAAGTAAAATTTCAAGACTTTGTAATTTTTTTATATTTGTTCAGTTCTCGCGGTGTGTCCCGTTTACTTTGTTTGTTTAACTTGGCGCCGAGTTAAACTCATAGGGGAGATACATTTACTTCGTAAGTCGTCGGCGGTGGTCTTACAGTTTGGAAATTTATCTATCCGTTATTATACTGACCTTTTGTAACATTCGAGTCGACGGTCCTGTTTCGGCCGATTCGGCAAATTCGCACCATGGATATTTTTCTCGCGTACAGAACGCAAACGGCATCGCTGTGTATCATTAAAGAGCATAAACATTTTCACTCGTTATGTAATAGCACACAATCGCACTGCAAATATTCCTTACGCCACGCTTCTTGCAGACAAAGAACATTCACTCCGAGTTTTCCGGCAACGGTCACGATCTGTTCGATTCTCCGATGAAGTGCTTTCCGTTGTGCGTCGATCGGTTCGTTTGTCGGCAATACTATTTTATTTTGCACGGCGCCGATCGTTACCGTCCGCGGTGTTCTTGTCGACTCCTTAGGGCAATCGAATTCGTGCCCGTGCACTTCCAGATCGAGCGATCGAGCGCACGCTTCGATTTCTGGCGACAGTTTAAGCGATCTGCATTCCGAAAAGTTAATTTTAATCGTTTAGATATTTATTTCATTTTGTTTTTTTCAACATATAATACCTAATTCCGTTTCCATAAATAATACGTTTCACTTCGGCTAGCTCTGTTTCGGGAATATGCTTTTCTAAAATGTCTTCGAGACTTTTTATTTCTTTACGATCGGACATATTTATTACTGTTTTTCAACGTGATAAATGTAAGAAAAATAACCGAGAGACAAACACAACGAAGTGAACACTTCGATGGACCGACCCGAATGTGGCTGATGTATTTTTACTTTAGTTAATTTGTTATTCAAACACGATAATATTTATCACTCTCATTTATGCGTTCAATAACAAATCTCCGTTATCTGTGAACAGTGACGTCTGAAATATATGGTTATAATTATGTTCATTGAATATTTTAGTGACTGTGCTTATTTTCATACGTGCCACATGCGTATGTGATGTATGTCTATATACACATATAGACGTACATCGTTTTACATGTTTTTTTATAAAAAAAACAAACATTCAAGATAGGATTTCGATTTGTATTTTCAAAATGATAAATGTAGTCGAATTTATAATTTCTAAAAATTATCTTATATTGCATTCAATCTTTTTTTAATTTAGAATCTTTCGTTATAATTTTATTTGCTGTTAAAATGAACAAAAATTAAAGAACGGATATGCTATACAACAGAAAAACATTTAATGAAGGTTCATATAAAAAAATACAATCGATCGGGCGACCGGTACCTATTTTATGGTCATCATTTTAAAAAATCAATTTTGAATAAATGCATTTAATATTTTTCATATATTTTTTTTATTTGTTATGTGTACGCCGTATTCTTTATATGACTGCATCTCAATATTAATTTTCCTAATTTTAAATGTACAATTTCAGAAGTATACTTTTGAAACTATAAAGTTATCGATAAAATATAATGTAAAAAAATCGTTTTTTTTTTTTTTTACTTTTCAAACTAGAATAATCCTTCTAACGATTTAATACGGTGTCGGAATTGTGTTCTTATAATTTATTCGAATTTATAATACATATTTGTATGTATTTATACGGACTTGACTTTTTTTATATACAACATAATTTATGACAGCAAAAATAATTGCAGTGATCAATGACTCTTTTGTTAAAACTTTAGCCGCGATGTTTAAATCAGTAATTGCAAAATGAAAATCTATTTGATTATGCGTTAAGTTAACATTAGTTTATATATATAAATATATATATATATATATATATATATATATATATATATATATATATATATGTATATGCGTGTGTATGTGTGTTTCACTTCGAGTTTGTTATATGTTTTTTATAATAAATAAAAAAAATATACTTTTCCATAGTTAAATAATTTCACATATTGTACTTTTTATACCGCCGTCACTGATGTCTAAAATAAGATAAATAAACATTAAATCAAATGAAAACATACGATAATTTATATTCTTAATCTGAATGTATTTTAATAATAATTCGATAAAGAAGAACATTGTTTAACATTTCTAACACGTGTTTTTCACTTCAACTAGAATCATTTTATGTACATACGCAGTATAAAAACGCACTTTGTACAGAATTTTATTGGCAAGTGATATCGTTAGCCTCGATAGAAACATTCATAACGAAATTTCGTGTCACACGAACCATTTTCTAAAGCTTTCATCCATAAGTCTATCGACGAATCGATCGATCGGTTTAATAATAAACGGTATTGCTGCAAGTCCCGCACATGTTACCGTCCATTTTCTCGAGACGCTCGACATTGGTGTTTTCTTCAAAATGTAGCCGAGAGACGCGCATATGCGATTGATCGTAAAGCCTGGAATTGCGACCGACGCTAACATTTGCCAGGAGAGGGTATCGATTGCGGAAATAACGATCTTCTTCGTGCGATCTGTCGATTCCAGCGAGACGTCTTTATGTGCCTAATATCGATGAAAACATCCAAAGTCAGCCGACAGAATGACGAAAGCACGAATAAAATATTTACTATTAAAATAAATGTCGAAAACAATTTACTGAGAAATGTTTTCGTGTTGATTTCTTTAACACTGCCAAAGCTAAATTTCAATACATGTTCAAGGCGATTATCGTTTCTTAAAAAGAGACCGTGTACACAGCAAATGTGGTCTAATAACAGTTGGCATTTTATCAGATGAATAGCTAGTTTATTAGATATTCGTTCGAATGCCCATTTAAAAGAAGTTATTTAAACGATCGGAACAAAATAGATACCGAAATTATATGCAAGTAGATGAGAAGAAAATAAAATTATGAAATTATTATGTGCTTTTTAATGTTTTTTTTTTTTAAAAAAAAAAAGATAACAATAAAAGTATATATAAATATATTATATATGGTTTAATGAATTATTAAGTACTTGTCATGACTTACAAAATAATGTTTAGAGCATATGGTTTTTATAAATTTATAGAAATGTGCAAATAAAAGATTAAATGAAGTACTAAACATCTAGTGAAATTTAGAACAGTGAAAGAATTTGCTATTTTAAAAGAAAAATAATCGTTTGAAGAAAATTCAAGTAAAATCGTTCGTTCACCCTGTACGTAATAAAACTCTTGTCTGTGGTATCTGCCAAAACATACAATATCGCAACTGCATAACTTCCTCGAACGTAATGTTTACCTATTTGCGCCCTGAATGCTTCCCCTATTTCATTTGCATAACCTATTGAAATAAAAAAAAAATGTTTTTTTGAAAAGAGTACGAACACTTTACGATCATCATACATATCATATTGAATACTATGTCTATTTATACATATAATGTTTATTTATATACTGAAATTTAGGTTATGTTTTTTTCACGAAACTCACCCAGATATCTAACAGGAGTATCTCTAAAAATATCAATTCTTTCGATTTCAACCTGTGGATCTTTACCCATTCTGTTTTATTTTTTTAATTAATAAAACGTAAGTGCTATTACGCGAGCACAACGTACTTTACTTGTTACACGTCGTTCTAAGTGTGTTGTCTGTTACGTTATTTTTCTTTTTGTTTTTTTATAAATCAGACAACATTTTGCAAGAGTATTTACAGAATATAATTTAATTTATAGATATAGCCTAATCGATTTAATTTTGTAAATATAATATTATTATTGTACAGTAGTGTGATGTATAATTTTGCTTTAATTAATAACAATAATAAATATATCAAAAATTGTATTGCGTATTATTAATGTTACTTGAAAAAATAAATTACGTGTAGACTAAACATTTTACAAGTGTTCACATTTTTATTACATCATTTCAGTACAAAAGAAATTGCACTCGTTAATTGTAGAATATTTTTTAAAAAATGAAAAATTTAAACACCATTGCTTTCCTGTTCACATGTGATATTTGTTATCATTTTTATTATATATATTATTTTTCATAATTTTAATGGCTTATCTATTTTATAATCAAGAATAGATTTAATTTACTGATTTAAGTTGTACGATGAGCAATTTTTGTAAGTGTAAATTCATTTTTAAAAGTTCAAAAGCAGATGATAATTTCTATTGAATAACAGATAATTATTAAATAATATTCAAGTGCGTTTATTTTCTGTTCGTTTTGACAATTTAATTAAATACCGAGTTTCATATATTATTGTGTTTAAATTTAGAAATGAAAGTATAAACATGTTTTTTGGAATTAATTACATATGTTTCTGGAAATGAATATATTTATAGCTTTGATACTTTTCCATGTATTGTGTTCGAAAATTATAATTTTTTCGTGTAATTTACATTAGAACCTGCAATTTCTCATTGGATTACATTATGTGCATTTTGTTTGTGTACACTAATTCTAATCCACCGGCCGGTGGATATAGATTAATTTTGGCTTCAAATCGCGATGAAGTTTTTAAAAGACCAACTAAAGAAGCACACGAATGGGCTGAAGATAATAAAGTGATTGGAGGTAATTAAATATGGTAAATTTATATTTGTACACACATACATACATATCCACATGTGTACATATATAAGTGATATATGAACAATTTATAAACGTGATTTTATATTGAATTAATAATATTATCGAATGTCATTGGTATTTTGTATTTTTGTTAAATTTTAAATAAGATTATAAAATATTAACAGTCAATTTAAGTTGATATAGTAAAATGGAATTAATAAATTGCTTTTAGTAATTACATTAACTCAATATTTGTTTAGGTAAAGACATGGAGAAAAAACGTGAGGGTGGAACATGGCTCGCCGTATCGACGGCTCCTATTCATGATCCTTTTTATATACGAATCGGAGCTCTTTTAAATGTAACAGGTGAACCTCGAATTCTAAAAGGAAGAGGTCGTGGTCACATTGTTGCCGATTATGTTCTTGGGCAATTGACAGCTGTAGATTATTTATCAAAAGTGGCATTACATGCTTCTGAATACAATGCTTTTAATTTTGTTGCTATTGAAATAGGGTAAGAAATTGTAAAAGAAATTTGTTGTTATCTGTTTGATTCTAGAATGGTCGATTATAGTATTGCAAGTGTACGAAATTTTAATATATATATATATATTTTATATATATATATATATATATATATATATATATATATATATATATATATATATATATATATATACGAGGGTCGTTTGATAAGTATGGTAAATTTTAAAATTTATGAAATTTTCAAATTTTATGGTAAATTTTTTTACCATACTAATTAAACGACCCTCTTTCTCTCTCTCTCTCTCTCTCTCTCTCTATATATATATATAATTGAGTTCAATATGTGTTGAAATTATAATTTATTTATTTATCTCTTATTAGGAACGGTATCAGCAATACTTATCATTTTTCAAACGTTAATCGTGGACAAAAGATAAACGATATCGATTTTTCGAGCGTCGACGAGTCGGGAGTACGTAGTTTCGGTAATAGTCTGCCGGATGCTCCGTTGACGAAAGTGCGTGTCGGAGAAGAGCGTTTCAAAGAAATCGTCGATAGATTTAGTAGTTCTACCGAAGACCGAAATAAGCTTACCGAAGAACTTTTTTATTTACTTAAATGGGAAGAAAGGTTAGAAAATTTTATTAGAAAATACCTATTTTATATATACTTATCTATTTTTATATGTACTTATTGAATAGGCATTTGCCTGATGCAGAATTAGAAAGGAGAGCACCTGATTGGAAAGATTATTTAAGTTCAATTTTTGTAAATATAACTGAAGCTGGATACGGTACTAGGTAAATTAAATGTAAATTTATTATTTTTAAGTATATTATTTTCAAGTAAATGGTTTGCAATGAACTGAAAAGAATCTTTTTTTCTATTTATATAAGCATATACAAATGTCGTTTGATATGTATGGTAAAAAAAATTTCCATAAAATTTAAACATTTTAAAATTTACCATACTTATCAAATGATCCTTGTATATATATATATATATATATAAAAAAATTGTATAAGTAGCATATTCATAGATATGTAGTGTGTGTGTGTGTGTGTGTGTGTGTGTGTGTGTGTGTGTGTGTATTTATTTATAATTATGGATAAAGTATAATTTACTAGGTTAGGTTTTCTTGTTTTTGCAAATATACCTTTTATAGTTTTTTAAAAAATAAGATTACATTATCATTAGTGAAAAATGACAGAAAATTTGGTATGTACCGAGATATATATATATTATTTCATTCTTTTTATAAAAATGAAATATTTTTAATCGTCATACGTTTATTTCTAGGACCCATACAATTATTTTAATCGATGAATCGGGCAATGTAGACTATTTAGAAGATACAATGCAGGATCCAATTGAAGTTGATCAACCTGTATGGAGGTTAAAAAGGCTTCTTTGTCATATATAAATTAAATTGTATGTTATATGTTGTATCAAATATTCATATATCTATTAATGACAATAATTATGATTCAATATCATCAGATTAATCATCTATTAAAATATAAACGAAAAATGTAAGTACAGAGAACAATGTTTCTTTGAAACTATGTATATAACTGAAGAATTAAATTCGATTAAATATAAATATTGTGGCCTTGAATAAAATATATTTTGTTTTAAAAAAAAATTTCATATACGTTCAATTAATTTAAATCGAGAAATCTAACAAAAATTCGTTCGTGTCAAAAAAATAACCTACTTTATACATACGTACGCGTGCACGTGTACTCACGTATATCTGCGGTAAAAAATACAGCAGTACTTTACGGTCTATAGAAAGGTTTTCGATATCGGCGCTAAGAAATCAAAAGAAGAGTAAATCGACGAATACGTTACACGTTACTTTTTTCTAAGCGGACACGAGAGTATATCCGTTATCGAAATATTTAATCGTAGTCGAATATCGAAAAAACTTTATCGTATATAAATTACACCGAATATCACGGTTCTACGTTCCGTGTTTCGACTTTAAAGAAATACCTTCTATAGGATGGTTCAAGCGGAACTAATGTTAGTAAAGAATAGTAAATGACAGTAAGCAAATAAATATATATCTAAAACTTTCAGTTTAATTCGGTTCACCTATATTAATAGTTTCAAAATTCTGTAGCTTGTAATGATTTGTTGCACTGATAATAATTATATTAATATCTAATACAGCAGAATTAATTATAAAAATTATTAATATATTTCAGTGATTTATTGAAATGAACGAGGAATTTATTTTAAACAATTTTGAATAATGCCTTTTCTTTTATTTTTTATTTCAATTTCCTATGAATAATATATTTTGATTCTTTTATTACTGTTTGAAATATATATATATATATATATATATATATATATATATATATATATATATATATATATATATATATATACATACATACACAAATAGAAATATATATATATATATGTGTGTGTGTGTATGTATGTATGTATCATGAAAAATGTACGTGAATTGGACGCTATTGTGAATGGCGGAAATGAAAGTTCATTATCTCTTATGGTTTAGCAGATATGAAGAATGGGTTTTTCAGGGATAAATTAAAAATCCTTATAAATTCATAAACTCCTGCTTCAAACTTGATGAATTTTGGTTTGGATATAGCCTGTAGTTTGGCGAGGATAGAAATACTATCATATTTCGAAATTGTTGTTTATTTAATTTGTTATAAACAATTAACTGTAAATTTAAACAAATACTTATAAATTCTAAGTTCCCGCTTCAAACTTAATGTAATTTAGAATGGTTATAGCCAGTATAGTGCCTTACACTATAACCTAGGTAGTTCTCATGTGAACCCGACATGAGAACCTAGGCAGTTCTCATGTCAGATTTCACAATTGTCTTTCAGGTAATTTGTTATAAACATTTTTTGAAAATTTAAACAAATACCCATTGTGTCTACATTTATGATTTATTCTTAATGAATTTTGGAATGGACGTTGCCACTATGGTGCGCTAGACAGTTCCCTTGTCATATTTCACATGTGTTGCTCAGGTAATTTGTTATAATCAATTTTTGAAAATTCAAACAAACGCATATAATATCTACGTTAATGGTTTAATCTTGTTGAAATTTGAAACCGATGTGGCGAGTATTGTGCTCTAGAGAGTTTCAATGTCGGAATTCACAGTTATTGCTTAGAAAATGTGTTGTAAACAATTTTTGGAAATTCAAACAAATGCCTCTAACATCTACATTAATCGTTCAATAATTTTTACAATAGCGCAAAACGAAATAATAATAATAATAGTTCTTTGTTGCAATTTTGGAAAAACCGTAATTCATTGTTTATTTATATTGTTCGTAAGGTATTATTGTAATGTATATGACAGAGAACGTCGTATTGGCAACGAGTCAGACAGAGACAACTGCTCATTTCGTGCATCTGGCGGCGAACGCGCCAAGTTTCAGTTTATTGACGTCGTCGCTAGGTACGACACTCGACACTTAATGTGGTAGAAAACCAATGTCGAGGAATAATATTTTAGAATTCAAGTTAATTTAAGTTTACCGTTTCTATTGATCAGATTTTTTTACATTGAACATATTTTTTCAATAATTATGCAATCTCGTATATCTATTTTTTAAATTCACATTGCTAATATTAAACAAATAAGTATTTTCAAAAAATTATAAATATCTTTTTTAAGTAACAATTTAATTAAGAACAATAAATACATTTTATATTGTCATAACTTGTATATTATAAGCAGAAATCTGATATTTTATGCAGATTTGATCGCCAAAACTTAGTTTCCGATTGAAATCATTATTATTCTTAATCTTAGTTTATCGATCGTTTCATAAAATATGTAAATAATTTAACAGTCTGAATAAATATTTGTAAATAGTTAGTTATTTTTAAATAATAATTTTTTAAACAATGATTTTTCAAGTATTTTTAAATAGTTATACTGTAATTTAATCAAGTACAATAATACATTTGATATTGTTATAACACAATTCTGAAATTAAATCCAATATAAAGACTAGTCGTATAATAATTATTATATCGATATATATTTTTTGAAGAGATTTATATTATTGTAAGCAGAAAACGACATTGTATGCAGATTTGATCGTTGAAACTTAGTTTCTGATCAAAATCATTAATCTCAACATTTTCATATGTTTTTATGATTTCAATAAATTATTTTACTCACATATACACACAGAGTATTCTATAATCTTTTATGAATAAATAAATAATGTTAGACTAATAAACGTTTTTTTCGATTTAACAGCATTCATTTATTTTTAATATTCCTAAATAAATAAAGTCCTTTCATATGAATAATAATAATAACTATTATTTTTGGACGAACGATATTTTAATGGTCACTGGTGATTTATAAGAGACGAACGATTGTATAACGTGTTCACTATTACAAGAGAATGAACAGACGTTCACTCGATTACATAATAGACCAATCAATAGGGCAAAAACAAGAAAATTAATCCGGAATGGATTAGGCCGTTTTTTTTTTGTTGGGGGCGATGTTACAAGTAACAATATGTGTTTTGCAACTGAAAAAAAAACGCCGCATAAAGGTACTAGGAAGGTGCAAAGTTGGCGAAATTATGTTTTTCGTTCTTCAAGCATAGACAATGCATTTTAGAGAAAAAAGTTTTAGATAAAAGTTGTAAAGAATGAAAAAACCTTTAATTTGAGCCATTACCTAAAAAAATTAAAGGTTTTTTTTTTAAAAAAAATCGTAGCCCTTTTGTTTACAACATTGAAGAAACAAATTTAGCGGCAATGGGTACCGTAAACCCTATATTTTTAATATTTTTATGTAATTTCAAAAGCTAACGTTTATTTATCATCAATATTGACTATTTGAAAAATAACGGGCCGGTCAAGGTGGTGGGGGGACGTCTGCCAACGAACTCGGCAGACGGCCGAATTTGTTTCGGCGCGGCCGAAACAAATTGACTCTTACCTTTGAATCAGCATCGGTCGGTCGCTCGGCGAATTTCTTGATAATTTATTATTTAAAAAAATCGTATCTGGCTTTCTATTGGGCAGATTTTTTTTTTTTTTTAAAAAAATCTTCGTCTTGTAATAATCTTTCAGATTTTCTATTTTATAAATTGCCACAATGTATAGGATCGTTGAAAATTTAAATGTTTATTAGTAAATAAGGAACTACTTTTTCTAATGACGTTTTATGCAATAAAATACAAAAATTTTTATACGCCGCTAATATAACATAAAAATATATATTTTGCTAAAGAGTTTGAGCCCTTTTGAAAGTGGAAATTTTCGGCCATTAAAAAGTTATAGCCTCGTACATTGGGCATCTCGGGATAAACAATTTACAGTAAGTTAGCAACTAATGAACGAATTCGAATTTTCAACACGGTATTTTGTTTAAATTCGTATAAGCTTCACCACGCATGCCGAAAAAGTTTCAAAAAGTGAAAAATGCAATAAATAATTGATTTGTAAATAATGGCCATTTTTTATGGTTTTTCGCTTTTTTTGCAATAATCAATCAACGTAATTTATCAGGTAATGGCTCAAATTAAAGGTTTTTTCATTCTTTACAACTTTTATCTAAAACTTTTTTCTCTAAAATGCATTGTCTATGCTTGAAGAACGAAAAACATAATTTCGCCAACTTTGCACCTTCCTAGTACCTTTATGCGGCGTTTTTTTCAGTTGCAAAACACATATTGTTACTTGTAACATCGCCCCCAACAAAAAAAAACGGCCTAATCCATTCCAGAATTTTCATCAAAAACAGGTGTTTTTTTGCCCTATTGATTGGTCTATAAGCACCGATCGTCCGATTTGTATCTGCGTACGCTCAGTCGGTTAGGAACAAGCGTGTCGTCGTCCACTCGCTATAAGTGTTGTGCGTTGCTGTTTATTATTATTAATATATATATATATATATATATATATATATATATATATATATATATATATACATTGTTGTGATGATGATAATATACTTGTGATATACATTGTTAATCCATCGATCGAGTTTGTCCAAGTTCTTTGTATGGTTTCAAAAGAGAATTGAACGGTGAGTAAAATTCAATGATATTTTGACCTCGTTACTGAAATAGTAACAATGAATAGTGCTTGTGTGTGTGGACTTGGAAATGCTGAGATGTTTGTGTAGCACGACGCACTCCATCACAGGTTTAGTATGTCTCTTAGGTCATTGTGAAGACGACGGGGTTGTAATTGTTGATATCTTTAGAACTGTTCGCATATTTAGCTTTGTACCGCGACGTGTATTCTGCGTTAGGGTTTTCAAGCGCGGCATCGGATTCTGGTGGGACTCGTCGCTCGGAGCAGTCTCGGTTCCTCTACCCCCTGTATTGTTTACCGAGATATCAGGATCTCCTGCACGACCGGGCTTCGTCACTCGATACCGTGGAGGTACATTTGAGCCGATGAAACGGTCATCGAATGGGGTGGTCCGTGTGTGTTGACGGGCCACGGCGCCTGCCGGACTCGTCGGCGACGAAATTAGGGCGGACGGGGCGGTCTTAAAGTCGGTCGCGTGACTCGCCCGTCCGTCGTTCCAACGTTTCTTAGAAAACGTTCACTAGCTCAGGTGACATTGTTTGCTCTCGCTCCGGGGCGGATGTTTTCTCCCTTGGCATTCCGTTCCGAAGGACGGGTAACGGTTCGAGTTCAAGATGGACGGTGTTGTGACGTGACGTCAATACGGCCTGTCGGCAAACTCGGCTTTTTCCCAGCCGGGGGCGACGGCTCGTCGTGTTTGCGTTGCGTTTCCAGCCGTTGCTTAAATCGAGAGGATTCGTGACGGTACCTGTTTCTTCCGTGCAAATATAGTTTACTTGTCCAGCTCGACGTTTCCGTTCCGTCGGGCGATCATCGGGTTCATCCGGCACGACTGGATTGCGTAAAGCATGACCGCAGTCGTTGCACTCGAGGACTTCTTGCGTCCGATCGTCGGGTTAGCTTCAGTTTAGTTCTCGGACGTACTTTAGGACCTGCGAACACCGTCGCCCCACAGTCGTCGTGGAGACGACAAAGTGACGGATGGTTGACGTGACGAGGCCGGCCTCGGAACGTCGGTCAAAAAGGCGTTTCGCAGCACTTAGGATTTGGCATGGGTTTGATCTAGGTTCAAGGGATGTGAAATATGTACGACCTTCCGACGCTGGAGGCGAGATTCGACGAAGAAGGCGACCGATCGAGTCTCGTACGGATATGGAAACAAAGTAAATAGAAGTAAAGATCACATTCTTTAATAACATTAGGTTGTCAAATATCTCCCTTCCGCCTTCTTGTCTTTTGAATTTCGCGGCTAAAAAAAAAAAAAGCGGAAGGGAGATACTTGACAACATAATATATCTGCGAGGAATAGGGTTCGTGAAGAGGACCTACGAGGTGAATAATACGAGTGGAAATAAGTTTATATACAATCATGTATACATACATATATACACACACATATATGCAGCAATCGATTAATCCAATGGTTTTTCTATCATCAATCTAAAATGGAAATAATACATATTATGAAAGTTGTTGTCGTGTTTGTGTTATGAAATAGAGTTTGAATGTGCATTTTTGAAGTGGAACTTCTCTTGTCGCGTTTTTCGGAGGCGGAAAGCTGCATGGCAACGCGATTATCTCGTTTTTGGCGCGTTATTTAAAAATGTTTTCTTGGTCTATATCAAAATATAAACACCTACCTTCACTGGATACTGGTAAAATATCTTAACAGATAACAGACTACATAGACTTATTATCTCATTTACTGTAAAATTTATGTATATATATATATATATATATATATATATATATATATATATATATATAATATTATATATACTTTAGATCAATAAATTTTATTTGAATTTCCATAAGATGCTTATAGACAGAGAAAGACGTATGAAGCCGTATGAGCGTCGCTTTCAAAAGTTAAAGCTAAGTAAATAGACTGAGCGCGTCATTACGTGAATTGTGTTTAAATAAGAGTGTTATTTAATGTAATTACATTGATATTTTGGTAAGTATATTAATTTATATAATCTCATATTATAATAATAAGCTAAATAATACTAAATTACATCCATGTGGTATTTAAAAATTTATCAAATCAACGTGAAAATGAGGTTATGTACATGTATACAAAACATATATAGTATTTTATAACGTTATGTATATGTATATGTTTTATACATTTGATCTATT
The DNA here is from genome assembly GCA_029203775.1 of Neoneuromus ignobilis. Lineage (NCBI taxonomy): Eukaryota > Metazoa > Arthropoda > Insecta > Megaloptera > Corydalidae > Neoneuromus > Neoneuromus ignobilis. The sequence goes on from CP092092.1 coordinate 41,149,503, forward strand.
TATCAAATAAAAGAAATACAATTAAAACACATGGTATTTAAAAATTATCGAAACCTATTACAGTTTTGATGTTATCTATTGTTTTATTTGTAACAATTTCTCACAATAACTATGAATTCTTTATTCTCAGGTGTCATTTTGAAGATTTATTGAATTTTATGTGGTGTTATAAAATTATCAATTATCTATAAATAGTATCTAAATAGATGCTATTTATTGCAGGTAGATATTATTTGTGAGTATTTCCTTTAATTGTTTAATTTTTAAAACATTGATCTAATTGTATACTATATATTATACAACAGTAATATAATAGTAATTAAAAAAATGTTTTTACAGGCTTTAAGATGGTAAAGTCTATTGCGAAAAAAATTTTACTTATCAAAAACTAATTGTATCGTTTATACCTACTCAGTCACCATCGGAGGGAGCAATGGAAATCGAAGAAATTCCAAACGAAAACGAATAAATTTTCATAATTCATAATTTTATAAAAGTTTTAATTTGAAAATAATTGTTAATCTTACTTAACACATTGTATGCGGACAATGTCTCGACGACATACTATTACTATAGTGCGAAAGATCATCATCGAGACGTGTTGTCCGCATACAATGTGTTATTATGAAATAATTGTAAAAATTTAATTTAATTAAAACATTGATCATTTTCTACTTAAATTTTTATCCCGTGTATTTATCGCTTCTCTTCCTACTACATTTCTGCATTTTGTTACTTGCTTTATTCTGAAGAATTTGTTCATCTACGAGTTTTAGGCATACGCTTGTCCATGTACCTTTTGATTACTTTATTGATAAGAAGTTTCACTTCTGGCATGTGTACATGAGTACACATATTCTTTTTTTTTTTTTTTTGTACATAGCTGCGAAATTCAAAAGACCAGAAGGCGGAAGGGAGATATTTGTAACCTAATATATATATATATATATATATGAATATATATATGTATATATATAAATATATATTATATATATATATAAATAAATATTATATATATATATAAATATATATTATATATATAATGTTTGATTTATTTTCTTATGTTATTTAAAATAATTATCCCAAATTAATAAACTGTATTGTGTTTCTCTAAAAATTAAGTTTATTTATTATTATTACTCTCATTATTTATATTATTTACAAGATTCTTACCTAAAAATTAAGAAACAGACATTTTCAGGTTTATTAACTCATTGATCATTTTAAGTTTATTAACAAATTATAAATTACTCAAGGAAAGGTCAGGAACATAGCCAGGTCTGTTTTCTTTAGGTCAGGTCAGGTCAGGTATAGGTCAGGTCAGGTCATCATCATCAGGTCAGGTAGGTTCAGGTCAGGTTTAGGTCAGGTCAGGTCAGGTCAGGTCAGGTAAATAAATAAACAAGGTCAAATTCAGGTAAAGGTCAATTATATCATGGTTCAGGTCAAGGTAATTCAGGTTTCAGGTCAGAATTTCAGACAGGTCTTCAGAGGTCATGCATGTCACTTGGTTTCAGGTAACAGGTCAGGTTCAGAAGGTCATGTGACAGGTCAGGTCCCAGGTCCTCTCAGGTAGAAGAAGGTCAGTCTTTGCTCAGGTCAGGTTTCGGTGTTCAGGTGGTCAGTTCTGGTCAGTGACATTGATTTTGGTCAGAATTTTGGTCAGGTCAGGTCAAAGGTCAGGTCAGGTCAGGTCAGGTCCAGGTCAGGTTCAGGTCAGGTCAGGTCAAGGTTTCAGGTCAGGTCAGGTCAGGTCAGGTCAGGTTCAGGTCAGGTCAGGTTGGTCCAGGTCAGGTTCAGGTCAGGTCAGGTTGGTCAGGTCTCAAGGTCAGGTTCAGGTCAGGTCAGGTCAGGTCCAGGTCAGGTCAGGTCAGGTCAGGTCCAGGTCAGGTCAAGGTCAGGTCAGGTCAGGTCAGGTCAGGTCAGGTCCAGGTCAGGTCAGGTCAGGTCAGGTCAGGTCAGGTCAGGTCAGGTCAGGTCAGGTTCAGGTCAGGTCAGGTCAGGTCAGGTTCAGGTCAGGTCAGGTCAGGTCAGGTCAGGTCAGGTCAGGTCAGGTCAGGTCAGGTCCAGGTCAGGTCAGGTCAGGTCAGGTCAGGTCAGGTCAGGTCAGGTCTCAGGTCCAGGTCAGCCAGGTCCAGGTCAGGTCAGGTCAGGTCCAGGTCAGGTCAGGTCCAGGTCAGGTCCAGGTCAGGTCAGGTCCAGGTCAGGTCAGGTCAGGTCAGGTCCAGGTCAGGTCAGGTCAGGTCCAGGTCCAGGTCAGGTCAGGTCAGGTCAGGTCAGGTCAGGTCAGGTCAGGTCCAGGTCAGGTCAGGTCCAGGTCAGGTCCAGGTCCAGGTCAGGTCAGGTCAGGTCAGGTCAGGTCAGGTCCAGGTCAGGTCAGGTCAGGTCAGGTCAGGTCAGGTCAGGTCAGGTCAGGTCAGGTCAAGGTCAGGTCAGGTCAGGTCAGGTCAGGTCAGGTCAGGTCAGGTCAGGTCAGGTCAGGTCAGGTCAGGTCAGGTCAGGTCAGGTCAGGTCAGGTCAGGTCAGGTCAGGTCAGGTCAGGTCAGGTCAGGTCAGGTCAGGTCAGGTCAGGTCAGGTCAGGTCAGGTCAGGTCAGGTCAGGTCAGGTCAGGTCAGGTCAGGTCAGGTCAGGTCCAGGTCAGGTCAGGTCAGGTCAGGTCAGGTCAGGTCAGGTCAGGTCAGGTCAGGTCAGGTCAGGTTCAGGTCAGGTCAGGTCAGGTCAGGTCAGGTCAGGTCAGGTCAGGTCAGGTCAGGTCAGGTCAGGTCAGGTCAGGTCAGGTCCAGGTCAGGTCAGGTCAGGTCAGGTCAGGTCAGGTCAGGTCAGGTCAGGTCAGGTCCAGGTCAGGTCAGGTCAGGTCAGGTCAGGTCAGGTCAGGTCAGGTCAGGTCAGGTCAGGTCAGGTCAGGTCAGGTCAGGTCAGGTCAGGTGGGTCAGGTCAGGTCAGGTCAGGTCAGGTCAGGTCAGGTCAGGTCAGGTCAGGTCAGGTCAGGTCAGGTCAGGTCAGGTCAGGTCAGGTCAGGTCAGGTCAGGTCAGGTCAGGTCAGGTCAGGTCAGGTCAGGTCAGGTCAGGTCAGGTCAGGTCAGGTCAGGTCAGGTTCAGGTCAGGTCAGGTCAGGTCAGGTCCAGGTCAGGTCAGGTCAGGTCAGGTCAGGTCAGGTCAGGTCAGGTCAGGTCAGGTCAGGTCAGGTCAGGTCAGGTCAGGTCAGGTCAGGTCAGGTCAGGTCAGGTCAGGTCAGGTCAGGTCAGGTCAGGTCAGGTCAGGTCAGGTCAGGTCAGGTCAGGTTCAGGTCAGGTCAGGTCAGGTCAGGTCAGGTTCAGGTCAGGTCAGGTCAGGTCAGGTCAGGTCAGGTCAGGTCAGGTCAGGTCAGGTCAGGTCAGGTCAGGTCAGGTCAGGTCAGGTCAGGTCAGGTCAGGTCAGGTCAGGTCAGGTCAGGTCAGGTCAGGTCAGGTCAGGTCAGGTTCAGGTCAGGTCAGGTCAGGTCAGGTCAGGTCAGGTCAGGTTCAGGTCAGGTCAGGTCAGGTCAGGTCAGGTCAGGTCAGGTCAGGTCAGGTCAGGTCAGGTCAGGTCAGGTCAGGTCAGGTCAGGTCAGGTCAGGTTCAGGTCAGGTCAGGTCAGGTCAGGTCAGGTCAGGTCAGGTCAGGTCAGGTCAGGTCCAGGTCAGGTCAGGTCAGGGGTCAGGTCAGGTCAGGTCAGGTCAGGTCAGGTCAGGTCAGGTCAGGTCAGGTCAGGTCAGGTCAGGTCAGGTCAGGTCAGGTCAGGTCAGGTCAGGTCAGGTCAGGTCAGGTCAGGTCAGGTCAGGTCAGGTCAGGTCAGGTCAGGTTTCAGGTCAGGTCAGGTCAGGTCAGGTCAGGTCAGGTCAGGTCAGGTCAGGTCAGGTCAGGTCAGGTCAGGTCAGGTCAGGTCAGGTCAGGTCAGGTCAGGTCAGGTCAGGTCAGGTCAGGTCAGGTCAGGTCAGGTCAGGTCAGGTCAGGTCAGGTCAGGTCAGGTCAGGTCAGGTCAGGTCAGGTCAGGTCAGGTCAGGTTCAGGTCAGGTCAGGTCAGGTCAGGTCAGGT